>LPNX010513554.1:0-102506 GCA_001517045.1 Pseudotsuga menziesii | reverse complement strand
ATTTTTATAGCAAAATTATCCTATTGCTATATATTTTCAATCTCTTCTTAGGAGGCAGGTACTAAGCAACTTTGTTGCTTATTCCACTTGTTTTTTTTTTGAATAAATCGACTTTTTTAATGGTCATTAGTGGCACAAGACAACAGGCACATATACCCACATATAAATTTAGAAATGTACCTACCAGAAACATAAGGTGCCAACTTGTCTGGCCCTTCACATTTGTGAGTAGGCCAGCATGGTCAAACATTTGTTACTTGACGTGGCAACAAACGAACAACACTCTGAATTGATATGGTATGCTACAAATGTTGAAAAAATTTAAAAATTTAATGCTCTGAATTTTTTTGATAGCTACGATGCTCTTGTGGATAATAACAAGGGATGAACAATTTTGCTGCATTAGAAATATGAAGATCTAGAAATATTTCATTAAAGAGTACATGAGAGATTTGATAAAGCCTTCTATGAGTTGTTGGCAATTCTCTTAAGTGCCTTTAATATGAGGTTTTATATTTTATTTCTTTACATGACTATAATCAATCTTTATAGTTGAAATATAGATGTATTGTAACTCATGTAGATATCTATGACTACCCCTTCACTTTAATTTCAATATGTCCATATTGAAAATCAAATAAAAAAATAAAAGATAAATTGTACCCTTCGCAAATGTTTCTTTTCTAAAAAAACTATATAGACAATGTACTTATAGTTACTTTAGAAACAACATAATAATTATAATGTCTACATTTTCTTCTTGAATTCAACTTATTCAATTCACCCAACACATCAACATGCATATGTGAACAAAACTAAATGGAATAAATTTGTATCTTATCATACCATAATGAAGTTTCCCTTTCGTTTGTTTTGTAGAGTGTTACACTATCTAACATAAACTTCACAAGCCTTATAATAACTTCTCCCTTAGATAACCATCTCAGTGAGTGTATTTGTAGAAACATTAATAACATCAATTTGCATTACTTTAAACAAATCATTCAGTTTGTTATTTCTCTTTGGTGAGTTTTGAATCCACAAATACACTTCATTTGCGATTTTTCCAACATATAATAACTTGGGTACTTTCTTAGAAATAAGGATAATTTTAGGGGCGAAATTTAGCCCATGGGCTATTTTTAGGGTTTTTTTCTCCAAAAAAATATTTGCCATTTTGCATTTTTTGAATCCTTGTTTCGCCCAATTTTGATGGGATAAACTTTTTTCACCCTATAAATTGCCAAATTAGTATATAAACGATATAAAATCCTTGCAAATTAAAATATTTTTTGAAAAATATCGTCAAACATTTTATAGTTGGTATTTTAAGAATCGGTAAGATTCGCCAACATTTATACACTTTTAAATAAGTATGGTTCCTTAAAATCATCCCTGCTTAGAAACATGTGTTGTGACTAAGGATTCATGATGAACTATACAATAAATTGTAATAAGGTTTGATTTTTTTTTAAATAAAATAAATTCAATTTGATGACTAATAATTGCTAAACCCCCATCTCTAAAAGTAGGTATCAAATATTTATATTGAAGGCTTCTAAAATTTATTAATTGATTGACACTATCATATATTGTTTTCTATGTTCCATCCATTACCTTATTCAACTTTGTAAATTGTGAGATAGATGGCCCAAGACCCTTTGAATCTAAATAAGTTGCATAAATAACATTGTGTTGTTCTAAGCTTTGATCAATGCTTTCTTCAACCATTAATGAAAATAAAAGGAATTTCCAACATATTTTTTATTTCAATTTGTTCAATATGTTTTGATATGCAATATATAAACTTATTTATAAACTTATGATTTGTGTTTGAAGAGTACTCTTAAAATTTCAAGGCATATATGGTTCATTTGCATCCATGAGAAATTTGCAAAGTTTTTCATTCTTTGATAAAGATATATATTCTTGGCACACAAAATATGATATTTTTATTGTAGTGATCACTCTTTCCTTATAGGCATCTTCCATTTGTGTAAAATGATTTGGAATTAACTCCATCTTTCTCTCTAATGCACTAATTGATCTTGCCTTAGCATCTTTATGTACTAGTGGTTTTTCATGAGTAACAAGAGAGTTATGTTGTAATGTAGTACAACCATTCCCTAAACCCTGTGGTACACTCATCTTATACTTCTCACAACATTTGCTTTCATAGATATTTTATAATCATGCTTCACATATTTTATCTAACCATTCTATGCACAATTTCATTTTTGTTTGCACTTTCATTTTCCTTTCATTGTTAGCCTCTTCTTCAACTTCATTTACTTCTTCATTTAGATAACCATAAAATGTTTCATGCAATTGTTGTTCCAGTTGAGTATTATGGTTTTATTTGCTTGTGTTTGAATAATTTTGCATCTTAGAAGTTTGTGCTTTTGCCCATCTATACATTTCTCCAATTGTGACTTGCATATTTATTTATTTTTAAAAAATTTAGCCAATTATATAATAAAAAATAAGCCAAACCCAAGTACTTAAAACTCAACCATATGCTCCAAAAACATAAACCATATATAAAACATATGCTTTGAAAGAAAACCTATGCCAAGAAATATCTATTAAAGTATTTGTATTCAGTAAACTTGGTTATTATAGTGAATATAAGATAGGGTGGGTTATTGTAGTGAATAGAAGCCTAGCTTTGACCAAAATATTTGGGGAATTCCAAATTGCAATGAAAAACTTTTTCAACTCTCAAATTGCTACAAGTGAAAATACTTGACATTATTTCATATTATTCAATATTAAGTATTGCTACAATCCAAAAAAAATCTTATATTAATAATTTTAAATTAAAAAATAATTTACATAAAAATAAATATTAAAATAAATGTAAACTATCAGAAAATGTTGATGTTGTTTGATTAGGTCGTTCTTTCAAGAAATAAATAGGTTAAATAGGTAGAAAAGTGATTAGAATGATAAACTCTAGCATCTTGTCCTTTTGCTACGTCACAAGCTCTCCTTTGTTCTTTAAGAAGCTTACATAGATCAAAACATATGGTTTTAGAACACCAACCATTCTATAGTGTTGTACACATTTTCTTTTAATTTCTTATTTCTTCTTGGGTGTAGATTTATTTGAAAGAACATTTTTAAAAATAAAAAATTATCGCTGTATTCTTTAGTGGCAAAAGCCTTAAGAAAGTTTTCATAACCTAATCTCAGTATTGATTAACCAAAAATTTCAAGATACAACCTATGCTTCTTATCTAAAAAATAGATTTGCGATTTAGGAAGCTTACACATAATTAGATCAAAGCATTTGGTTTTGGAACACCAACCATTCTATATTGTTGTACATATTTGCTTTCAATTTCTTATTTCTTCTTGGTTGGAGGTTTAATTCAAGGAACCTTTTTAGAAATAAAATATTTTCATTGTAGTTTTTAGTGGCAAGAGTTCTAAGAAAAATTTCATAACCTAATCTAAGTTTGAATTCACCAAAAATTTCAAAATTTCAAAATGCTTCTTATCTAATAAAATTTAAAATACATTTTATTTTTCTTTGTATAATAAAAAATGAACATAAATCTTTGCATATTTCAATTTTTATTTTAATAAAAAACACTTATTAATCTAAATTTTAATACTTTCCTCATCTTTCCAAAATACAAAATAAATACATGAAGACAAATTTCAAACATGAGACATAAAGTCATATACATTTTTGGTTTGCTCGCTAAGCACATAGGCCCTGCCCTCTAAATTTCCAGCATAAAGTGTGTGAAATCTTCAAACATGAGACATAAGGTCATATACTTTTTTTTTTGAAATTGCTAAGCACATATGCCCCGCCCTCTAAATTTTCAGGGTAAAGTGTTAGAGAATACACATTCTCAATACTTCTAATGTGTAAGGCAATGTACATTCCCAATAGTTTTAACTTGTAGGAAGTTGTCAAGAAAACAAGTAAACTGTTAGGTTTCTATTTATATCTACTTATGATAATCATAGTTAATTTTTTTGGAGATTGTCTAAAAAATAGATGATTTAGACTAAATGGCTATTTTTTTTTTGAAATATAGCGTTTTTTATTTTACAAAATCAAAATTTAACTATGTTATAATTGCAATTTTGATGGTAGAAATAGATTGACACCAACAAAAACCCTTAGGGCACCCAAAATTCCAAAAATTTAACAACTGTAACATAGATTTTGAAAAATCCTAATCAAATTCTTTCAAAATCATGCAGAAAAACTGTTGATTCCAACCCAAATCATTAAAATTTTAGACTAGTGGTTTTTTCTTGTATGCAACCTCAACAGAAACCATAGAGCGAGTAATACCAGTCTTTCAAGTCGCACCAACTAAAACCAACTTGCAATATCTAATTTTTTTGGGAGGAGATTCCTTCCTTGTGTCCCACTCAACGCAACCATTGCTCTGTGTCTGACATGGAAATTGATAGTTCATGAAGGTTCTACAACTGTTCCTTGATATATTTAATAGGCATGTGAGTCTAAGCGGTATCCTCTCTTTTTCTTAATAGTATCACAATGAGGCCAATTGGGTTTATACTTTGATCTCGAAATGAAAACGAGATATGTAAATGTTATCTAAAATTAATCCCATAATGCTAAGGCATTCCAATTCAAAACTTCACCTTGCATTTCACAGACATATCCAAATGGACGGTATCCGATGGGAGGGTTAGTGCTACTTACAATGTGAATAATTAACCAAATGCAAGAAAGATCAACACTGAATAACTTATTTTGTGGGAATTACACACACAGCGTTACCTTATCATGAGATCATGTTAATATATCATGCATTCCATGTACTAGGCCATTAATGCCAATGACACATTTGACATGGCCTTTCCAACGTTCCTTTCTGAGGTGATTTAAAGTATAGGGGAGGAGTAGATTTCATTTTAATTAAACAGGAAATCTAAAAACATTGAAGATGAAAATAAAGAACTTTTAAGAAAACCATATTATTGGGAGAGGATACAACAACATAAGTGCCGAACCTTGTAAACTTGTTAAAGCAATGGCTTGAAATAGAAGTTATAACATTTGGGATTGCTGACTATTAAAGGATTTCAAAGGACATTTAGGAGAGTTGGTAAAACAACCATCATCGTTGTCATCACCAAATAGTTGATTTGGCTACCAGGAAAATGGAAAATTATGTATTAAATTGAAAATATGAAAGCAACATAGGCACCTAGTTGATTATCAGAACCATTTGGAAAAGCCACAAGATATTGAAGAGGAAGACCAGGGTATTGCTGATATGAGGGCTCATTGACCATATTTTCATTTTCATGGAATGATTATTTGTAAGGATAGATACCACCAATGATTGTGTGTTGGACTATAAAATTTTCCATGGTTCAATATGCCCTCAAGGAAGAAAAATCGAGGATGAGGCGACAAATGCGTCAAAAAACGATTTGTTTTATTTTCTAAAAAGCACAAGCCAAAAGCAAACAAAATGGAAAAAGCTATATGATTTCTAAATTTACTATTTTATTTTATCGATGTATTTATTTGGAAGGTGCTTGAGTGCTGACGGTCGTATATGCAATTACAACACAGTTACTAGAGGTTGTGCACTGGACTGCAATTGCCAATGACGAAGGTGCCTTTAATAATGGAATTGACCGCTGGAGAAGCCTTGATGGAGGCTCTAAGATTGGCTAATATTGGCTAGCGATAGCAGGAATCAGGTAGATTGACAAATCATAATAGAAGAAGACATGAAGAGACAGTTGCCTAGGGTGGAACATATCCATCACCATGAAGTGGTTCAGTGTAGAGCATGTAAAAATATAGCCATGTCTCTATTTGAAAAGGAGTAAGCTAAATGGTCTATGCATTTTATTTATTTTTGTTAAAATTGCTATTTTTAAACTGTAAATTTGATTATTAAAATAGATTCAGTTTCTTCTCTTACTGGTAGAGCATTTTTACTATGTAATTATCACAAAAATAAAACCATAATTTCAACAATTTCAATTATTCCAACAAAATAAAACTATAATTTAACCATTTCAAAATAAAATTATAATTAAACCATTTCAAAATAAAATTAGAATTAAACCATTTCAATTAAATTTTGAATTGAAAAAAAACACAATTTCAATTATTTCAACAAAATAAACTATACTTAACAATTCCAACTATGGATGGTAAAAAATGAAAACAAAACTATTGCAAATCACAGACCATTTAGCTTACCCAAATAAGATGTACAATTGGACTGTGCAAGAGATGACAGATATAGTTCAATCAACATGTCATTATATAATTGGCTTTATCCAACTAAGATGTACAATTGGATAGTGCAAGAGATAGACAGATATAGTTCAATCAACATGTCATTATAAAATTGGCTTAATAGATTAAATAAGTGGTAGTTTTTAATTGGTTTCGAAGTCAGCATCAAACTATTTCTCATAATATAATCTCTTATCAAATAGATTCAGTTTCTTCTTTTACTTTTTGAACATTTTGACTATGTAATTATAACAAAGTAAAACCATAATTTCAACACTTGTAAGTCTAATTTCAGCTATTCCAACAAAATAAAACTATAATTTAACAATTCCAACTAAATTTTGGATTGAAAAAAAAAAAAAACTAAGGCAAACGCAAAACTAATGCAAATCACAGACATTTAGCTTACCCAAATAAGATGTACAATTGGAAGGTGCAAGAGATGACATATATAGTTCAATCAACATGTCACTATAAAATTGAATTTATCCAAATAAGATATACAATTGGATGGTGCAAGAGATGACATATATAGTTCAATCAACATGTCCTTATAAAATTGGATTTATAGATTAAAGAAGTGGTAGTTTTTTATTGGTTTAAAAGTCGGCATCAAACTATTTCTCAGAATATAATCTCCTCACGATGTAAATAAAAGATAAAAAATATCAAGCCGATGAAATGACATGTTGGTAGTGGGTGCCTCCTTTCTGCCAAAGTTGAATGTGTGCAGTGGATTTTAAGTTTTGAAAATCTGGAGTTTTATAGCTATTCAACTCTATTGCAAAATATATGGCCATCGATTATGTCCACTAGGGAACCTTCTCGCAGTATAGTTTTGGTCCACCAAGGAATCTTCTCACCCAAAACCTCTGCATTGGGATAGAGGGAAACCAAGTTGCTAGGATCCACATAAATCCCCATGAAAACCACAACAGTAATAGAAACAACCAATGAAATGCAGGGGGTCATGAGAACGCTTGAGAGAGTAGCCTCTGCATCATTTCTTTTATGAGTCGATCAAATAAAAAGATCCATGGGTTATAGACGTAGAAGAGGATTATTTCCACATCATTATGAGACTCTGAGTTAGCTCTAGGGCTTCTTGAGCCCAAATAGGAAGAAGGGGAGTGAAAGGAAGTCAAATGGACTCTAAGTTTCCCTTGGTTTCCCTAAATACAGAGATGCATACCAGTAACTTCTAATCATTGTATAGAACAAAATTACGAGTATAAGAGTGACACAATGCACTGGAATCATGTTTTTTATGGAGAAAGTAAAACAAAAAAGAATCATGCCCAAGGACCAAAAAAATGTTAAGTTTTCTAATCAAATAGAACAAAGGATCACTTAAAGAATAATAAGCACAACAGAACAAAAGAGAACACAAATATTTATCTTGGGAAATCCTCGTGGGGAAGAAAACCCAGCAAAACTTCCTCTACATAGACTTCACCCATGTACAATGTAAGATCCAAAGAACAAGACTAGACTGCTTCCTCTCCTCCAGATGGTTTGTTTCTTCTCTCTCTAGCACAATTGCTTGAGTTCTGTGTGTGTCCAAATGAGTGAGGCGCCTCCCCTATTTATACTGATCAGTGGAAAAGCCTAAAAACCCAACAGGGCCAACTTCTCCTCCCAATCAACGCTGACTTTCCTTGGGAGACTCATAAATACATTTTAATAATACTTTTGTGGGTGCTACTGACTCGACTTACAACGCGGGTTTTACCTCAAGACTTTACATGACCAATTACATCAATGACATCCTTAATAGGAGGAACAACATCTCTGAAAGGGGTAGTAACAATAATAATACAAAATAGAATATCTTCCACAATTACATTTTTTAACACTCCCTCTTAACAATGAGGGTATTATATAACACAACAATACATCTGTACAACTAACTGGTAAGTCTATATGTCATAGGAAGTTTTCACAACTATATCAACATTATCATTATCCGTGGAATATCGCCATCACGAAACATCGCATCTTGATCATTACGTCACGATCATCGCATCACATCTCATCATATCGTCACGAGCATTGCATCTCATTGCATCATCACGAGCATCGCATCTCATCGCATCATCACAAGCATCACACCTCATCGCATCATCACGGGCATCACATCTCATCGCAGGTATCCTTATCCTGAACATCACCTGCAATAAACACAACATCGCAACTTAATGCGAGATCACCCACAACATCAAAAGATGTTGGATCGTTCGCAAATGAATGCAGGACCACAACGTCCGTAAATGAATGCAGGACCACAACGTCCGCAAATGAATGCCAGACTACAACGTTTGCAAATGAATGCCAGACCACAATGTTATCTATAGGCACTTGATCACATATATACTGAGCTTCCATCTCATCATCAATAACAATTCTTATCATCACTCCCTCTTTCCAGGGAGGTCCTTTTGGACTACGCTAAGATTATCTCTAAAGTATTCAAACTTCACACGAGACATAGGCTTAGTTAACACATATGCAACTTGTTCCTTTGTAGGAACATACTAGAGCTTGATGGCCCTTCTCTGCACCATATCTCAGATGTAATGATACTTTATCTTTATGTGCTTTGAATTATCATGGAACACCGAGTTCTCTGTTAACTTGATACAACTTTGGCTGTCACAATAAATATCAATTGCATCCATTTCAGTATCAAACAATCCTGTCAACAATTTGCGAAGCCATACTGCTTCACTACAGGCTGAATATGTTGCAATGTATTCAGCCTCTGCTGTACTAAATGCAACACTAGTATGTTTTCTACTAAGCCATGAGATCACACCCGATCCCAAACTGAAACAACATCTTGAAGTGCTCTTTTTGTCTTCAGCACTTCCTGCCCAATCTAAATCGGTGTAGCCACATAATCTAAACTCACTATCAGCTGCATATGCAAGGCCATAATCCAATGTACTCTTTAGGTACCTCATCACATGTTTTGCTGCAACTAGGTGAACATGCCTGGGTTCTACTGTATACTGACTTAATGTGTTAACAACAAAACATATATCTGGTCTTGTATTTGTCAAGTACATCAGTGAGCCGATAATCTGTCTATATAGTGTGACATCTATTCTTTCTGAAGAGTCACCTATTCTTTATGAAGAGTCATCATTTAGGAGCTTCAGGTTTGTCACCAACGGAGTGTTCATTTCCTTACAATCCAACATCCCAAATCTCTTTAGGATCTCGACTGCATATTTTCCTTAGTTTAGGAAAATTTCCTCTGGGAACTACCATACTTCAAGACTTAGAAAGTAAAGCATCATGCCAAGATATTTCATTTCAAATTTCGTCGCAAGATTCTTCTTACATCAACTGATTAGCTTCTCCTTTCTTGTCAAAAATAGATCATCTACATACAATAGTAATATCATGATCTTGGCATCTTCAACCTTATAGTAAAGGTTGGAATTTGCTTTACTTTTGTTAAAGCCTAAGCTTGTCAAGAAGTCATCAATTCATTAGGGGAATTTTGAGATCTAAAATGGGCCTCCAAACAAAAAAAAGTACTATCAAAATCAATTTTAAAAGAACCAATCACATTCCAGAGAATGACATCATCTATTATAGTTGAGGTGGCATTGCTTGAGTTAAAGGTACTTACTTGTCAATTTATAAATGGTGGATGTAAACTCATAGTTTACTATGCCATACATTACTTTTGAATATAATATTTATATGCTTAATACTTTTAAGTACTTATAAAATAAAATACTTTAAAATAATTTCATATATAATAAATATTTTAATATAAAACCTATTATTAAAATCAAAATTAAAACTTAAAATCAAAATTCCATGACTTACATACTTCATTCAATATAATGAATATATAGTACTTCATATTATTATTATATAATAATAAAAATCAGAATATGCAATACTTCATATTATTATAATATAATATAATATATATTATATTATATTGTTATATAATATATTATATAATAATAAAAATATTACGGTTCATTCAAACTTTATTTCATGATTTAAATTTTCATTTATACGTAAGGACTTCGTGGTAGTATTAAATTTATATAAAATATTAAATAATGTATATAAACTATTAAATAAGATAAGGAGTTATAAAATATTATTAAGTTTTAATTTATGTGTATGTATTTATATATATATATATTTTGGTTATAAAAGAATATAATATAATATTGTTATTAATAAATAATTTATTATTTTATATATTTATTATAAATAAATGTTGATATAAATTCAAAGCTTAAATTTTAAATGTGTATAGATTTAAATTTTAGTTAAATTAAACTAAATAATATTTTTTAAATTTTAATTTATAATTACAAATACAAGTTTAAAATTATTTAATAAATATTAGTTAAATTGGGTTTATATATATCTATATATAAACTTTAACTTAAATTTATAATTCATAATTAAAGTATTTTACTTTATTTACTTTATTACTATTTTCTTTTAGTATATTTATGTACTAAAGTACTTATATTTCTAGTCATTTCTATGTATTAGAGTACCTATATTTCTAGTCATATCAAAGATATTTTTTCTTATTTTATTTTTAAACATTTTTTCAATTTAATTCAACCATAGTTACATAAATTGAAGTGCAAGAGGTGAGTTGTAAATAAACCGTCCCCACAAAATGATTAACTCATATTATATCTCTTATGAATCCCAATTTAGATCTCAAAATTCTCCTAATGCTTTCGTACCATGCTCTAGGTGCTCGCTTTAATCCATATAATGCTTTCTTTGGTCAGCACACATGTGTTTTCTTGTCATGTGTCTCAAAACATGGAGGTTGTTCAATATACACTTCCTCTTCTATGACACCATTTAAAAATGATGTCTTTACATCCATTTGATGTAATTTCCATTTCATCTTGGAAGCCAAAGTAAGAATGGTTTTGATTGAGGTATATCTAGCTACCGGTGCAAAAGTTTCTTCATAATCAATCCCTTTTTTTTAGAGAATCCTCGTGCGACAAATCTTGCTTTGAACTTTTCAATACTACCATCAATTGAATGCTTTGTCTTAAAAATCCATTTGGAAGAGACCATTGATTTATCCTTTAGTCTTGGCACCACTTCCCAAACATCATTCTTTAAGATAGATTGATATTCTTCAATCATGGAATCCATCCATTCCTTCTTCTTTGAGGCTTCTTCAAAACATGTAGGTTCTCCGCCAACAAGGTTACACATTAATGCTAATAGTTGAAGTGGAGTCTTAGTCTCTTGCTTCCTTCTAGTGCACCATATCTTTTTGTTTGTAACACCCCGGTTTTGACCCCGATGCATTAGATGTGTATGATGTATATATTGTAATGATCATGGTGCGGAGCTAAAGGCCAAGGCCCCACCATTGATTGGTTATGCTATGTTTCAGATTTACATTGTCACCGATGGTATATCGGGGCATGCAGCATACATATTGGTTTTTGTCATCATGTAAATATGCATCTTTAATTAAATAACCCGACCAGCTATGTTCGCGGCAACCAAATTGAGAAGGGGCATGATTTTCACAAGGATAAGGGTGGGGAATGTCAAACCTTAGCCAATGGGGGAAAAAGCCATGTGTCATCTTCCCTTGTCTTACCCAACCACCACCATTAAAAGCTATGCTATTAGTTGGGGCAGTTATGGCTGGGAGTGGAGTGTGGCAGGACTGTCGGTCCTTGCCCACACGCACACTCCACCAGCGTGGTTGACCTCACGATGGCAAGCAAAAACCATCGCCATCACTCCAGCAGACACGGCATTCTCTCCACAGCGCCATTCTTTTCCTTGGTTGTTCACCCTCACGCAGGAGCGGAATTCTTGTTCATTCTCACGCACAGGACTTTCCTGGTTTTACCCACGCAGTTTTTCCTCTACGGATTTGCGAATGGTGTGGCTGTATACATTCCTCACAGGCTGACTTGTGGGTTCTGCGTTGTTGTTACTCACGCAGCAAGCTGGGAACTGTTCGGTCACTATCGCCCATGATTTTTCTTGTGGAGAGCCATTTTTACGTTGAGGGACTGTGTGTAAGTTTTCCTTACTGATTTGTGGCCCGTGCATATGTTTTCCTCTTTGTTTTGGGGTCTGGTGCAAGTTTCTCTCACGCACAGGCTAGGAGATTGTAATTTCTTCCCCAGTGTGGTCTGTGTAAGTTTTTTCTTCAGCGGCTTCAATTGTGCAAAACAGGTTGTTGTTCCCCACGTTTGTTGGTAGTGTATGCTGATACGTTTTGGGGACTGTTGCTTCCCCATGTCATGAGCTGTGTTTGTTGTCACGCTTTGGGGTTGTTGTAGATTGTTTGGAGTCGTTTTGGCCACAATAGGGCCAAGAACGACTCAGGAGTCGTTTTCCCCTGTTAAGCTGTAATTGTTGATTAATTTCCTGCGTGCAATGGATGGTCTTCAGACCGTGTTGGGAGCAGGGATGGAGGCTTGGTTTGCTTGATAAACCTGGTGTGTTTGGAAACCACACAGACAGAGCTAGAGGGCTGGCTTTCTTCTCCACAACCCCTGAATAGCACTGGAAGGGAATGCAAGGCCTGAGGGACTGTGTAGCAGAAAAGGGACTGATTCCTTGTGTTGGGTGTGTGTGGGTGTCTTAGAAGCCAGGCTAGTTCTGGTGTAGGTGTTCTTGGCTCTGTAATGAGCTCACCAGCTTAGCATTTAGCCTTTCCCAGCTCCTTAATGGCCTGATAAACCTGACCATCTTGGCTTGGCTGTCTTGTTGATGGCCTGATAAACCCAACTGTGTTAGCTTGGCTATGTTTGGTGTATCATTGGCTATGTGTAAGCCTACTTGTTCCCTTATTCCTTGGAGAATCATGCCCAGCTCGGGGGTGGCAGCGTTGCTGAGAGATTAAGGAGCACGCTGGCCTATGGTTGGGTGGAACGTTGCAGCGACGTAGCTGGTTGCGGAATGAGTTCTTCATAAGATAAGTAATCTTGCCTATTTTACTTCTGCAACCATATTTTCTGTTAATGAATGTGATGAACATGTTGAATAAATGCTTGTATGAATGTGTGTTGCTTCCGCTGTGTATGATAAACAATTGCATATGTGTATGATAAATGATCATGTATGCATGTCTAGTTCAAAGCATTTTATTCCAGCATTTCGGCATTTTTATGAATTCACATGTTCATGGGGCTGGTAGCCCAGATGGTTAACGCCATGGTAGCGTCCTCTTTGTCGGTCGGAGGGTCGGGGACGCCACATCATGGTATCAGAGCTCATGTTGCAGCATGGGCCTGAATGGACCACGAAGATGCAGTGACAGAAGCAGGATTTATTTCTGCCTAGTGGAGATCGGAAGTTGATGACAGAAAACTTCCACAAATTTGTCTAAGTGTTTGAACTGTCGGTTCATCAGAACACTTAGTGGAAAGGACTTCTGATGTAGTGGAGAGCTAGGCGGAAGCATACCCGACGGAGGACAGTTGGAAAGAAAATTGCGGAAAAATTTCTAAGTGTTCGACGCCTCGCGGTGGAAAATAGTTGATCGAGAGCCTGCCGTTGCGAATGGCTAGACAACTACGCGTCCGACGGGTAAGGCCTCCGAACGCCGACACAGTAAAGAAAGAAAGTTTAAATTTTTTCTAAGGCTGAAATCGTCGACTACTGGAAGAAGATAGTGTTCGTGCGCCCGCCGTTGCGGAAGTCTAGAGCACTAGTCTTCCGACAGAGAGAAGTTCCAACTGCCGATGCCAGTCAAAATCAGTTCACTGATCGGAAGAAGATCGAGGATGGTGGGTCGTCGTTGCGGCTGCTGATGGAACTATTTCGTCGACGAAAAGAAGAGAATTGAGCCGAGGAAGCGGCGAGAAGGAAGACTAAGAGGGAAAATTTCAAAAATTTCTCTAAGTCCGAGAATCATCGGCCATCGACGATGGTTAGTGGATAGAGCTTTCGACAGCCGATGAGTTTATGATCCGTGGAACTCGCAGTGGGATCGCTACCCACCGTTCCAGCTGTTTAGTGAACTATCCTTCCAAAGGTTAGAAGATTCGATCGCCGACGCAGTAGTGCTTAATGGATCCGATCGCCGATGAACAGTGGAAAAACTAGTTGTTTGGACTGCCGAAATGTCGGAATGTTAGTTGGGATGAGACTCGATCCTGCACAAGAAAATTTTGAGTTTTTCCGTGGGATTTCCTAGCAGATTTCGACTGTTTTTCAATGGGATTTTCAGTGATTTTTCAGTGATTTTTCAGGGCTGAAAATGAGAAGTGGCAGCGATCTTATGCGCCAGATTGTGCGAAATCCAATGAAGCCATAAGGGGGCAATCCCCCTTAACCCCCGTTGTCCCCCTCAGATAGACGTTCTTTGATGAAGAAAATCTTATGTTGGGCTAATTTGTTATTTTATGATTATTCCAGGAGAAGGTAAGTGATTCTGATTTATATCAATATTATGCATCTAACAGTTGTGTTACTAACACGTTTGCAGAATCATAGTCACCTTCAAGGGAAGTATTCCAGGTAGTGTAGTTGATAAGCCAGAGGTGGTTCAGTCATGAGAACCCATGATGGGTATGATGCTCGGGATTCTTACGAGCGAGCAGAAGATGTCATGGGAGAAAATGTCCGTAATAGAAATGATGACATAGAGTCTAATGGAAGGAGATTCCAAGAGACACCGTCAGATGTTGCAGCCACCATGAGAAGCTTGATTAAAGCCCAGGAAGAGAAGCATTAGTTGAATGTTGCAGAGTTTGATAGACTTACATAGAAAGATAGACTCTGGACGAGGTACAGCAAGACCAGAAGGCAGTAAGAGCAGTACTAGGAGAAGGAGAAGGACTTCTAGTGGATCATCTGACTCTGAAGAATCCAGCGGGGATTCAAGTCCTTCTTCTCATAAAAGGAAAAGAAAGAGACACCATGGCGATCGCTCTCGTGATGAATTTAAGAAAGCTAAACCTCCTACATTTGATGGTGAGGTAAAGACTGGACAAGAGGTTGAAGCTTGGCTTCTTGGGATAAAGAAGTACTTTCAATTGCATGATTATTCAGGAAACATGAAGGCAAGAGTTTCCATATTCAATCTGAATGGAAGGGCATCCATTTGGTGGGAACACTTCAAGCAAGTAAAGAGGATCAGTGAAAGGAGACTTAAGTGGAAACAGTTCAAGAAGTATTTCAAGCAGAAATACCTCTCTGACAGGTATTATGATGACAAGATTAAGGAGTTCCATGAGCTGAGATTGGGACAGTGGACCATGGAAGAATATGCAAATAAGTTTTTGGAGCTGTTGAGGTATGTCTGGTACATCAGAGATGAAAAAGTGAAGGTCCAACGTTTTCTGAGTGGATTACCTCAGTCTTACAAAGATAGAATTGAGTTTTATGAACCTAGAACTCTTGAAGAAGCAATAAGGAAGGCTAAGTATTGCTATGAGCAAAGCAAAGGTAAGATGGATTACCACAAGGCATGGAAGGACAAGAAGAATGAGAAGTTTGACCAAAGAAAGAAGGGTTTCAAACCTTCTAACCTAAGGAATCAGCAGAAGCAGCCATCCCAAGCTGCGAATAAACCAGTTGGAGTGACAGGAGAAAATCCTAAGGATCCACAACAGAATAGAGGACCACTTCAATGTTGGAAATGTGGAGGACCCCACATGCGCATAAATTGTCCACTTGAGAATGAGAGTGCAAGACCAACTTATAACATCCAAGAAGCAGAAACAGTGGGTCAAGTAGCAAGGGTAGTCCCTAGGATTTATGCAGCACTGGAGGACCGCCAGGCAGATCACCAGTCGATTGTGGTTGAAGTAGCAGGTAAGATTGTTGAGCAATCTGTTTCTATTCTGATTGACCCTGGTTCTACGCACAGTTACATTACTCCTAGAGTAGTGGAGATTTGTGCTTTTAAGAAAGTAAAGCATAGGAAGTCTTGGTTAGTTCAACTAGCCATTGGAACTAAGAGAAAGGTCAGCGAAGTGGTAGAGAAATGTCCATTGGTCATGAATGGATTGGTCACGTGTGTAGATCTGAATGTTCTACCGCTTGATTCCTATGATGTTCTCATTGGAATGGATTGGTTAGAAGATCACAGGGTGAAGCTTGACTGTTACCATAAGACTTTCGAATGCATGAATGAAGAAGGGAACCTAGTAGTTGTGATAGGTATTCCAAAGGTGATTTCAGTACGGCAGGTTTCAGCAATGCAGTTAAAGAGGTTCTGTAGGAAGGGTTGCCAGTTGTATGCAGTTCATATTTCGGAGACATCAAGAGATGAAACTCCAAGGTTGGAGGACTATCAAGTGTTACAGGAATTCAGGGATGTGTTTCCTGATGAGATTCCAGGGCTTCCTCCAAAAAGGGACATTGATTTCACTATTGAACTTGTGCCAGGATTAGCACCAGTGTCCAAGGCACCCTACAGGATGAGTACACCGGAGATGCTAGAGTTGAAGATGCAATTGCAAGAGTTGTTGGAAAAGAAGTATATCCGACCGAGTGTGTCCCCTTGGGGAGCACCAGTTCTGTTTGTAAAGAAGAAAGATGGTACACTCAGGTTATGTATCGATTACAGACAGTTGAACAATGTTACTGTGAAGAATAAATATCCTTTGCCTAGGATTGATGACCTCTTTGATCAAATGAGAGGAGCGAAGGTATTTTCCAAGATTGACTTGAGGTCTGGTTACCATCAGGTGAGAATCAAGGATGAAGACATTCATAAGACAGCCTTCATAACAAGGTATGGACATTATGAGTTTGTAGTGGTACCATTTGGTCTCACAAATGCACCAGCTACATTTATGTGCCTTGTGAATAGTGTCTTCAGCAGATATATGGACAAGTTTGTTCTTGTTTTCTTTGAAGACATTCTTGTTTATTCTAAGAATGAGGAAGAGCATGAAGAGAATTTGAGATTGACATTGCAATTGCTCAGGGAGCATTAGTTGTATGCAAAACTGAGCAAGTGTGACTTCTATCGAGATAGAATTCAGTATTTGGGTCACATTATCTCAGAAGAGGGTATATCTGTGGACCCTGAAAAGATTGAATCAATTATGAATTGGCCTACTCCAAGAAATGTGATAGATGTGAGATCTTTTATGGGACTTGCAGGATACTACTGGAGGTTCATTGAGGGATTCTCCAAAGTTGCACATGCCATCACTTCTTTGCAAAAGAAGGGGATGAAGTTCGAATGGAGATCGAGGTGTGAAGAAAGCTTTCAGCAGTTGAAGAATCTTCTCACCAGTGCACCAGTATTGAAGGTTGCAGATCTAGAGAAATACTTTGTGGTGTGTACCGATGCATGTGGACAAGGGCTTGGAGGAGTCCTTATGCAGGACAACCACGTGATATGTTATGAGTCGAGAAAGCTGAAGGAGCATGAGAAGAACTATGCCACTCATGATCTAGAGCTTGCAGCCATAATACATGCTCTCAAGATGTGGAGACACTACTTGATGGGCAGGAGATTTGAGCTCAGGACCATTGTGGTCTGAAGTATTTGTTTGATCAGCCTACTCTGAATGCTAGGCAAGCAAGATGGTTGGAGTTTTTATGTGAATTTGATTTTGAAATCAAGCACATAAAGGGAAAAGAAAATAAGGTAGCTGATGCACTCAGCAGGAAGGTGCAGGAAATGCATGTGGCATCTCTTAGTATTTGCTAATCAGATTTGAGGCAGCAGATTGTTAGTCATGCTGCTGGAGATGAATTGTATGAGCAGGTAAAAGACAAATTGCAACAACAAAGTCTTGAGAAGAGGTATGAGGGCTATAAATTGGAAGAAGATGGACTTCTCACTTATAAAGGCAGAATTTATATTCCAGATGTAGCATATTTGAGGAGAGTTGTCATGGATGAAATCCATCAAGCTCCGTATTCTGGTCACCCAGGATATCAAAAGACAATTGCTACAGCTAGAAAGCAGTATTTTTGGCCAGGAATGAAAAGGGATATGGCTGAGTACATTTCGAAGTGTATGAAATGTCAACAGGTGAAGGTTGAGCATCAACATCCAGCAGGTTTGTTGCAGCCTTTGCCAGTTCCGGAATGGAAATTGGAAGTTATTTCCATGGATTTTATTACATGATTGCCGATGAATTGGAGACAGCATGATTCTATCATGGTTGTGGTAGACAAGTTGACTAAGGCAACACATTTTATACCGGTGAAGTCTACGCATAAGACTGATGACATTGCAAAGATCTTTATGAAGGAGATATTCAAATTGCATGGATTGCCGAAGGCAATAGTCTCTGACAGAGATATCAAGTTCACTTCCAACTTTTGGAAGGGGTTGTTTGCAGATTTGGGTACAAAGCTAAACTTCAGCACTGCATACCATCCTCAGTCAGATGGTCAGACAGAGAGAGTTAATCAGGTGCTTGAAGATATGCTTCGCATGTACGTGATGGACAAACCAACCAAGTGGGAAGATTACTTACACTTGGTAGAGTTTGCTTACAACAATGGACAGCAAGCATCCTTGGGGATGAGTCCGTATGAAGCTTTGTATGGAAGACGGTGTAGGACACCAGTGACTTGGGACAACCCAGTGAACAGGATTGTGCTTGGGACAGAATTGCTCAGGGAAATGGATCAAGAGGTTGTAAAGATCAAGCAGAATCTGAAAGCAGCACAGGACAGACATAAAAGCTATGCCGATAAGCATAGGGTGAACAGGGAATTCAACGTTGGGGACCATGTTTACCTCAGAGTGAGGGCAAGGAAGAGTTCCTTGAAGCTTGGGAGTTGTGCCAAGTTGTCACCAAGATATTGTGGGCCATTTGAAGTGCTTGAAAGAATAGGGCCAGTTGCATATAGACTTGCATTGCCTGCTAGTACTAGGGCTCATAATGCTTTTCATGTTTCTTTGCTTAAGAAATATGTACATGATCCTAACCATGTGATAAATTGGGATGTGATTCAGGTGGAACCCGAGGGAGAGTTTCGAATCGAGCCAATGCGCATCCTCGACAGGAAGGTCACAATGCTCCGAAACCGGGCCATAGGTCAAGTAAAGGTGCAATGGGAGCACTGCGGACCTGAAGAGGCTACATGGGAGCTGGCATCGAAGAGGCTACATGGGAGCTGGAGGATGCCATGCGATTGGCACATCCATTTTTGTTCGATTTTGCGGAACACTGAGGTGATACTAGTGTAGCATTTTGTTCAAATTTTGTAAAGCATTGAGGACAGTGCTATTGAAGGGGGAGGGGAATGTAACACCCCGGTTTTGTCCCCGATGCATTAGATGTGTATGATGTATATATTGTAATGATCATGGTGCGGAGCTAAAGGCCAAGGCCCCACCATTGATTGGTTATGCTATGTTTCGGATTTACATTGTCACCGATGGTATATCGGGGCATGCGGCATACATATTGGGTTTTGTCATCATGTAAATATGCATCTTTAATTAAATAACCCGACCAGCTATGTTCGTGGCAACCAAATTGAGAAGGGGCATGATTTTCACAAGGATAAGGGTGGGGAATGTCGAACCTTAGCCAATGGGGGAAAAATCCATGTGTCATATTCCCTTGTCTTACCCAACCACCACCATTAAAAGCTATGCTGTTAGTTGGGGCAGTTATGGCTGGGAGTGGAGTGTGGCAGGACTGTCAGTCCTTGCCCACATGCACACTCCACCAACGTGGTTGACCTCACAATGGCAAGCAAAAACCATCGCCATCACTCCAACAGACACGACATTCTCTCCACGGCGCCATTCTTTTCCTTGGTTGTTCACCCTCACGTAGGAGCGGAATTCTTGTTCATTCTCACGCACATGACTTTCCTAGTTTTACCCACACAGTTTTTCCTCTACGGATTTGCGGATGGTGCGGCTGTATACGTTCCTCACAGGCTGACTTGTGGGTTCTGCGTTGTTGTTACTCACGCAGCAAGTTGGGAACTGTTCGGTCACTATCGCCCACGATTTTTCCTGTGGAGAGCCATTTTTACGCTGAGGGACTATGTGTAAGTTTTCCTTACTGATTTGTGGCCCGTGCATATGTTTTCCTCTGTGTTTTGGGGTCTGGTGCAAGTTTCTCTCACGCACAGGCTAGGAGATTGTAATTTCTTCCCCAGTGTGGTCTGTGTAAGTTTTTTCCCCAGCGGATTCAATTGTGTAAAACGAGCTGTTGTTCCCCACATTTGTTGGTAGTGTATGCTGATACGTTTTTGGGACTGTTGCTTCCCCATGTCATGAGCTGTGTTTGTTGTCACGCTTTGGGGCTGCTGTAGATTGTTTGGAGTCATTTTCCTCTGTTAAGCTGTAATTGCTGATTAATTGCCTGCGTGCAATGGATGGTCTTCGGACTGTGTTGGGAGCAGGGATGGGGGCTTGGTTTGCTTGATAAACCTGGTGTGTTTGGAAACCACACAGACAGAGCTAGAGGGATGGCTTTCTTCTCCACAACCCCTGAATAGCATTGGAAGGGAATGTAGGGCTTGAGGGACTGTGTAGCAAAGAAGGGACTGATTCCTTGTGTTGGGTGTGTGTGGGTGTCTTAGAAGCCAAGCTAGTCCTGGTGTAGGTGTTCTTGGCTCTGTAATGAGCTCACCAACTTAGCATTTAGCCTTTCCCCGCTCCTTAATGGCCTGATAAACCTGACCATGTTGGCTTGGCTATCTTGTTGATGGCCTGATAAACCCAACTGTGTTAGCTTGGTTGTGTTTGGTGTATCCTTGGCTATGTGTAAGCCTACTTGTTCCCTTATTCCTTGGAAAATCATGACCAACTCGGGGGTGGTAGCGCTGCTGAGAGATTAAGGAGCACGCTGGCCTATGGTTGGGTGGAACGTTGCAGTGACGTAGCTAGTTGCGGAATGAGTTCTTCATAAGGTAAGTAATCTTGCCTATTTTAATTCTGCAACCATATTTTTTGTTAATGAATGTGATGAATATGTTGAATGAATGCTTGTATGAATGTGTGTTGCTTCTGTTGTGTATGATAAACAATTGCATCTGTGTATGATAAATGATCATGTATGCATGTCTAGTTCAAAGCGTTTTATTCCAACATTTCAGCATTTTTATGAATTCACATGTTCATGGGGCTGGTAGCCCAGATGGTTAACGCCATGGTAGCGTCCTCTTCGTCGGTCAGAGGGTCGGGGACACCACACTGTTTCTTGAATTATATCACGAGCCCAAGTTGGTCTTTTCCTTGTTGAGATTGTTTCATGAGTTGACCTTATAGGTTCTTGTGGTTCTACCATGTCTTGAACTTCTGGTATAGGATCTTATTCATCTCTAACTGGTGGTTAACTGAGCTCTTCTACTTTGGGAGTTTCTTGTTCTTCTTCATCCACATGGGTCTTCCTGGACTTGCTGAAAGCTGCATCTTCATCAAATGTGACATCTCTGCTGACCTCAATTTTACGAAATCCTGAAATATTGATTATGTATGCTTTCGACTGATCACTATATCCAACAAATATTCCTTTCTTTCCTGAGGGGTCCAACTTTGATATTTTCTCTTTGGGAACATGTAGATAAACAAGACAACCAAATATCTTCAGGTGACTGACTTCAGGCTTCTCACTAGTAAGCATTTCTTCTGGAGTTTTGTTTCCAAGCGCACTGTGGGATAATTTGTTCTAAACATAGATTGCGATCTTTGTCGCTTCAGCCCATAAATACATGGGTAGATCTTAATCATGAATCATGGCTTTGACTGCTTCCATGATAGATCTATTCTTCATTTCTGCTACTCCATTTTATTAAGGATTATAGGGTGTAGTATGCTCCATCTTAATCCCAACCTCTTTGCAGAAGTCCTTGAATTCAATTGAAGTGAATTCTCTTCCGTTATTTGATCTTAATATCTTAATCTTCTTTTCATATAGATTCTCCACAAGAGATTTGAACTCTTAGAACTTTTCAAATACTTCATCTTTCATTTTCAAGAAATATATCCAAGTATCACGTGAGTAGTCATCAATAAAAGAGACATAATAGACATACCCGCTTAAGGAAGTAGTTGACATTGGTCCACACACATCTGAGTGGACAATCTCTAGGATCCCTTTTGATTTACTATTACTACCTGGAAATGGATTCTTGGTGTTCTTCCCTTGAGCACATCCTTTGCATACCCCTTCATTGTTGATATGAATTTCTGGTAGACATGTTACTACCTTGCTCACAATTGGTAATGCTTTGTAGTTTACATGAGCAAGTCTTCTCTGCCATAGTTCACATGGACTGATAGTACAAGTTGTGAAAGCTGAGTATGTATGCCCTTTTAGTTTGTAGAGCCCTCCTTCAATACAATTGCATAATCTATAGTTTTTCCTTTTGACCACATAAGAACTTCACCATCTACAAAGGCAACTCCGAAGCCTTTATTCTCTAGAACTGATGTAGAAAGAAGATTCTTCTTTAGACATGGAACATATAAGACTTCTTTTATTTTCATGGACTTATCGGATTTCAACTTGCAGGAAGCTTCTCCCAATCCTTTGATAGTATACTGATAGTTATCTCCAAGTTGTACTTTGGGTGGATAATCTTTCTGAGTGAGGCATGAGAGAGAATCTCTGTGGCCTACCATATGTTTGGAAGCACCACTATCTATGAGCCAAGTATCACTTCCATGAGAGATTGATCTTGTGAAAGCTGATAACAATCATACATTCTTCATTAGAGTCTTCGTTCTCTCTGGTCCTCTCTTCATATGATTCATTTTCTTCAGTTGCATGGGCATGAAACTTTCCGTTTTTCTTCTTGAACTTGTTTTTGTTAAGTGGAACAATGTCTAGAGATATGCCCTAACCTATGGCATGTATAACATTCATAGGATGAGTAATCCTTCTTAAACTTCTTACCTCTTTTGAGTTCTAATGATCTACTTGTAGGAGATCCTTGATCCTTCCTTTTATTTCTTCCATTTTTTGTATGCACAACTAAAGCTTGATCTTCATCTTCATTTAACTTCTCTTCTCTATTTTCTAACCTTCATTCTTCTTGCACACATTCCTCCCATAGCTTGTTGAATTTGGTTAGATTTATTCTAGCACATATTCCTCTGATGAAGGAATCTCATTCTCTTGGAAGACCATTTAGAGTGGTCATCACAACTTGCGGCTTCTTCTACCATGTCACCAATGGCTTCTAATTGTTCTTTAATCATAGATACTTTGGAGAAGTATGAGTGCATGGTTTCTTCCTTTTGCATCTTCACACCCTTGAGGTGGTTTCTCAAGGTCATTCTCTTGTTGATGTTTTTCTCTTCAAACATATTGGTTAGTGCATCAAACACTTCCTTATGAGTATTCTTTAAGGACACTTGGGAGATCAAGTGATCCTTAATAGAGTTAGCTATGATCCTCTTGAATTTGATCATATCCTTCTTTTGCTTGGATTTTTCCTCTTCTCCCTCTGGTTCCTTGACCTCTGCTTTGATGTATCCATCTAGGTCATGCTCTTCAAGGATGAGCATAATTCTATACTTCCATGCTCTGAAATTCTCTGTTCCTTCAAGCTTTTCATCTAGCTTGGTACTGTTTGTCATCTTTAATGAATGAGAACCTCAAATGGAAAGATATGAGATAGTACTTACCAATTTTAAGACCTTTTCTAGAACTAGCTTCAGGATGGAGCTAGGGTTTCACTAGAAAACCCTAATTTTTCAGATGAGATCACTTGTCGATCTGAGAGGAGGAAAAGATGCACCTCCCTAAGGCGAGCTAGGCTGTATCTTGCTTTTCTGGAATATGAGGATGGAACCTTGAAATATATGATGCCCTAGTTTCTCCTGATAGTAGTGATAGGCCAAAAAGTGAAAATCCTCGGAATGAAAAACTACTTCGACAGAAAGATGTGCCATCCTAGGGTGAGTTGAATGGACCTTCTTTTCCGGCTGATCTGTGGAGGGAGGTCTTCGGAATATTGAACCCTAGCTTGTTGAATTGCAGAATGAGTTGCTGCACAATGTCTTCTTTCAAGTTGGCTCTGATACCATCTTAAGTTTTCTAATCAAATAGAACAAAGGATCACTAAAAGAATAACAAGCACAACAGAACAAAAGAAAACACAAAGATTTATCTTGGGAAACCCTCATGGAAAAGAAAACCCAACAAAACTTCCTCTATATAGACTTCACCCAAGTACAGTGTGAGATCCAAATAACAATACTAGACTGCTTCCTCTCCTCCAGATGGATTGTTTCTTCTCTCTAGCGCAATTGCTTGAGTTCTGTGTGTGTCCAAATGAGTGAGGCACCTCCCCTATTTATATTGATCAATGGAGAAGCCTAATAACCCAACAGGGCCAACTTCTCCCCCCAATCAGGGCCGACTTGCCTTGGAAGGCTCAAAAATACATTTTAATAATACTTTTGTGGGTACTATTGACTCAACTTACAACGCAGGTTTTACCTCAATGACCAACTACATCAATGACATCCATAGAAAATAGAATATCTTCGGCACTTACATCTCTTTAACCAAAAAAAGACTTGAAATTCGTCCTAGCATTGATTTTTCAATAGAGGAATTTCTTAAATACCAGTGTCCACACACCTCCTCGTGCGCTAGGATTTGACTTCGACAAACAAATTTTCCAAAATTGAAGACAACTCCTTTGCTGAAAACCTAAACAATCGAAATAAGTTGGTGTTATCTCAAAGACTATTAGACCCAGGAGCGAAGCAAGTTTATCTATTAGATTTAGAGACTTATCATACAGAGTCCTAGAACAACTAATAATGATTCATAGAATTTCGACCACTCTTGCTTTGGAATCCTAAACAGTGGGCATATGCTGGTGTTACCGTTAAACCCAAACGTTATGAGCCCCCAAAGATTATGCGCCCCGGAGTAGAGCAATGTTTCGGACTTCGATGATGTTAGATTCAGAGTCTCAGCCTCCGGAACTCCTACGATTACTGAGAATTTGGAATCAACTGTCCACAACTCAAGCCTCCAGGCCAGGCCTGAAATTTGATGGTTCGTAGGTAGTTTTTTCTATCTGGGCACGTATTTGGCACATAGCCTTGGAATTAATTTTAAACCGTAGATTTGGCATCCAAAAATTTACATTACCCGTCATAAATGTAAATACATGTATGGTAATATATTGTTGTCTGTTAACAGAGTTGGTGAATAATAACTATGGAATTGAATCGGTAGATGAGGTCGGAGGGGAGCCTCCAATTTTCAACTAACGTTGTACGTATTGTTATGAAGCCATGGAAAAGGTTTTGAGGTGGTGGTACCCACTGAAGTGTCCTGTCATCAATCCAGGCAGGTACAACCCGAAGGGTCCATATCTTGTTAGTCCAATTGTGGGGAGCCTGACTTTGATTGATTCAAAGATTAAACCCACGATCTCATAACAGACAGTCAAAAGCTTGGCGGTAGAGATCCAACCGATTGGATCACCCGTCCAGACTATATCTTGTTATGAAACTATAGAAAATGTTTCAAGGTGATTACAAATAAATAAACTGAGTAACACTATTAGTTTAGTGTTGGGAATTGGATGGTTTTTAATAAACGCCGGACAATACAGTATTTAATGTTAATAACGTGGAGATCTAAACAATATTGAAATTTAACAGTATGGATATACAACATCTTTCTAGGTGAGTGCTTATTGAAAGCCAGGATCGAAGATACTGGCTTCGGTTCAAAACAGGCTTGAGTTTCTGGAAGTATCATAAATAAAATAATAAAATTAGTCCTCAATCCTAACTACCAGTGAAATTCGAAAATTAGGAAAAAGCAAGCAGGATTGACGTGACAGAACAGTAGGGTCACGGGGAGTCTTCGTTTCTCTATGGAATACTCTATTTGTGTAGCTGGCAAAAAAAGGTACAAATGGTGGCAATTTGAGATTCGACAGAATGACAAAGCTAAATCTTATAACAAAACGTCGAGCTTCTTAAAAATTACACAGGCGGTTTAGCTGGACGGTGGACATAGGTGCAAGCAAGGGATATTAAAAAAATTTGCAATGCTGGGCACAAAAAGTCAAAATGATGGCAAATTCAAGATAAATCTTATTATGGCAAAGCTAAATATTATCACAAACCCTGAGATTCGCTTAAAATATTCCAGATAAATCTTATTATGACGAAGCTAAATCTATTGCAAAACCCTGATCTTCTCCTAAAAAATCAAGACAAAGGCGGGTTACCTGGTTGGTGGACGTGGGTGGAGGCAAAGTATACGAAAAAAATGGCAATGCTGGGCACAAAATGTCAAAATGGTGCCAAATTCAAGACAAATGTTAATACGAAACCCCATAATTGAATTTGTTTAAAATCACAAGACACAGGTAGGTTGTTCGACGTGGTGTACTTTGACTTTATGTGTTGGATCGTAAGCGGATCTCGTCTCATGCTTTTCTTCTAACTCGATTGGACGATCTGAGCAGAACAGCTGTGGAGCTTTTCTGGTAAGTCATGCCTCTCTGCTCACCCAATGCTGTTTCTTGTTTTGTTCAGGTTTAATTCCCTTACGTTACACAAGCTCTGTTTTGCAGTTTTATCATTTAGTATTTTACTTACCATTTGTTTGTCATATGCTCTTGCAACTTAAGTTCAGTCAGCCGTCCACATTGTGTATAAATTTTTTATATATAATTGCACAGAAGAGGTACATTTTACAGTTCAGTCCAGTCCATTCTAGTCCAGTCTGAGAGATATGTAACTTCTTCCGTACTCATCTTAAAGTTAGAGGTATTTGATTTTTATAAAACATAATAAAATGTTAGATATGTAACTTCTTCAGTACTCATCTTAAAGTTAGAGGTATTTGATTTTTATAAAAAATAATAAAATGTTATTAAAAATAGCTTGTCTACTTAAATTAAATCTAAATTATTAAAAACTTAAATTAAATCTAAATTATTAAAAACTGCATATATATATATATTATTATATAACAACATAAATTAGATAAACTAAAGCTGTAAATATTGGATTACACATTTCCACTCTAAAAAAGTTTACACCTTGAGAAATTTGATTTCTCTTGATGCTTGGTAGATCCCTTTTAAATAGATCTATGCTGATGTATCTTTTGTGTAGTTTCTGGCTATAAAGCTACCACACAATATGATCAGCTACAAAAACTCAGATTCTAGAATTTTGGATGTAGTTTAATAGGTTAATCGCCTTAGCTTTGGCATTGATTTTTACAAACTTTGAGATATAAGAAATGCAGAGCCACTTTTAATAAACGTGCAAAAATTGCCCCAGTACTCTGAGAAGTTGTCCCAAGATGCCGAAATGTTTTCCTACTCTGAAATTAAAGAGACACTTTGTGGCTTTTGTGGTACCCCGTGGTTTTCATTTTAAATTTTTGAGAAATTTTAGCATTACGATTTGCTCAAAGAATCCCGGCACTACGAACAAGGAGTTAACCACTTATTAGTGTCTTTGGAGAAGTGAATCTTGGTGGGTTGCTTGATACGTTAATTATGCATAATTTCATTGCCCTTCTTTTTTTTATGCCTTCGTCTGAAGAAATGGTCCTTTTCCATCTGCACATAATAATGGAAATCAACTATTTTATCTTTAAGTAGAATCCAAATATAAAATACATAATATACTTCCGGAAATACAGTTTCAACCAAGATTATCTAACACCAATCAAAACATTCAGCCTTTTCTTTTTAAATCATTTTTTTAAATATTATTTTATTTTATTTATATTAATAAAATATAAAATACATAATATACTTCCGGAAATCCAGTTTCAACCAAGATTATCTAAAACACCAATCAAAACGTTGACCCTTTTCTTTTTAAATCATTTTTTTAAACATTATTTTATTTTATTTATATTATTAAAATATTAAATATGGAACATATTAGCTCATCACTGAAATAGCTCATCATTAGATTTTTTTTTTTTCTTTAGTGATTTGGATTGTTTTAAATTGGATCAAAATTTTGAACTGCAAAGTTTAACGGTTGAAGTTTTCATCATCTAACCATAATTTTAGAGAAAATTTCCACTAGAAAAAGAGAGTTTGTTTACTTGTTTATGCTGTAAACTAAATTCACTGAAAAAAAATGTCCATTTTCCATTCAAAATAACTCCAACGGAAATCCACATTTTTAGGCTAAAATCCAGTCAGAATAATTTTGAATGGATAAAAAATACAGATAATGTACAATCCCATTCTATTACAGTTTTAGAAGTTATTAAATACACTTTTAAATACATTTAAAAAACAACAAAGATTACATCAATCCAAAATCACAATTTTGACCAAAATTGTTTAACCAAATTTTGATAATAAGTAACAGAAAAACTTTAAAAATATAAAATGTTAAACCCTCCTCTTTAAGAGTCTGGAGTTTGTTTTTGAGCCTAGTGAATATTCTCAAATAAGTTCAATTAACTGTTTTTTTCCTCCGTTAATCTTTTTTAATGATTTTTTAAAGCAGAAGCTATTATCGACTTTGCAGTTTTGTTATATTCACTTCATATTAATAAACATATGTAACAGATTTGCCAGTTTTTCCATAATTTAATTTAGCCTGTGCCCTCCTCTGAAGACGATTAGTTTTCTTTCGAGTGTATCACATGCTTGCAGATCTGAATTGAAAATGTCTGGACCTCTAAAATATATTTCAGGGAAAACGGTGCCACTCCCTTTGCTCTATATGGGTGAAAACAAAAGATAGTTGACAGTTACTATTTGCTTACTGGCTGAATTTATGAATATTTGGTGAAACGAGCATAAAGTAATGGCCAGCAATTTGTCTGACATTTGCTCTAGAGCTCAGATGGTTCCGTACTTTTAGCAGAAATCCGGTACAAATGCGAAAACAAGCGAACATTATTCTCATAATGTGGAATAGATTAGTAGTATTTTTGGACTGGTTTCTGAGAAAAGCGATTTTCTGCAATTCGTCCGATAAAGTCGGCTTTACTTTTAAGTGAATTAGCCTCGTGAATTCACCTTCCATGCACTAAAGTGTGCTTTCCAGTGTTCCACCAAGTATCCGGGACAGGGGCGGGGAGCAGGGAAACGCACATTGGGGTGACGTGTAGAGACAACCCAAATTTTGGGGTATTTTAGGGAGTGGGGGGCGTTCCGGTCTTTAAATTTTAACATAGGGGCATCTCTAGTTAAACATTTTAAAATTTAAAAATAAAAAATAAAAAACAGATCTAATATAAAATTTAAATACTAAAGTCTAAACTACTAAACATTATAAAAAAAAACTAAATAGTAAAAGTTTTACTGTACAGTAAAACTAAACAGTAAACACTAATCTGTGATTACTATTAGTATTTAAATTGGTCTATATTCTCAGATTACTTGCATGCCTTTAGATCAGTCCCCTCGTTGTTCACATGCAAACACACAAAGATACATGATATAAGTTTAAATATTAATGGCAGGCTGTGCCCCATTTATTTGGGATCTCAGGGTTTTAACTTTTTCCTCTATCTATAGTTGATTTAAATTTTTTTCCTATGGCCTGTATGTGAGATTTTCCTGGTCTCTGTTCTGAGACCGTTTCTTCCACAATTACAAACGGCAGTATAAAAGTTCAGAACTGTTTAAGAAAAGTTTTAAGGAAGATACAGGAATAAAGCAGATTTTAATAAGGGTTAGGAGGCTGTATTGTCGCCCTGTCTTGACCTTCTAAAGAACCATGAATCTTTGATTTGTGCATTGAAGGGTGCAATGAAGGCATTATGAGTGAACCTCAGCCATGAATCAAACAATCCTGTGACAGTTCAGAGGTATTGAGGGTGTATTGTTTGTTACTATTTACTAAAAACTATACAAAATAAAATAAAAAAACTAACAAAAAACATGGGTTCTTCTTCCAATCAGTTTAAAATAAATTAAAATTTTAAATTCCTCTCAACACTGTCCACAGTCCACAGTCACGGGGCCTCCAATCAGTAGACAGTCCACGCTTCACTCCTCACGCCACTGCTCCAGTTCGTCCACGTCCACAGCTCACGGGCTCACAACTCCGACAACTGGTCACAGCAATGGCTCACTGCTCACGAGCTCTCACCACAGTGATCACGGGCTCTCAGCACAAGGATGAAGGATCAAAGTTTCAAACCTCATGGGCTCTCAGCACACAAACGGATGGTTCACAGCTCAAGGAGAAGCACGATGTTGAGATGAGGTCGATTCAAAACGAGGAGGATAAAATAAAAAGGTAAATGCCAAATGGTAAAGGTAAGGATGGCGTCTAGGTTAAAAGGTTTTATTTTTATTTTTAAATTAAAATTAAAATTTCATTTTTTTATTTGTTTTTATTTGTTTTTGAATTTTTTATTAAAAAAAATCAAATTTCGGGGGGGCGTGTGGGAGCCCCCCATGTTTGGAGGGGGGGTGGGGGCATGTAGAAGCCCCCCCATCATTAGGTTGTGTTTCATCGCGTTCGTCGAAAAGGGGGCGCCGGGAAACGTTTCACATGGAGCCCTCCAACCCCCGGGGGCGTGGGAAACGCAGGGGGTGAGCCCCCAACCCTGAGAGGCGCGTCCCCGTGGAACACTGGTGCTTTTGAAGTTACTTTTAACTGAATTCACCTTCCATGCACTAAAGTGTGTTGTCTGAAGTTAAGGAAATGTTAGCAGATGTTTGTTTCACCCTACCCCTAAGTTGTCGGGAAACTTGGGTACAAGTATAGGGGGGCGGGGCGGAGCGTAGGCGTCACTTTTTGAGACAAATGACTTGGGTACGTCGCGGTCCCATATATATATATATATCAAATTTAAATAATTTTTACTGTACATATATATTCATGTGCATCCATATGAATCCAAATCATTATACACAAATATGCAGAGTTTCTCATGTATACAACTAAAAAAACATCAAGTGCAATCTATATCTAACCCAAAATACATAAATAAAGAGGCTAAATGGCCTATAGAGTCCAAAAAAATTCATGCTACAACAAATAATTACATATCAAAATCCTTGCCTATATTGGGATCCTAATCATCAATTTCACTCTGTGCCCCCTCTAGTCTCTAACCCTTGCCTCTACCTTGATTCTCGAAATTGGTCCTCCAAGGACATTAGTCAACACCCTACAGTTTTGATGAAACTTCCTTGAAATAAGGTAGAAAAAGCTTCCCATGCTTAATAAGTTATTTTGTTTGAGTGAAGGGTACATTTTTGTTAAGGTCGTGATAGAGGACTTCAACAATAAGCACCACCAACATCAAGGTACATAGAGAGGTTTATGTACTTGATTAACTGCCAATCCCATACCCTCATACTATTGAATTTTAATCCAATTTTCAATCCTTGATTATTATTTCACAATAATACTTCAATCATTTATTTCATTCTACAATTTTATTGCATATCAATATTTACTTGCAATAGAAAATAAAACAAGGATCACTAAAAGATAACCATGCACAAGAGACACAAAGATTTTACCCTGGGAAATCCAAACGGGAGAAAACCCAACAAACTTTTCTTAAAAGAAATCAATCCAAATTTCAAGTACAATACCAATCATGAAAATTAAGCTCTAGCACTAGAGTGTGCTCTTCTTCCACAAGAAACACTAGTGAACCTTGAGAGATATGGAAATAATAAGATAACCCTAAAAATTGCTTCTAGTGATCTTCACTTGTCCTCCTTGAGAAGTGTGCACCAGTTGAGAGAGATGAGCTTGCTTGAATGTGACAAATGAAGTGTGAGAACACTTCTATTTATATTTTTCAGTTGACTTGATTTGCAGTGTTGAGGCTATCTTGTAATTTTGTCTTCTAGGGCCAAGTTCCCTCTTTTACTAGGGTATTTTTCCCTTCATTGCCCTCACATGCGGTCACATTCTTCACTAGATCTTTAATGTTGATTTGACCATACTCTAAGAAGTCTCGCTCACTTCTTAGAGCCAATTGTCAAGTTCAACATTAGATTAGACTTTGTCTAATATATAAGGAGATAAGATCTCCTTGTAACATAGACAAGTAATCTCACTCTATAAGAATAGATCACTCCCGCTACAGAGAACTCCAACACAAAGAGTACACAATGTGACCTCTAGCCTACTACTACTTCAATCAACACATGACTGGATGAGGATTAGCATCCAAACTACAATACACATACTGTTAACACATGACTAATTAGGGCTATGACAAGGCCATTCTCTCCCTGGGTTGTGAACTATCTAAGAAAATGATCTATAGGCAAAATGCTGGAACTATGGAGAGCATCAACACATACATGATAGAATTCAATGGAAACGTTGCAGTCTTGAAATCCTGAAAACTGTTAAGTTTGTTGAATTCTGAATGAGATCTAAAATTCTACTTTTTGCATCTGAAGTCCAATGAGGTTGGAACCACTCAAATATCCTGAAACAATTAATGGTAATGTTAAAAATTTAAGTAAAAGAGGCATTCTCGTTATCTTTAATTTTCTATGACATTTTCCTTATCTTTCATTTTCTATCCTTTTACCTTAAGAATTTAATATTACCATTTAATATTACTGAATTTAACGTCACTTGTACAAAACTGGCTAGCCTCGTACCAATCTGGTCCATAGGCATCCCCAACACAAGGGTACCCCAGACAAAACTAGTCCTTGGGTGTTCCCAGGTGTCCCCAAAATAGGGGCACCTCGTCCCTCTACAATCAATGTCCCCTGAATCAATGACAAATGTCTCGGGTACTTCGGCCAAGTTTTAGATCGATGCGGTACGATAGGGTACATGGGTACAGGGTATCCAATACGTGGATATGGGTACCCAGTATAGGTATGCGTACCCTACCCCTAGGTATGGGTACCCATGCTACTTAGCTCTACCCCCAGTCTAGATATTTGGGAGCCTTGTGTACCAGACGTTGATTGTGCCTCAGTAGAGAGAGTGCAGATCCTCCTCTTTCGTGGCATCATCAAATGCAAGTAAATAGTTCCTTGACGCATCAACTTGAAGAGTTCAGTGCATGTCCCTTTCAGCTTGAGATAGTGTTTTTCCTTGTCTCACTCCTAGATCATCTTCGTAGATTCGCTAACTTGACGATAGGGTGAGATCAATACCCGTATCTCACCTATCTCTCATTGCAGTCCATTTCCTTGGCCATCCTTTCAGGTCGTAGTAGATTTTAGTATGCAGGGGTTATGGATCTTTTTGGCATCTATTGGCATTGCAATGGATTGACTTCCCCCATTTAGTTATTCCTTGGACGTGACTAGCCACCTCTTACCTACCAGGAAGGAGTTGAACATAATCGCTAGAGATGACATTTATAGACAGTTCGTATAGGTGACTTGGATCAACCCTTAGGGAAAGTTGCATCCAAAGATGGCCTTTTCTACTGCACATTTCATGGATCTGAGTGACGGCCTCATTGTTCGACCCTAATACACACTCCGCCATTGGGCACATCTTCTTCATATTTCTTTGGGCCAATTCAGAGTCAGTTCTCATCATCTAAGAGTGGAGACAAATCACCATATTGCCTGATCAGAAAAGATCTGCTAGTTATGTCATCTTCGAGAGGTTGAGACCTAGGAGCACTTCATCTTTCATTGCCCTATCTACTACGAGATTCGCGGGCGGTTCCATTGTGTCTTTAGGGACCTTCTTCTCATAGAGATTTAGTCTTTGACTAGCTTCTTCAGAGATGTCTCGCCTTGTACTTGCAGAAGACCCTTTGACTTTGCTCCCTCATCTTCTAGTGACATTCATAGTCGGGACTAGCCTCCACTCAAAGGATCACTTCCTTCTTTTCAATTCCCCCTTCATTTAAGGGCACCAAGAGGTCGACTGAGGACAACATTGCTATTGATCATAGATCAGTTAGGACAGGGAAGACCACCTCCACTTCATCTCGACACTAACCGCGTGGCCAATCTCGACCCCATCCCAATAGATGGACGATGACTTCATACAGATCACAGCTGTAAACTTCTCGCTCCAGGCGACAACACACTATCTATTATAGCTCCTCTTCAAGTTCTTCCTCTAGATAGAGTACTATTTTGAGATTTCTTCATTTGGATTCGAATGTTAGGAGAGATGCTTCCAGTCTCCCAGTACAAAATGACATACTCACCATTTTTGTATCACAGATTCCAGATCTACTCCCCTTGTACTTTTTTCCTCTGTATTGGCTATATTTGCACATCTATCTTTTGGATCGACTCTCCATCTTTGGATTTAGCTCTTTGGTTTTCAGGCTAGAGTCTTTCTTTTTATTGGAATCGCCTTAGCGCTCCCACATTGTACTAACATCATGGTACCACACAGTCCCATTGACGTACTTTTGTGGTCATTTGTTGGACATTAATAAAATTATCTTATCTTAACTTATCTACGCAATACATATTATGCAATCTAGTTTTGTGAATGCTCATCAGTTGTTTTCTAGGATGTTCACGATGATGATTGAAATGCAAGCTTCAAGCATTTTCTTTGTTCATTTTTTTATAAAAGCACATTTTTTGTTGTTGCATAGAAACAAAGAAAGATGAGGGAATTGTGGACGAAAAGGGAAGTTGCTTTCTTGTATTTTATATTGAGGATTACACTATGTATGCTTATTAAGTCTTAATTATTATTTAATGTTATGAATATAAGCACAACTTCAACATCATTAATATTGGAATGTTTGATGCAATTCTTGAACAAAAGTGGTCATCGACCTTAGATGTGTTCATGAAATTGTCATTGATGCCAACAAGGACTTGTAGTGGCCCCACATGCTGTCATTGATGCCACAAAGTCCCTCTTACAGTGCACAGGTATGGATGATCTCAGTACCCTCACATTCAGTGCCTTGGAGCCCTTACAGTGATGGTTTGTGCTTTGGAGCACCTTGTACCCAGTTGACAAGGTCCCTGTACCCACAAGGTTGGATCTTGGAGCCACCGCCCTGTTGACGATGCTGAAGACCCTGGTGATGATGATGAAGACCCTGGAGATGGTGTTGAAGCCCCTGTAAATGATGGAGAAGCCCTAGATGGGTTGGAGAAGCATTAATGACCCATTCTATGGTCATTCATGCTTTGATAGGGTCATGGTACCCTAGGAGAAGGTTTGGCAACCCCATAGGTGATGTCATGATGGATGTTGACCATTGGAGGTCCCCTTGTGTGGTCGAGGTGGTTGAAGAAGCCCATGAAGCCCCCTGGCATGTCAAAGAAGCCTTTGGAACACCAACTGGGCCAAAGGACCCATGGTCATTTGTGGTTTGCATGGTTATTTATGGCTTTATGGAGTCTTGAAACCCTTGGAGAAATCTTGGTTGACATGTTGAAGCCCTTGGAACCTTGAAGATGTCCTTATGATGATTAAGACTTGGAACCTGTTACCAACTTTTTTGTACCATAGTTGGGTTACCTGAGGAGCAGTTGGTTGACAGACTTGTTCAAAGTCTGATCCCAGTGTATCAGTTGATCCGTCTTCATGTCTAGCCAATCTTGGCTAGCCAGTTTTTGATTTGAATAATTTTGACCATGGCCCCGCGGGGTTTGTAATAAAATGTGCTAGTAGGGTATTTTTGAGAGGTTCGGTCTCCTAAGGCGTAGAATCTCAAATAAGGTATTCCAGGGAGTTTTTTGCCCCTGACAATTATGCTTTGCCTTCAGCCGAGCATAATTGACGAGGTTTTATCCCGCTTCCTCCAAAGCTGGAATGCCCGATGTTGAATTCTGGGCCTTGGGGGGTTATTAGAGCCCAACTAAGTGTTATAAACCTACTAGGCATTATTTAGGTAGAACATAGTCATGTCCTAAGTCATTTGGACATATAAAAAAATTTCGAAAAAAAACTTTTTCGAACGGGGAAAAAATTATTTTTTAAATTTTTTATTATTTTCCTAAGTTTTTGGGTTAATTTTTCCATAAATTAAATGGAAAAAACCCGTTTGTAATAAGTTAGTCATCCGGACTTCGAATTCAGTGATTGAAGGCTCTAACCTTAAGCCAAAAATCATTCTTGATCGGCTAGCCAGTTAGATCCAACTTTCAGATCATCAATCGGACACATAACGCTCATTTTCTCAAAAAAGTCATTTTCTGGAAAAAAAAATGATTATTTATTAAAAAATGATTATTTTGGAGAAAATTAAAACTCTCCAAATTAATCCAAATTCAGTGAAATAAAAGGCTAAATGACATCTCAATGGGCATTTATGATTATTGGAGTTATCATAACTCAGCTTCAGTCAGCATTTAGTGAATAATAAAGTTATATTCAGTTAACGGATTTGTCATCTCCAGCTAAACTCCCGAATTGGATGAGATGGAGAGCATTCATTGGTTTGATGATTTGATCAAGGTAAAGACTGAAAATAACAGCAGCAGTGGCCTCTTCAGACCTAGCAATGACTCCTCCATACCTAAGTTGTGGCCAGTCCAGTTAGGTCTGGGCTCTCAGTTATGTGACCGAGCCGGTCAGGTTATGTGATTTGGTCTTAGGGTTTTAGCTTGATCTCATTATATAAATAGAGGCTCCAGCTCTATTCGGATAGACTTTTATAGCAGAGTTACTCTAAGAAAATTGTATCAAGCATTTGCTTTAATTTGTTAATAAAGATCAGACTTTGGAGGTCCATGAGCTCTTGGATGTGGTAGTTTTTTGCAATTGGTTAAGGTGATATTGTCTCTAACCCCTATTTTCTTTAATGCTTATGTGAGATTAAATTGTTTATTTGTTAGCTCAAGAGGGCCATTGTTGGCACAGTAGAACAATAATTTGTAGTTCAACTTTATTGTTTATGCGAAGTAGATTAGTATTTTGATGGACATGAGTAGTCAGTATATACGTAATGTTGATCATGATTCAATTTTCTTAGCATACTAGCATGTATTTTGATCTCACGTTTTGTGTTGAGTTGTAGTGTGTTTTCAGGCTTCACAGGTTGAAGAAGGGTGTGAGCTCACCTGCTTCTATCCCAGGCTTCAAGTAACCTTTTTAATCTAACACTTTCATTGCAGGATCTACAAAGATCTTCTTCTTCAAAATACAAAAAGAAAGCTGGGAGTCTAGCTCTCTCTCTTGGGTTCCATCCATAATTTCAAATACTTTCTTGGTTACCGAACTTCCCTCTTCTAGTTCTCTCTTTGCTCCTTGATCCCCTTGTTTTTCTTGCTTGCTAGCCTTTTCCTCCTTGCTTGGTTTTTCCCTTTCTCATCTTCCTTCTTCATCGCTGCCCCATTTTACTCTTTTTACCACTCATTTTCTTCATTTTGGACAGCCCTAGTGTGCCCTAGTTTTCCTTCCTTTTTACCTCTTTTTGCCCTAGTTTTTGGGCCTTGTTCAACCTTGTTATTGGCCTTTTTTTCCACTTTTTGTTAGCTACCTTGTTTTGTATTTTTTATGACAGCCATTTGTTTTCTCTTTCGCTACCCCGTTTTCTTCAATTTTTGTCCTCCTTCAATTTCATTGTTGGCTGCCCTATTCTTCCATTTTCTTGTCTTTGACCTTTTCTTTGTTTTCCTTCCTTCCTCCTATCCTTTTCTTCTTATTTTTAGCCTTCTTTGCCTTACTCTTTTGCTCTCATTCAAACTTCTTCTTTTCCCTTTTTGCAAAGTTCGAGAAAAGTTTCAAGTAAAAGTAAATCACTCTCATTTTTTATGCAAATTTTAATGATAGTAGAGTTGTATGTTTTTATTTGAAAAGCCCTTTCAAGGATTAAATTCCTAAAGGAAAATTGTAATAATTTCAATAAAGTACTTTTGTTTGAGTGGGGTTTTTAAGTCCCCATTCTCATCCTCCCCTATTTGGGGAGGCTTGTGTTGTGTTTACTAGTGTATGCTTAGGTTAGATTTGCTTGTCTTCATCATTATTTGCATCTTATTCTTAGAATACTAATTGTTAATCCATTACATCTAATTCATTAATTAAGTTGATTACTCTATTTTTAAATTGTTTATCTTTCTAAGTAAATCAATTGCTTAAATCTCTTGAATCACACCATAAGGTGGATCAAGAGTGCTCTCTGTTGGAGAGTTTAATAAATCATCTTTGCTTTTTGTTCACATTGTCTAATCAATTAACTCTTAAGTAAGACTCTTGAACTTGCAGAAACACAAGTCAAGAGCACTCTCTATCGGAGAGCATCCTTAGTTTGCACAATCCTTGCATTAGTCTCATCTAAATTAGATAAGACTCTTAAACCTCTGTCATAAGACAAGGTCAAGAGTGCTCTTTGTCGGAGAGTCTAATTAATTAACTTAATAAAACCTTCAACACACGCACCCCTTTTAATTAATTAACTTTGTTGATCATCCTTCACCTAGTATGCTTTGCCGACTTTCGAGTTGGGCTCATACTTAGAACGGTAAACGGACTTGCTAAAGTTCGCACAAGAGTAACTTAATTAAAACTTTTACCCCATAACCAACGCACCGATGTTGTTTCGTTTAAATACCGAGGCATGTGGGCAAATTCCAAGTGTGGGCGCCGGGCAACCCAATCTGGGCACAAGTAGTTAAGTTATTGAACACTTAGCTGTGATCCCAGACAGGTCCGTCATGTCTTCGAACGGAGCCACTGAAGGTATTTTCGGTTAGGATATCCAGCTACCTTAAGCAAGACCACAATTAAAAACTTTTAAAATCTACCAAGAGCACTTGCAAAATCTAATACTCACTAGCTTAATTCCTAGACTTTTATTCACGCATTTATCTGACTCCATAAGGCACTGGTCCTTTGTTATATCTGAGTAATTTTCTATATTGATCAACTGTCTATGGTTCATTTCAAATGTTATATTTGAATGCTTAGTTAAAAGTCTGGAATATTTGCTTATCTGTTTAATCTCTTGTTAGCAACGTGGATTGCTTCTGATTGATCATCATTCTCTTAATAAACAACCACTTCTAATCACAATAAACTCCTAAACAACACCCATCCGCATCCGTAACCTAAAAACACTTTAACAACCTTAAGAGCCTTAGTAAACTCTTTTGTAGGGACTACCCCCCTTGGCTTTGTTAGGAGCTAGCCTAAACGAAGGAGCTAGGAGTAGGTGACAGTATCTGGCTCTGTGCTTGCCCCCAAGGTCACACCTCTCTCACTTTCTTAAGTGAGGAGACAACTTTCAACTGATTTCTGCTGCTGGTGTGCAATCAGCGGACAACAGATTCCTTGATGAAGACCTTGATGCCCTTGCAAAGGTCATGAAGCCCATTGCTTGCACTTGATGTGGTTAGATGGCATGATGAAGGCACCTCCACACATATGATGGTGCTTCGAAACTTGGACACACTTATTTGCACTTGATGATGATCCTTATACCCTTGAAGGAGGGTGGTGTTGTATGTGGAGACATGACACCTAATGGCTTGATGAAGATGATGGTACCGACTTGGACACTTAGACACACTTGATGGCTTGGGGATAAACCCTTTCGAATAGTGATACAATGTCTTATGGACATTAAAACAATTTACTTAAAATACAAATTCAAATTTAAATTAAAAATAACAAAATAAAGATACTTACCTTCCACACCTTGAAGTCGACCCTAGATTAAGGAATTCAACAACATCAAGAGTGTATAAACACAAGCATCCTCACTCCAAAATGTATCCAATGAAGTGATGAAGGAAAGCTCGCTGCTGAGAAAAATAATTCATGGAGCAGTCAACTATGACTAATATTTTTGGGTGACTGAGTGGAGGAGCAGCAAAACCTTTGTTTTGGGTCTTGAACTATGGCAATCCAACGATCAAGCAAGGAAGTGACCTTGTTGACTATGTTGGCCTAAGGCAGCTTAGATAAGGTAAAATTCGGGGGAGCAGACTTGTACACAGGCATTTACCATTTTCCATTGAACATAGTTTTATCTTATTTTGGAGATTCGATGGTGAGATAAGGAGCTCTGAGATTCTCGGATGAGCATGAAGGCAGCCACAGTAAGTGATGAAGTAATATTTCGGTGGAAAGTTTGCTGACCGAGGCAATGACTGGTGGACTGAGGTAAAACGAGGGCTACATCAACACACAGTCTCGGTGGTGAGGTTTGCAACAGCATAGATCCGAATTTTGGAGGCCTTCCTTTCATACAGTCCTGAGCTTTGGCTTGAGGTCATCCTCAACACTTTTACACAGTATTGACAAGTCTTCCACAATCTGGTTTTGGACATGGTTTGAAGGTTTTATCTCAGTATATAAACAGTCCATTTAAAACTCTTCCTTAGCTCTGAAATTGAGGTCATGCACTTACAATCCGAAGTCTTGATGATGGTGTATGAAGTTTGAAGAATTGAAGTGAATAGAGTGAGTTGAACTTTAAAGTCTAACAGTGCTTGAATTTATTCTCAGATGGGCATCTATACGATTCCTTGTAAGGGCAGTATGACAGTGTTGGGGGGGGCTCTTCATAAGCATTTACACAGTCAAGGTATGTATGCATGCTAGATTTGAATAAGATATACTCAACAATGATAATGTATGAGTGAACAATAAATACAGTGATATACAGTGGCATATTTGTATGTGTGCATCCATTATGATGTTGATGATGCATATATGATGCATGCTGGATGACACACTAAGATGATGATAACTGTGATGTGGTAAAAATGTATGACGACTGTGATGTGTGAGATGTATACCTCATGATGATACTCCATGCACATGATGATGGTATTTTGATGCATATGCGTGAACAACAGTGGTGTATAAATGGTATACTTACAGTAGTATACAATGTTACATACAATGGTGTATACAGTGGTGAAATATACAGTGGCATACAGTGAAATATACTGTAGTGTATGTACAGTGATACATACAATGGTGTATGAACAAGTGAAATATACAGTGGTGTGTGTACAGTGATGTACACTAAGATGACATATGCAGACATCTACAACAGTATGACATGATACCTTCAGAAGATGATTTTATGAGGATGATGGTGCATGCATAATCTAGATATTCTATACACTACTAGATGATGATAATAGTGCAGACCTATTGACACTCCATGATGATGATGATGCATACACTATGCATACTATACAGATGATGTAAGCCCTATGGTGTTGATGTACACTTGTATATGTGGATGATGACACACTATTTGATGATTCCTTATTGATGATGCCTTGTGCACCTTGATGATGTTTTGACACCTTGATGACATGTTCAGGCCTTGATGGTGATACCTTGATCCATGCACGCTGATACTATTGATGATGATGGTGATATGTATATGTGCAATTGACCAAGCAATATTGATGAGCAGAGATTGACCAGTAGTTTTGATGAGATGATAGGAAAGCAAAGGTTGATGAACATAGATGGTTGAATAGCATATTGATGACAATCAAAGATTGGCATCAAGCTTGCAAGTGGAATCTTGCATTTGAGGATTGGACTCCTCAAACCCTTCTTAGTTGGAGCTAAGAAAACCAGATTGGGTCCTGTTATGAGAGTTGGTGCTCTTTTTATCAGTTAGTGCTGGTTGTAATCGAGAAGATTGTAGTCTTCCATTGTAAATAAATAAAGATCAAAATTACATATATTCTTGTGTTTCTCTTGATGTGATGATTGTGCTTATGACTCATGATTGTTTTAGCTGATGCATTTGATTATGTAATTGATGACATGATGATTGTTATACTATGATTGATTAATAGAAGGTAAAAATGTTCAAATTGCTCACACACTTATTCACCCTCCCGCTCTCAGTGTGGCCATTGTGTCCAACCATTGGTATCAGAGAAGGTCTTCAACACAAGCCTAACCAACTTGAAAGAGATCCTTGGACACACATAATGGATGAACAAACAGGTTGTTCAATGAATGAAGTACTAGAGGAAGCACTCATAAAGATTGAAAGAAAGGTCCTACATAAATTGAAGAAATCCATAGAAAAGAATGAGCTGCAGCAAAGACTATTAGAAAAATATGAGCAAACTCAACAAAACCTCATGAGTCAACTTCAAGAAAAGAATGCAGAAGTTAGTTCTTTGAAAGATGAACTTGACCGATTGAAAAATGAAGTGGTTAACTTAAAAGAAAACAATGAGACCTGTGAGAGTCTTAAAGGTCAATTGGAAGAGGCCAAATGTAATGTCCTCTTCTGCTTAGGCATTAGGGACCAAACCGTTAACTTATGTGATTCATGTGGGTTTGAGCGGTTATTGACAGTTAGGAAATCAACTGAAGACTGATGCCATCTACAGAAAATCTAGGGAATCAATATTATACCACCATTGGGTTTAAGAGGGCCACTGGAGCCAAAGGCCACCAACATGCATGACATCTAAGCATTATTTAATGATGCATGCACCTAATTAAGTCTCCATGCGCATGAATGCAAGTAAACTGCAAATTAGAAGTTAAAGTGACATAATCAGGTCAAAAGTTAGGGTTTTCGCAGTTGAAAGTTATAAAAGAAAGATAAAGTGAATGGAGACTTTACTTTTGATAATTATTGATTTTGGAGCTCTTGAGTAGCAGCACAGCGTGCGGCCATAGCAGTTGGGGTTGGAGACGACGTCTTCAGCTAACGAGATTTCGGCAGTGAGATATCTGCCCTAGTCTCCTTCAGGATAAACCATCCAGGTCTATCACCATGTCTATTGCATTCATCATTATACAGTGTTCCAGTATATGCCAGAAGGTTATTTGCAGGTTCATCCATACAGCTGGGGGCATTTAGCTGGAAACCCAAGTAATTCACCAGGACTCTGGATCATCATATTTCTTCTGCATATGGCCTGCATCCTCACTGATAGGATCACTCTACTGCATTGAGTGATTATCAGCCATCAGATTATCCACCTAGGGCCGCTAGCAACATATTACAGAGGTGTGGGGGCGTGAGCAGCAGATTGGTAGATCAATTCGCAAGGGCATATGGAGAGGTTAAAACTCTTGCATGCTCGGTCCATCCTCTCCAGCATGGGCACACCTACCTCCCGACCTATTTTCAGCTGAATCTGACCATCCCTTCAGCAAAAACGTCACACTTTGCTGATTTAGCCTACCGGGGTATTACGATGGAAAACGAGGTCATTTCTTCATCAGCTCAGTTCATCTTGCATGTGTATTTTCTTTGGAGCATATTCAGACTGCTTATCAGTGGTAAGTGTTCATTCTATCCTGCAAACCCTAACCCTAATTTCAACTATAAAATAGGGAAATTTTGCATGCCAGTTTGCATGTCTGGCTATTTCAGTAACTTTGCATAGAAATAGAAAATATCAGTATTTGGAATATTACAGTGGTATCAGAGCTATCTTCTTGGCTAGCTGTGGGCTTAAGAAATGAAAAGTAAATGAATATGGAAGAAGATACTTTCATAACCTATAGGAGAAGGAAGAGTAGGTACACAGAGCAATTTGAGGATATCCAGCTAGAAGATACCAACTCAGACATGGAACAAACAGGTATACACTCTGATAGGAGAAAAGGAACGGGAGAAGATGAGGACAAGATGGAGTTTCGCAACCTAGTATCTGCATTGCAAGACTTAGCCAAAGGGAAAAAACATGTACTTAATGCAATCAACAGGTTATCAGCGAAAACAGAACCAGGTAACAACAATACACCTCTCTCACCGGTAGATAGAGGGTCTACAAGCAGTAGTGGGAAGGTTGCATACACCAACATACAGAATACACCCCACATATATAACAGAGCTTCCAATAGGCCAACTATGCCTCACTTCTTGGCAGATGCAGTATAAGGTCCAGTCATGCAGGTAGAACCTAGTGAACCCTTTGGGGATTATTTACAGGAATACAGGGACTTAGGGGATGAGTTTCATGCAGCCATGTCTTTTTCGGATTTTTGCAACATGAAGAGTAGGAATAGGCCCAAGAATTTCAACAAAGGATTCAATCATAACTATGAGTTGCAGAAAACCTTGGGCAGGTTGAATATCCCAAACTTTGATGGGGCTCACGGTGGTTCAGCGAGGATATGGGTTCAAAAGTTGGATACCTACTTCCTACTCAATCCCATGACAGAGACAAATGCCATTAAATTGGCTACACTCCACCTGGATGAAGAGGCTCATGAGTGGTGGTACCACGGATTAGTGACATTGGGTCACAACACCATCCACTCCTATGGTGAGTTCACTTAGAAACTCATGGAGAGGTTCGACAGGAAGGATCCAGAGATACATTTCAGAGAGTTGGCTCAACTCAAACAGACAGGTAGCGCAGAGGCCTTCATCTCAGAATTCCAGAGGATAGCGGTTATGGTAACAGATGTGTCAGAGAGCAGGTTGACGATGTTGGTCACCGAGGCCCTAACAGAGCCACTACGGGGATGGGTGAAAGCCTACAAACCCCTCACTCTACAGGATGCCATTAGCAGAGCCAGAGATCTCCAGGATTCAGTCTTGAGAGGGAATGTTGGTTCCCTCTCAAAACCAACATTCCAGTTAGGGATAAGGACAAGAAACCTTTCTAGCCAGATTTTCCCAAGAAAACATGGTTAGACGAGGACACTAGGAAAGATTTGAGGCGAAAGAAATTATGTTTTACTCGTCAGGAACCATGGGTGCCAGGACACAGGTGTGCAGGGAAGGCAAAGGCTCACTACATCGAGGTGTATTCGGATAGTGACGAGGAAGACTATGAGCAGGAGACAATAGAAGAACTACGGGCAGTAGAGGAAGAATCACTCCAAGGTGATACACCAGAGGGAGTCATTGCTACATTATCTGGAGTACCGAGATTCCATACTCTCAGGGTCAGAGGAGTAGTACAGAGCTACAGAGTGGGAGTACTGATTGATGGGGGAGCAACCTACAATTTCATTGACTCTGCTTGGGTAGCCAAGAGGGGTATTCAGATAGAGAAGTTCGAGAGATTTACTGTAGCGGTAGCCGGAAAATCCAGCATGGAGTGCAACTATTGGATTCCAAAATTGAATGTCACATTAGGCAACTACCAGATGACAGGTTCATTTTATGTGTAGATGTGGTAGGTACTCGTGTAGTATTAGGTGTTCAATGGTGTTATTCAATAAGGAAATATACTACAGATTACCGAGCAATGGAAATGGAATTCCAAGGGCCAGACGAAAAACGGGTAGTTTTGAGGGGCATGAACACTTATCCCCCAAAACCGGTTTCTTCACAGAGAACGGAGGCAGTACTCAGACAGGATGACATAGAATGGGCTGTAAAATGTTTTGTCACCTTTAGAAAACCTCCAGAGAACAACACACAACACCTAGGTGATATTTAGGCCTTATTACAGAAGCACGAAAAGGTATTTCGGGACCTTCCAGCAGGTAGACCGCCTGACAGGGGCTTTGAACACATCATTGAGCTAGAGGAGGGGACACAGGAAGTCATCACTACTCCTTATCGGCATCCCAAAAGATACAAGGATGAGATCGAGAAGATGGTCAAAGAATTGCTGGAGCTTGAATACATTCGGCCTAGTTCTAGCCCTTTCACATCATCAGTGGTCTTGGTCAAGAAGAAGGATGGTACATTGCGAATGTGCATCGATTATCGAGCACTCAACAAAAAGACCATAAAAAACAGGTATCCCATCCCTAGGATTGATGAACTAATGGACGAGCTGCTGGGTGCCAAATACTTTTCAAAGATTGATCTTCGGTCGGGGTACCATCAGATCCGAGTAAGGGATCAAGACATCTTTAAAACAACTTTCCGTTGTCACTATGGTCACTATGAATTCCTAGTCATGCCTTTCGGACTTACCAATGCTCCAGCCACTTTTCAGTTATGCATGAACCATACTTTCAGAGCTCCGTTACGTAAGTTTTTGCTAGTATTCTTTGATGACATCTTGATTTACAACAAAACATGGGAGGAACATCTGAAACACCTGGACGAAGTATTGAGCATTCTAGAAGAACACTCGCTTTACGTGAAAATGTCCAAGTGTGAATTTGGCATGAAGGAAATGTTGTATCTAGGGCACATAATCAGTGAAAAAGGAGTACAGGTTGACATGGAGAAAATCCGAGCTATCAGGGATTGGCCCGCGCAAAAAACAGTCACAGAATTGAGAGGCTTCTTTGGCCTTTGCACTTATTACCAAAGGTATGTTAAAGGGTTCTCCCAATTTGTCGCACCCCTCACAGACCTCACAAAGAAGGGGGCATTCACTTGGACAAAATTACCACATAAAACTTTTGAGAAGATGAAAGTCATTATGAGTTCTTGCCCAGTTTTAGCATTACCAGACTTCTCACAACTATTTGTAGTAGAATGTGATGCCTTAGGGGAAGGGCTAGGAGCAGTATTGATGCAAAACCATCACCCTATTGCATTTGAGAGCCGAAACTAAAGAACTACAAGTGCCACTACTCCATCTATGACAAAGAAATGCTAGCCATCTTACATGCTCTCACAAAGTTCAGACAGTATCTGGTGGGCAACAAGTTCAAAATCAAGATAGATCATAACAACCTCAAGTACTTCTTGGAGCAGAAGGAACATAATGAGCGCCAGCAGAAATGGGTCAGCAAAGTACAAGCCTACGATTTTAGCAGAACAAGATTGAGCACATCCATCCAGCAGGGTTGCTTCAGCCACTATCGATCCCGGAAGATAAGTGCGAAAGTATCTCCATGGACTTCATTACAAGATTGCCCAAAGTCCAAGGGCGAGATTGCTTATATGTCGTGGTTGATCGACTGACTAAATTCGCACATTTCTTTTCTATATCATCCGATTACTCCGCAGCCCAGGTAGCTGAGTTATTTTTTAGGGAGGTATTCAGGTTACACGGGTTACCTAAGACCATTGTTAGTGATCGGGACAGTAGATTCACAGGTGCCTTCTGGCAGGAGCTATTCAAATTAGTGGGGACCGAGCTTGCTACCAGCACAAGTTATCATCCGCAGAGTGATGGACAAACCAAGATCGTTAACAAGTGGATTGAAGGATATCTGAGGAACTATGTAACAGGGCAGCAATGAACTTGGATTAAGTGGCTACACTTAGGGGAGTACTGCTACAATACTAACTATCACATGTCTATTAAGATAGAAACCTTTTAAGGCCTTATATGGCTACGAGGCCCTGGACTATGTAGATGTAGCATTCAGAGACAACATGGCTCCTAAGGTAAAGGATTGGATACTGGACAGTCAGGATATTCTTAAAATCCTGAAAGAGAACTTACAAACAACCCAGAATCAACAGAATTTGTATGCAGACAAACATAGGGTTGAGCGGAGCTTTGAAGTAGGAGATTTGGTATACTTAAGGCTCCAACCCTACAGACAGTCTTCACTTAAGAAGAAAGGAGTGGAAAAGTTAAAACCTCGCTTTTACGAACCCTATAGAATAATCAGGAAAGTGGGAGACGTGGCATATGAACTAGAACTGCCACAGGAGAGTAAAATTCACAATGTGTTCCATGTGTCCAACCTGAAAAAGACCATTGGGCAACACATTGCTACATCAACAGAATTACCTCCTTTAGATGATGAAGGACTATTGATACTGGTTTCTGAAAGGATCATACAGACTCAAGAAAGAAAACTCCAGAACCGGGTGATTAGAGAATACTTGGTCCATTGGAAAGAATTACCTCCAGAGGATGCCACGTGGGAAGGAGAATAGGTATTGCAGCATCCCAGTTTGCAGTTGCTTGAGGACAAGCAATCTCAAACGGGGAGGACCGTAATGTTCTCTTCTGCTTAGGCATTAAGGACCAAACCACTAACCTATGTGATTCATGTGGGTTCGAGCGGTTACTGATAATTAGGGAATCAACTGAAGACTGATGCCATCTACAGAAAATCTAGGGCATCAATACTATACCACCATTAGGTCGAAGAGGGCCACCGAAGCCAAAGGCCACCGTCATGCATGACATCTAAGCATTATTTAATGATGCATGCACCCAATTAAGTCTCCATGCGCATGCATGCAAGTCAACTGCAAATTAGAAGTTAAAGTGACCTAATTAGGTCAAAAGTTAGGGTTTTCGCAATTGAAAGTTATAAAAGAAAGATAAAGTGAATGGAGACTTTACTTTTGATGATTATTGATTTTGGAGATCTTGAGTAGCAGCACAGCGTGCGGCCACAATAGTTGGGGTTGGAGACGGCATCTTCAGCTAACGGGATTTCGACAGTGAGATATCTTCCCTAGTCTCCTTTAGGATAAACCATCCAGGTTTGTCACCGTGTCTATTGCATTCATCATTATATAGTGTTCCAGTATATGCCAGAAGGTTATTTGCAAGTTCATTCGTACAGCTGGGGGCATTTAGCTGGAAAACCCAAGTAATTCACCAGGACTCTGGATCATCATATTTCTTCTGCATGTGGCCTGCATCCTCACTGATAGGATCACTCTGCTGCATTGAGTGATTATCAGCCATAAAATTGTCCACCTAGGGCAGCTAGTAGTAGATTACAGAGGAGTGGGGGCGTGAGCAGCAGATTAGTAGATCAATTCGCTAGGGAATCTGGAGAGGTAAAAACTCTTGCATGCTCCAGCCATCCTCTTCGGCATGGGCACACCTACCTCCCGACCTATTTTCAGCTGAATTTGACCATCCCTTCAGCGAAAACGTCACACTTAGCTGATTTAGCCTACTGGGGTATTATGGCGGAAAACGAGGTCATTTCTTCATCAGCTCAATTCATCTTGCATGCGTATTTTCTTTGGAACATATTCAGCCAGCTTATCAGTGGTAAGTGTTCGTTCTATCTTGCAAACCCTAACCCTAATTTCAACTATAAAATAGGGAAATTTTGCATGGCCTTTTGCATGCCCAGCTATTTCAGTAACTTTGCATAGAAGTAGAAAATATCAATGTTTGGAATATTACGCCAAAGCTCAACTACTGAAACAAAATAAGGTTAGTCAAGCAAAAATTTTGAGATCATTTCTCTGAAAGAGGAACCGAAAAAGATAGTTGCTACAAATTTGAAGTTTAAAATGAGTTCTTCAATTCTAGATGACATCCTTAGTTATCAGAGATCACCACATGTCAAGATTGGGTTAGGCTATGATAAAGAAGAGATCACTGAACATTTCAAGTACCCAGAGAAGAAGATTGAAGAGAAGCCTAGGAGTTATGCAGAAATTCTGAAGAGTCTTAAGCATGGTGTAGAAAGCGAGAAAGAAGATACTTAGCAAAACAAGGAAGCATTAGAGGAAATTTCAACTCAAAATGGGCCTTTCAACCCTAATTCAAATTCCATGTCATCATGTGTTAGCCAATGAAATTTCTTTAAATTTGAAATACCAGATAGGTCTTAAACAATTTTTTAATATAAATTTGGGGATAGGTATCATAAAAAACACTACTTTTTTTGTTCGTATTTTCGACATATCTCCTTGTGTTTTTACTCAAATTTCGATCGGGAGAGCTGTTGGATGCGGAATTTAAGCATCCAACGAGTACCCGCTCTGCATACTTTTGACGGTCCTCGCTACCCCAAAAACAAGAAATACCTGAAAAAACGTGATGAATAGGTATTTCGTGATGAAAAAACATCATCATCACGTTTTTTCATGTATTTCTTGTTATTGGAGTAGCAGGGACCGTCAAAAGTATGCAGGGCTGGTACTCGTTGGATGCGGAATTTAATTCCGCATCCAACGAGCTCTCCCGATCGAAATTTGAGTAAAAATATAGAGAGATATGTCGAAAATACGAACACAAAAAATAGTTTTTTTCTTCTCTTTCTCCAAAACTAATAAATATTATTTTATTATTTTAACTATTATTTTATTATTTTCCTTTGGAGGCCCATTTTGAGTTGAAATTTCCTCTAATGCTTCTCCAAAACAAGGAAGATCCAGTCATCATGATATGCCAAGAAGGACCATGTCACAAAGAATACCACTTGTTCCAAGGTATGAAAAGGCATTCTATGGTTATTGTTATTCTTGCAATATGTTTGGACATAGAGTTGTTGATTACAGATCTTGGGGCAGATCGATTTAGTCAAGAACTATAGGTACATGTGCTTATATTCAATGTTACAATTGCATCATTATGGTCATATAGCAAGGGACTGTAGAAATAAGTTAAACAACATCATTGAATGCTACAACTGTCACATGTATGGGCACATTGCTATAGATTGCAGCCAAAGGATCAACAGAGTATAGAGAAGGAAAGAACAGGTTCAAGCCACTGGAAATAATTTGTCTAGAGAAGAAGAAGGAAAGAAGATATGTTAGCTAATTCTATTTGAGAATGATGCTAAGAGGCAAGAAGAAAAGATTCAAAGGCTAGGTGGTACAATGTCTATGAATAAAGTTGATCATTGCACGGAGGATGGCTTCCATATGGAAAACCAAGCTTAAGGTCTCTCAAAGACCTTAGCACACCTTGAGTTCATGAGGTCGGAGGATGAACTCAAAGGAGAAAGGATGGTTACTCCACGCATACAGACAGGTCCTAGGATCGTGCATGTTGACAGGGGGAGCATTGAGCAGTGATCAGATACATATATGTGGATACCCTTTGCCATTGATGCCAAAGAAGGAGAGATGAAGACAAAAGGGGAGCATGCTCAAAGGGGGAGCATGAGTTGTTGTCATCAATGACAAAGGGGGAGATTGTTGATGAAATTTCCATTGATGCCACATGGAATTGCAATGGCCCCACAGGTTGTCATTGATTCCAAAAAGTCCCTTTCATAGTGCACAGGTATGGATGATACTAGTACCCTCACATCCAATGCCTTGGAACCCTTACAGAAATGGTTTGTGCTTTGGAGCACCTTGTACCCAATTGACAAGATCCTTGTACCCACAAGGTTGGATATCAGAGCCACCACCTTGTTGACAATGTTGAAGACCTTAGCGATGATGCTGAAGACAATGGAGATGGTGTTGAATCCCCTGTAGATGATGGAGAAGCCCTAGATGGGTTGGAGAAGCGTTAATGACCTATTATGTGGTCATTCATGTTTTGATAGGGTCCTGGTACCCTAGGAGAAGGTTTGGCAACCCCACAAATGATGTCATGATGGATATTGACCCTTGGAGGTTCCCTTGTGTGGTTGAGGTGGTTGAAGAAGCCCATGAAGCCCCCTGGCATGTCAAAGAAGCGTTTGGAACACCAAATGGGCCAAATGACCCATTATGTGGCCACTTGTGGTTTGCATGGTTATTGATGGCTTGATGGAGTCTTGAAACCCTTGGAGAAGTCTTGGTTGACATGTTGAATCCCTTGGAATCTTGAAGATGTCCTTATGATGATGAATACCTTGATGCCCTTTCAAAGGTCATAAAGCCCTTTGCTTGCACTTGATGTGGTTGGATGGCATAATGAAGGCACCCACACACATATGATGGTGCTTGGACACTTGGACACACTTATTTGCACTTGACGAAGATCCTTGTACCCTTGAAAGAGGGGTGAAGTTGTTGTGTGTGGGGACATGACGCCTAATGGCGTGATGAAGATGATGGCACCCACTTGGACACTTAGACACACTTGATGGCTTGTGGATAAACCCTAAACCCCTTTCAAATAGTGGTACAATGTCTTATGGACATTAAAACAGTTTATTTAAAATACAAATTCAAATTTAAATTAAAAATTAAAAATAACAAAATAAAAATACTTACCTTCCACACCTTGAAGTCGGCCCTAGATTAAGGAAGCGGACAACATCAAGAGTGTATAAACACAAGTATCCTCACTCCAAAATGTATCCAACGAATTGATGAAGGAAAGCTCGCTGCTAAGGCAAATAATTCGTGGAGCAGTCAACTATGACTAAGATTTTCGGGTGACTAAGTGGAGGAGCAACATAACCTTTTTTTTTGGTCTTGAACTTTGACAATCCAATGATCCAGCAAGGAAGTGACTTCGCTGACTATGTTGGACTGAGGCAGCTTAGTTGAGGTAAACTTCGGGAGAGCAGACTTATACACATGCATTTACCTTTTTCCATTGAACATTTTTTTATCTTGTTTTGGAGATTTGATGGTGAGATAAGGAGCTCTAAGATTCTCGGGTGAGGGTTAAGGAAACCACAGTAAGTGATGAAGTAATATTTCGGTGGAGAGTTTGCTGACTAAGGCAATGACTAGTGGACTAAGGTAAAACGAGGGTTACAGCAGCACACAGTCTCGGTGGTGAAGTTTGCAGTAGCATAGATCCGAATTTCGGAGGCCTTCCTCTCATACAGTCCTGAGCTTTGGCTTAAGGTCATCCTCATCACTTTTACACAGTATTGACAAGTCTTCCACAGTCCAATTTTGTACATGGTTTGAAGGTTTTATCTTAGTATATAAAAAGTCCATTAAAACTCTTCCTCAGGCCCGAAATTGAGGTCATGCACTTATAGTCCGAAGTCTTGATGATGGTGCATGAAGTTTAAAGAATTGAAGTGAATAGAGTGAGCTCAACTTTAAAGTCTGAGAGTGCTTGAATTTATTCTCAGATGGGCATCTATACAGTTCTGTTACCAGCTAGGTCCTACTTAGTTGGATTTCTAGTAAGTCGACAAAGTTTGAACAAGGTTACTTGTTCATGATCAAAGTTTAGAAGTTCATCAAGTTCTAGGCCTTGTTTATTTTTTGTACCGCATGTTCATACCCCATTGGGGGAGTTGTAATAAAGTGTGCTAGCATGATAAATTTGTAAAGGGTTGGGCTTTCTAAGACTTAAACATCAATCTGATTATTCCAAGGTGTTTTTTCCCTTGTCAATTATGCAATGTTGAACAAGCGATGTATAATTTTTGAGTTTTTCACCGCTCCTCCAAAGCTGGAATGGTTGCCTTGGTGTTTAAGCCTTGGGAGGTTATTACAACTCATGTGTCAATGTATATGAACATGCTAGGCATTGTTATTGAGTCGTATGGACATGTGCTAGCCCCCCCTAGAGTTTCGTCCATTTTTTATAATTCTTTTTTTTTTTCCGTTTTTAAGCCATTTTTAATGGTTTAATTAAAAAACTTCAAAATGTAATAAAGTCAGATGCGAAGTCCGTTTTTCGCGTGGGGGCACTCATTTTCACACGTAGAGCATCCTATATACTCTAAGGACCACTTTTCATATCATTCGGGTGACCAGAACACCCCGTGAAGCATTATTCAGCTAAAAGTGCATCAAAATGGCATTTTAATGCTAAATTACGACATTTTGGCACCTTGGTCAAAGTTTGAAAAAGTTATAAAATCAAAATATTTGAGTGATGGGGTGACATGGCATGGGTCCCCCTAAGCTTACGATCCTCTTCAAACTTGAGTTTGTATTAAAACATAGTATTAAAACTTTGGTTCAAGTGAATGGAGTAGTGTGAGATGTGTGACGTCATGGAGTCTTCACGCTGGCATGTGTGAAGGCTAGCGTTAGGAGAGGGGGTGGACCCCTTTTAACTGAAGGTTGAACATTAAAACTTTGGAGGAGCTACATTAGCGTGGAGTGGTATTATGGAGGATGGCGTCAACAACTCTTCACGTCATGTGAAGCTCGCGTGAGGTAGGATTAGTGGTGGACCCCCATTTAACTTTGAAGCTTGTGTATATTTCAAACTTTGGTATGATTTAATCGTTGTTTTATTACTATGGGAGCTAGCGAATCATGTGTTGGGTGACATCACCCACTTCACCAACTTCATGAGGTTGCAAGTGTGGAGGATTGACGCCAATGGAAGGTTGGTGGAGTTGGTGGGTGCTTGTTGTGGTGGCAAGCTGATGGTGAGTTAAGTGAGAAAGGTGTCAATCACCTCTGCAGTTCAACTCGGTCCAAGCTTAGTTTAACTCAGATATACTCTGGGTTTATCTTCAGTGTTGGTAGCACCCCCCCTAGGTCTCTTTTGGTTATTTAAGCAAGGCCCATTCACTTTCTTTTGGCATGAAGTGTATGGAACCTCTGCTCCTATTTATAATTTGTTGAATATTTTATGTGAATAAAGATTGGCTTTGGAGGTCATAATGTGGATTGTTGTTCCAGCTGGATGACGCTATGCTTGTATGGTTGAGGTAACTGTAGAGTTTTAAAGCTTGCATCTTGTTTAATAACAAATTGAAGGGTTGTCCTAATGATTAGTATTAATCAATTGGATGAACATTGTTGTTTCAATTCTTACTGGAAATTCCATTTTGTCAAATTCAAGATTTTGCATATTTACTTGTTTGTGAGTATGCTCTCTTCATTCACATTTTCGATTTCACTAACCCTTTTACAAATTTATGCAAGTGCAAGTGTCTTTCAGGTTTCTCTTGGGTGGATTTGAAGGAGATCTAGTTTGTTTCTCTTACACTCTGCTCACCTTTCAAAAAACATTGTCCTCTTGAAGCATTTTAACCGATCTTCGATTGTTGAATGTTTTTACCAGGGCTCCTAACCTTATTCCTTTAAAAAATTAAAACTTCTCATTCAGTTACTTGGTTACTCATTCTCAAAATGCTCAGATCTATTCAAGTTAAAAAAGATGATTTATCATAGATCTAATTTTCTTTGAAGTGCTTAAGATTCTAGTTTCTTAAAATTTATATTTTTTCCCCTAGATCTAGCATTTCTAGCTTTCTTTATGCAAGTCTCTTTTACTACAAAATTTTGAGCCTTGAGATAAAGCTAGTCTCTTTGATTTAAAAGTTTGATTTGGAAAATCAAGTGCTTTTCGATTGGCTGCCCCAAAACTAGCGAAGATCCTCAAGAGGACTTGTCCTCTTGAGTTATTTGTGTCATTTTTTTAAGGAAGTTTAACTTAGTAATTTTTGTGGGTTGTCCAAAGACACTTCTAAAGTGTTTTTGGGCATTTTTAAACTAATATTGCTTGCTGGTTTTTAGCAGGTCCATCCAAAAACTGGCTTTTGGGCCATCTGGAACTCCCAGGAGTTTCCCCATCTTCTGTGTTCACTTTTCGATTGTTTTGTAAGCCCTTGGGTTTGTCCCGTATAAAAACCAAGTGGTATTTTTCATTAAGCATTGTAACCGAGTAATAAAAAAAGATATAGAGTAGGCTCTTCCAAGCCCACTCCCCATCCCCCCAAGGGGGACTTGTGTCATTTTACCATTTTTGCATTTTTTGCATTTTTTCTTTTAGTTTAGTTTGTTTTATTTATTTGCAGGATAGTATACTTTGTTTAATACTGAAAAAGTCTTATCATTCCCTATTTCAAAGTAATACTATTACTTGCCCCACGATTTCTCGAGTGACCCGAAAGGGGAAAGAGATTCGTGGTAGTTTAATTAGATAACCTTTTTGCTGTGTTCTTTCCTGCACTTTAATTCTAATTTCACTGCAAAAAACATTAATAAAATCCACCCCTCCTTGCTTTCCTGATTGCGGTTCACTTGAACTGAAAGAGATTCTTGAAGGTCACTTTTCTTCTTTTAACAACAAAACTATTCTTAAAATCCTTAAAATCTTGTAGACTCCGTTGTGTATGCTCTGCACCATTGCGGTTTGACCGAACAGTTGGCTGCATCAAAAGCAACATGGGTGACTAGCTTTAATTAGGTCTCATTTTTCAATTAACTTCCCACACGAAAATCCAACGCCTCGAATTAATCCGTTGCGGTGGCAAAATCCACAAAGAAAGCGGGAACAACTGGGTAGCAACCTCTAGACATCGTTAGGCTACACCCTTGTTGGTGTAGTGTTGAACATGTCTCAGAGACTCCAACCAGCCCACATATTCCTTGCGGGGAGCCGCATCGGATAACATTTTTGGACATACTCCTCTTACCTTTGGGAATATATTTGGAGTTCCCTCTTCCCCTTAAGTTAATCAACTCATCTCCACATTAATTTAAAACTGACCAAGAGCACTTGCAACACTTTTCTTTCAAGAATAAAACAACACTTTTTATATGTGGACTCCATTTGGCACTGGTTCTTTATTTTATATAATCATCTGCTTTCATGTGCTTTGATATATCATACATTTGATTTTTATGCTGTTGCGATTTAAATCTTGTTGCAATATCTTGTGTTAGTATTTTCTTTCATCAAACTCCTAAGTAATCTTAATCTTCACTGTAACACTAAGCTTTAACAGCCTTAGCAATTTAATAGGGTCTACCCCCCTTGGCTTCATTAGAAGTTGGCCTAAACAGAGGATTTAAGAACAAGGTGACAGCCTTGACTAGAGACTTGCCCCCAAGGACACACTGAGTGGCTTGAATATTTCTGCCACATTCCCCCCCAGGTGTGTGAAAGGCAGCAACATTTTCTGGCGCCATTGCCGGGTATAAATCTTTTTATTCCCGAGGACGACTTAATTTTTCTTTTTGTTTCAAAAAGATAAAAAGATCAAAGATTTCATAGATCTTATCTTTAAAATTTAAAATTAAAACTCGATCCATCTGGCGACTCCACTGTTTAATATCCCTCCAAGGTATTCTACCCAAAGGAACTCCGAAGGAGTATTTGATCTCATCCCTGAACCTGAAAGGGCTTATAGAAGGAGATTAAATAGATAGACTTGTAGAATCCTTGAAGATTTAGGGTCCCAATCCCTCTCAGATATCCATCATTTATTTGTAGAGAGTCACATCCATCAATCCAAAGAAATGTCTGATTTTTTCAAACCCCTTGACCTTTCTCAGATAATAGGTGCTCCTCATGCCATTCTGAATGATGCTATCAAGACACTGCCTACATTCCAAGGAAACAATGCCATCAGAGTCAAATCCCATCTTCAGAAGTTTTCCAGGAATTTAGTTGGTCATTGCAATCAAGTTTCCCATGACCATGATGACGTAAAAATGAAGCTTTTTGCTTTATCTTTAAAAGAAGATGCTGGAGAGTGGTATCTTGTCTTAGCTGATAATTCATACAAAACACTTAACGAATTTCTGGAGGGTTGTAAGAAGAAATGGGGAGAGAAAAAGGAACCAAGACATCAACTTGCTACTCTCCATAACATTAAAAACATGGAAAATGAAACTATGGAGGAATTCAATAAGAAGTTCAGGGATATTGTTTCTGACCTTCATAAAGACATTAAGCCACATGATGCTACTATCCTCATCTCTTATATTGAAGCATTCAGTGGAGATTTGAGGTATTAGTTAAGAGATAAGGAACCTACCGATTTAAAGCATGCCCAGGACTTAGCCGAAAAAATCGAAAATAATATGCAATCATCCGGTAAGTCTAACATACCTGGATTCATTAGAGTAAATTCTTCCTATAACAAAGAATCTAAGGGAAAATCTGTTGAATCAGAGGGCAAGGAATCATCCAAAGATCCTATGAAGGAAATGTCTGAAATGATGAAAACCTTGGTAACTAATCAAAACCAACAAATGGCCAATCATGTTGCACAACTGAATCATATTCAAAATAGGTCGATTATGATGGAGAGAAATCATGTTTCTCATGCACTATGGAACTTTCAACAAAAGCCTAATCAAATGTACCAAAAGAAAGCACCAACTCATGAGCCTAGAATTCTGAACCAGTTAGGTTCAGCCAATATGGTAGAATATGCAATTCCATTTTGTAGGCCTTGTGATCAGTTCCACCAGGAGAGTACTTGTTATATTGCCAATCAGGTCATGGAATGGGGATTCCCCGAGACTATTAATCAGGATACACTTTCAAGCAAGCCCAAGTTCGTGAACATGGTAGGCCAAACCTACCCTTTGTCAAACCAACATTGGCAGCATACCATAGATTATAGTCAGGAGAAGGACTTCATCACCCAAAATTATGGTGAGAAGCCTTCTCAAGAAAAGGTTAAAGAGATGAGGGATGCTAGATTCAAGGGGCCTACTTACCAAAGAAAGGAGAAGTCTACACTGACTAAGCAGTATAAACGTAAGGTAATAACTCCTCCTGTTATGAACCCCCTTGTTGATGTAGAGTCAAAATTTGACATGGGAATGTGGTTAAATAATGTTAAAGTATCAGCTTATGCAACCGACATCCTTCAGATTCCTGGTCAAAAAGAAAAATTGCTGAAAGATTTAGAAAGTAATCATAACATTGTCAAAGAAACTGCCCTTCCAAGTAATAATGCCATCCTTGAAGATTTGCCTGTTGTTCTTGAGGATATGCCTATAGTCCTTCACTGTGTTGATCCAAGAGGAGAAGATCACCTGCCTTTTTATGTCCCTCTTATAGTTGATAATCTCCTCCTTCATAACTGCATGTTAGATTCAGGTGTCTCATCAAATGTAATCACAAGAAAGGTAATGGAACAATTGAATCTAAGGATCACACAACCCTACCACAATGTTTGTGCAATGGATGCAAGAAAAGTTGATGTGCTATCGGATAATCTTAAATCTGCAAGTAAAATTGGCCAAGTATCCTGACATCGATATGACAATGGATGTTGTAGTAATTCATGTGCCAGATAATTAGGGAATGCTTTTGTCCAGAAAGTGGACTGCAACTCTAGGTGGACACATCCAAATGGATTGGACATACGCAACTATACCTGCATCAGAGAACACTAGGGTTATACTTCACAGGGGAAAGGAAAGAAAGCGGCATGTAGAAAACCCTAAGAAGCCAGGAAATGAATTTGTGCATTGTACTGATAACTTTGGAAACTATGCCATCTTGTCCAACTTCATGGCTCCTATTAAAGAAAATATTAAAATTGAAAAGGTAGATGAGGTTTGGCAAATGTACTTTGACAGGGCTTATTCGAAAGCGGGAAAAGGTGCATGCATCGTAATCATTTCTCCTTCTAAACAAATTCTACAACTTTGCCTTTAGATTGGAATTTGAAGCATCAAACAATGTTGTTGAGTATGAGGCATTGTTTCTAGGATTAGAAACTGCTAAGGGCATGGGTATAAAAATGTTGAATATTAAAGGTGATTTTGACTTAGTCATCCTCCAACTAAAAGACAAATACAGATGTAAGAGTGATAGACTAAAGAAGTATAGGAATGCTATTTGGGATAATATGGAATGGTTTGATGCACTTAATCTTTAGGAAATCCCTAGAGAACATAATACTTTAGCGAATAAGTTGGAAGTAGCGGCTTCCAACCTTCGGATGAGATGATTAGTGGGAATGGTAAAATGGAGATTAATTTCAAGCCTTCAATTCTCGATAACATAGATCATTGGCAGGTTTTTGATGATGACAAGCATGTTTTAAGGTTCATTCACAAGCTTCAGGAGTTTCAGGATTGTGAGATCAGCTATAAGAAAGAGGGTAAAGAGTATCAGGAACACGAGGAAAATGTCAGAAATTAGATTCCGAAGGGTCTTATACCTTTAGAAAAGCTTTTCGTCAGACAAGATAGACATAAGAATAAAAAAGAAACAACTAAAGTTGGGGATTATATGGAAGTAAATATTGGCACAGATAAAGACCCTGAGTTAATAAAAATTGGAAAAGGCACCTCGGAAAAGGAAAGAAATGAACTAATCAAAGATGCTATTGCTAGATCACCAGTTCTAGTCGGTCCAGATTACTCTAGGGAGTTTCAGAAATTCTCCTTTGCTTCAGAAGACACCATTGCTGGTGTCTTACTTCAGAAAAATAGTGAAGGACAAGAGAAACCTGTTGCCTTTATGAGTAGAGCCTTGCAACATTAAGAGTTGAAGTATACCACCATGGAAAAGCAGGCATATGATCTCGTCAAGTCCCTTAAACACTTTAGAACTTATGTTGGATACTCAAAAATTGTTGAATACATACCTCATGCAGCAGTTAAAGACATCCTATCTCAACAAGACTGTCTAGGTGTAAGAGGAAAATGGGTATCAAAGATTTAAGAGTATGACTTGGAGATTAAACCCACTAAGTTAATTAAAGGACAAGGCCTAGCTAAAATGTTAAATCAGGGGAATGAGAAAGCCTTAGGAATGATTTGTCAAAATAATAATCCAGAACAAAGTGTATTAGATGAGCTTCAAAGATTAGAGCAACAACCTTGGTAGGCAGATATAATATTTTTCCTTCATAATCTTACATGCCCAGGTCACCTAATCGGTCATAAGGAGAGAGCATTAAGGTTAAAAGCAACTAAGTACTGTATAACACAAAATGGATTGTGTTGGAGAAACCCAGATGGTCTAGCACTTAGATGTGTCAACGAACTAGAGTCCAAAAAACTCACGGTTGAATTCCACTCAGGATTTTGTGGTGGACATTTTATAGCAAAGACAACAGCCCACAAAATCCTTAGAGCAGGTTATAATTGGCCAAGCATTTTCTCAGATGTGCATAGTTTTGTTAGAAATTGCTCCCAGTGCCAGTTGTTCACCGGGAAGCAAAAGATGAAATCTTTGCCCCTTCAACCAATAGTTTCCCAAGCCCCTTTTCAACATTAGAGAATTGACTTCATCGACAAGTTTAAGGATAATTATAGCAATGGATATTCTTGGATCCTTACTGCTGTCGATTATTTTACCAAGTGGGTTGAAGCTATACCCACCAAGAAGGAAACCGATGATGTAGTTATGGAGTTCCTTGAAGAGAAGATCATCACTAGATTCAATGTGCCAGCCAAATTAACAACAGATAATGGTCTAGCTTTCAGTTCTTCAGATATGTATTCCTTCTTTTTTAAGTATGGCATTGTCTTATCCCATTCATCCAACTACTATCCTCAAGCAAATGGTCTGGCTGAGTCTAGTAACAAAAACTTAATGACCATAATCAAGAAAACGATTGGGGATAACAAGAAAGCATGGGATAGTAAGATCAAGTACGCCTTATGCGCTGATAGGATAACGAAGAAGAGTTCCACTGGAAAAAGTCCTTTCGAACTTGTCTATGGCCTTGATGTTACTTTGTCTGTTCATCTAAAGCTCCCAGTGTATCAGCTCCTCCAAGATTTCAGTTAAAATCATGATGCTGTTCAAAATAGGGTTAATCAACTGATAGAGTTAGATGAAAGTAGAAGGAAGGCCCTTGATCAGAATATCTGAAATTCAGAGAAAGTAAAAAGGACCTTCGATAAATCTACTCGGTCGAAGCCTTTCTAGATCGGGGATACAATTTTGGTATGGGACAAGTGCAAAGAGAAGCTTGGTTTGCATGGAAAGTTTGGCAGCTTATGGACTGGGCCATACACCATCTATGAATTAGCAGGCACTAATTCTTTCTATCTAAATAACATGGATGGAGAAAAAAATCTCCTTCTTGTAAATGGTCGACTTTTCAAGCTTTTCTTCTGCAAAGCTATCTGATGCCCATAAGGGCATCGTGTACAATCAGGATTTTTCTAAACCCTCCTTTTATTTTTTGTTTTGTACTTTACTCTTGTATATTATTGTTGTACCATACATTTCTTGTATTCTAGTTAGATCAGTTATTTCTTGTACACGAGTTTTTATTTTATTTTGTAAAGTAATACTGTTTACTATTGTATACTAACCTTGTACGTTATTTATGATTTAGTTGTTTCATCTGGCATCTTTTATATGTGCGATACTGATTGGCTTTAGTTTTGTGCAGGAACCAAAGATTTTGGCTTCTCACATAACCCTTTTTTATTAGAAGATTAGTTAGAGCATGTCCCTAGATGGAGCCAGATGTTACCGGCTAGGTCCTACTTAGTTGGATTTCAAGTGAGCAAACAAAGTTTGAACAAAGTTACTTGTTCATGATCATAGTTCAGAAGTTCATCAGGCCTTCTAGGCCCTGCTTATTTTTTGTACCGCATGTTCATACTCCCTTGGGGGAGTTGTAATAAAGTGTGCTAGCATGATAAATTTGTAAAGGTTTGGGCATTTTAAGACTTAAACATCAATCCGATTATTCCAAGGTGTTTTTTCCCTTGTCAATTATGCACTGCTGAACAAGCGATGTATAATTTTCGCGTTTTTCACCACTCCTCCAAAGTTGGAATGGTCATCTTGGTGTTTAATCCTTGGAAGGTTATTACAACTCACATGTCAATGTATATGAACATGCTAGCCATTGTTTTTGAGTCGTGTGGACATGTGCTAGGTCCCCCTAGAGTTTCGTCCGTTTCTGAGAAAAATATATATATATTTTCTGTTTTTTAAGCCAGTTTTAATGGTTTAATTAAAAAACTTCAAAATGTAAAAAAGTCAAATGTAGAGTTCGCTTTTGGCATGGGGACACTCGTTTCACACTTAAAGCATCCTCTTTACCCATTGGACCACTTTTCATATTAGACGGGCAACTGAAACACCTCGTGGGGCATTATTTAGCTAAAAGTGCATCAAGATGGCATTTTAATGCTAAATTACGGCATTTTGTCACCTTGGTCAAAGTTTGAAAACGTTAAAAAAATCAAAATATTCGAGTGATGGGGTGATATGGCATGGATCCACCTAAGTTTATGATCCTCTTCAAACTTGAGTTTGTATTAAAACATAGTATTAAAACTTTGGTTTAAGTGAATGGAGTAGCGTGAGATGGGTGATGTCATGGAGTCTTCACTCTAGCATGTGTGAAGGCTAGCGTTAGGAGAGGGGGTGGACCCTTTTTAACTTAAGGTTGAACATTAAAACTTTGGAGGAGCTACATTAGCGTGGAGTGGTATTATGGAGGGTGACGTCAACAACTTTTCACGTCATGTGAAGCTCGTGTGAGGTAGGACTGGTGGTGGACCTCGGTTTAACTTTGAAACTTGGGTATATTTCAAACTTTGGTATGATTTAATCTTTGCTTTATTACTATGGGAGCTAGCGAATCATGTGTTGGGTGACATCACCCACTTCACCAACTTCATGAGGTCGCACATGTGGAGGATTAACCCCAATGGAAGGTTGGTGGAGTTGGTGGGTGCTTGATGTGGTGCTAGGCTGATGGTGAGTTAAGTGAGAGAGGTGTCAAGGTGTCAATCACCTCTGCAGTTCAACTCAGTCCAAGCTCAATTTAACTCAGATATACTACGGGTTTATTTTCAGTGTTGGTAGCACCCCCCCTGGGTCTCTTTTGGCTATTTAAACAAGGCCCATTCACTCTCTTTTGGCATGAAGTGTATGGAACAAGGCTGATGGGAGCTAGGAGCGGGATTGGGAGCGAAAAACAAAATTTTCAAAAGATTCTGATTTGGGAGTGTTTCGGGAGCATTTTTTATATAATATATATTTTTATATATTTTGATGCATATATATTAAAAAAACATGTATTATACCAAATTAGCTATAGAAAACATAGATATAACCATTAATACACATGTCACATATAACATCAATCCTCTAGGAGCTATGACTTGTAGCATTGTCATCAAATGATCAATCATCAACAACATCAATCTTCAAATTTCAACATATACTATTTTCCATCAACGAACTCTAACAGATAACATCAACCATGAAATGAAACAAAGCACTTAATATCATATTCAATACCAAAGAGTTGTAAGATAATAAGATGATAAGAATCAAGATGCAGTCAACAATTGAAAGTTCAAACTTCAAACTTCAAAGTAGGTCATAATGTTTACAAAATAGACCATAATAAACATGAAATACAAAGTATTATGATACTATCTACTAAGTTTTCCTCTTTCCACGAGAAACTTCCAAATTTTTTTCTCGTGTTTTAGGTGGAATAGGAGCTGGTGGAAGTGATCGTGGAACACGAGAAGAAAATGAATGGCCCCCACGGATTGTCGGACGTTGTGAAGCTAAAGGCAAAACTCCTGCATCTGTAAAGCTGCTGGTGGTTGGGGGTGGCATCTTTGATGTATGAATCGAATGAGGATCACCCTAATGATCACCCAATAGTTCATCCTCCAAGCGCTCTAATTCAATGGCTCCATCCTCCACATTAGCCTCCTCTAGATTGTTGTCCCAAGTCAAAAAAGTTCTATCATTCTTGGCCGCTTCACAATAATGGGACAACAACCTCAAGTTGTAGTTCACATAAACCAAACTTTCAGCCCGTTCTGTATTTAAACTATTTCTCTTGACGTTGTGGATGAAGTTGTAGGTGCTCCAACACCTCTCTACAGAATAACTATTGACAACCTGTGAAAGCACCCTCAGCGCCAATTTATGCAAATATGTGGCACCATTGCCATACATGTTCCACCAACGAATAGGATTCAAACTCTCTCGATCTTTGGTTGCATGCAAGGTACCAGAAACTCCATGTTCACTGATGTATTGGCTTAATTCACTCCGTACTTGAGCACACTCCTTCTCATCAGGGACCAACTTGTCTAATGCAAGCATATACCCATTTTGCACCTCTGGATCTGTGTGTGGTCTTTTCCTAACTCCACCACCAGGTGCAGGTTGGGCCAACCAAGATGGAGAATAATATTTTGGGGTAAGGACATATGCAAGGGCATGGAGTGGAACATTCAAATTATCCCACCTTTTGACCACATGTTTATGAATATGGTCATACGAGATTGCATCTCTTTGCTCAACAATGTCTTTGAAATGACCAAGCATGCTATCCATTTGCTCATACACCTCCCCAATCACTACCTGATTTGTATCTGCAAAATGAATCATATTATAAACAGGCTTGGTGAATTGTAGAACATATTTAACCTTTGTCTAGAAATGACCATCAAGAACGGTGTCCTCCACATCTTGAAAGTCATGTCTATCAGATGCGCTTGCAACTTTGTCTTTCAATCCCTGCCATGAATCACTTGAGACCATACTAGCCAATGCCTCTCTTACCTTCAAAAGCCTCCTGAAGGTGAGGTAGTAGCTACCAAATCTAGTCTTCGCAATCTTCAATAGCTCCAACCTAGAGTGATTGCGAAAAATGTGTTGTGCCATGCTATGATTGGTGATAAATTTTATCATTTTCTTACCTCTCTTGTACAAGGCACCAATCCATCAGTAACTAGGGTCCTTCATCTTAAATATATCATGCATCAAAAGGTTCAATGTGTGAACCAAACACCCTGACCAAAATATGTTGGGATACTTATCCTCAATGATTGCTTCTGTTGCCTTGCAATTAGCAGCATTATCTGTGATGACTTGAATGACATTGTATGGCCCAATCGTTTGAATGGTGTCAAGTAAATGTTGTGCAATATTGATACCAATCTTGTAGCGATCTGAGTAGTCATGAGCTGAAAGGAAGACCGCACCACTAGCAGACACACCAAGAATATTTATCAATGGCTTGCCTTTAACATTTTTCCACCCATCCGATACAATGGATACCCCATATAACGACCAATCATTTGTAAACTTTCCAAGAGCACTATTGATTTTGGCTCTTTCCCTGTCAAGTCCCATGGTTCTAGATTTGTCATACCTAGGGCTCCTATATCCTTTAGGGGCACCATTGATGGCTTGTACCATTTCATGCCAACAGGGTGAGCGAAGAACATTGAATGGCACACCACATGCATAGAGAAACCTGTAAACTTTTGCATCCACATCATCTCTGTACACATCCAAGACCTAAACCCATCTGAAAATTGGCAGTTGCCAACTATTCTCCTAAATGATGTCTATAAACTAAATTGGTGGTCTCTTAAAACTGCAACACAAATAAAAGTGTTTTCAATAGATGTGTTGTTCACCGATAAGGATGAACCAGTCCATATAAATCTGTTAGAAAAACGCCAGATAGATTGGGTAAAAGCTCAAGGCTATAAATATGTCCACTTAGGCGCTATTAAGCTTGGATTGGGGCTGTTAGTTCGCCCATATTTACCAGTTTCCTCTTTATGTGTAGCAATAGACACTAGACATCGTAATTTTGCTGATCCAATAATTGGCGGTTGTACCGCTCCTCTACATGATGGTCTTGCCTTTGGCACCATCTATCCTAAATATTTTGTTAGTTTGGAGGATCCTTACATATATGATCTGCTCAAGGCATATATCTTGCCTAAGGGTTTCAACATGGACACTGGATCAAAGATTATCCAGTTAAAGGGTTCTGTTGTCGCTAGGTTTGGAAATGATACTCTTCCCCCACTACAATCGCATGTGCATCAGAGTTCACACTTGCACAGCGTGGTGGAGTCTGAGAAATCTAAACAGTCTACCCCAGTAACTTTCGATTGGACTGGTATAACTATCCCAGACAATGGGAAGTAAAATACAAAGAACTGAGAAACAATGAAAGGCTAGTCAATTCCTTCTCTGCCCAGCCTCTTACCTTTGATAGGACCACCAGTTCAATCCGAGTCCCAGATGAACTCCCTACTCGCAGATTTACACCTCCACTAATTAGATCTACCTCCTCTGCTTCCTATAATAATGCTAGGCGTCAAGCCGAAGAAAACTCTGTTTCTACCTCCTCCCCGCAACCATCCTTCTCTGAATTACATGAAAATGAACATTGTGGCCAACATGCTGAATGTCCTTCATGTCATAAGATTCTACAAAGGATCCAGCATCATAAAAACAAGGATCCACCTACCTTAGGTATGTTCTCACTACCTAGGAGTAATTCAGGTATGGAAGTTGTCAATCAAGGGTAAAGGTCGTTCCTTCCAGGACAAAATCTCCCAGAAACCCCTTTTCAACAATTCTCCATAGATGGCCAAATTAAAAAAGAATTCCTGCCTTATAAGTCCTCAACCCCTGATCAAACTGTCTCAGACAAAGTAAAACTTGCAAATTGGGGTAATATGCAACAAAAATTGACTGCACAGAATCTAGATAATATAGCTCAAGACACCATCTTCTTGAAAACACAAATGGCAGAAGAAAAACAAAAAATAGAAGCAATAGCAACAAAGCTTGGGTTGCTGGATCATCTCTTGCATGATTCAACAGAAATAAAAATAGCAATAGAAATCGCTGCTACAAAAACAGATAAAAGGTTAGCGGTGCTAGAAGAGCTTTTGACAAAGACTGAAACATTAAAGAAGAAATCTCATGTTGTCGGTGATCATGTCTTTGCCTTAGCCACAAAAGGACATCAAAGAAAGTCCTCTCACTCCAAGAGTCTTTCTTTTGGTCAGTTTAGCGTGTCTGAGGATGATACTCGTCCTGAGTATGACACTCGTCCTGAGTATGACTTTGGTCAGAATGAAGAAGATTTTACGGAAATAAGTACCTAGGTTGTTGAATTCAAAAAATTCCCCCTTGCTCTCAACCCAAAATATCTTGCAATGATGTCTCTGAGACATCAAGAAGAAGGCAATTCTTCTGTCACAGGCCCTCCTCCTCCTCATCCTGAGTTTGATGTCCACATGCTAGATGTAAATCCATCCACAGCTCCTCATAGGTTCCAATTTGGAATCAATAGCATGAATAACTTATTGTCCCAAATGCCAAAACAACCAGTTCTGAATATCTAGTGTCAGACTCGTGCTGATATTAAAAATGCAATCCAATTTCTTGGACAATGGGTTCTTTTTAAGAAACATCAAGATAATAACCTTACAGGTCAAAGTCTGGGTACACAATTAGTTGCAGGCCTTTCAGGCCTTGCATATGAATGGTGGAGATGGCTCCCACAAGAAGCCCAAAACGAAATGCTATCTGCTGATGATGCTGACCAACAGATCCTTCATGGTCTCAGTAAGGAATTTTATGGCCCTGATGATAGAGAAGACTATGACCATTTGGCTTCACTTTTTCTGTCTGCTAGGTTGTGTGATCTAAGCAAAAGTGAAGAGTATTTTTGCTATATGCAAAACCTGCTAGTTTCTTCAGGGAAGTCTGGTGAGCTAGCATATCTAAAACATTACCTGAGAAGCTTTCCTCGTCATGTCCCCGATGTAGTTGAACAATTCTTGAAAGACAAGCATATCGATCTCAGAGGTATGTCTTTGGCATTGTTATCCACTAATTTTTCGCTTAGTTGGGTTACCTGAGGAGCTGCCGGTTGACAAACATGTCCAATGTTTGATTCCAGTGTATCAATTGATCCGTCTTCATGTCTAGCCAATATTGGCTAGCCAGTTTTTTATTTGAATAGTTTTGACCATGGCCCCACGAGGTTTGTAATAAAATGTGCTAGTAGGATATTTTTGAGTGGTTCGGTCTCCTGAGACGTAGAATCTCAAATAAGGTATTCCAGGGAGTTTTTTGCCCTTGACAATTATGCTTTGTCTTCAGCCGAGTATAATTGACGAGGTTTTCTCCCGCTTCCTCCAAAGCTGGAATGCCCAATGTTGAATTTTGGGCCTTGGGGGATTATTAGAGCCCAACCAAGTGCTATAAACCTGCTAGGATTTTTTTAGGTAGATCATGGTCATGTCCTAAGTCATCTGGACATATATAAAAAATTCGGAAAAATCTTTTTCGAACAGGGAAATTTTTTTTTTTTAATTTTTTAATTTTTAATTACTTTTCCTAAGTATTTTGGGTTAATTTTTCCATAAATTAAATGGAAAAAACCCGTTTGTGGTAAATTAGTCATCCGGACTCCGAATTCAGTGATTGAAGGCTCTAACCTTAGGCCAAAAATCATTCTTGATCAGCCAGCCAGTCAAAACCAACTTTCAGATCAACAATCGGACACATAATGCATTTTTTCTCAAAAAAGTCAGTTTTGAGTTAAAAAATGAATTTTTATTAAAAAAATGATTATTTTGGAGAAAATTAAAACTCTCCAAATTAATCCAAATTCAGTGAAATAAAAGGCTAAATGACATCTCATGGAGCACTTATGATGATTGGAGTTATCATAACTCAGCTTCAGTCAGCATTAAGTGAGCAATTAATTTATTATCAGTTAGCAGACATGTCATCTCCATCTAAAGAATGAGATGGAGAGCACTCATTGGTCCGGTGATTTGATCGAGGTGAAGACTGAAGCTTACACCTTCAGTAGGATTCCCAAACCTAGCAGAGGTTGCTTCCAGACCTAAAAGATGGGTTTACCAACATTATAGATGCTCCCCTCATCAGCTCATGCCCCTCTCAGACTGGTTGCGCACACGCGTGGGCTCAATTGATGGTGGATTTCAATGTTAAGGGTTGGAGTGGGGGCGCCTTGTCTGGGTGGAGGCCTCCCCTCACTCCCGGTCCTCTGATTTAGGTTTGGCTCTTCTGTTAGGTGGCCAGGCTGGTTAGGTTATGAGGTTTGGTTTTAGGGTTTTAGTACTCTCTCATTTGTTAAATAGAGGCTTCTTTAACTCTATTGAGGGTGGATGATTGATGCAAAGAACCTCTAGTGAATTATTGTAATACTTGTTGTTCTTATGCAACCATTTTGAATAAAGAAAGGCTTTGGAGGCTCATGTGGTGTGGATTCCGGATTCATACGCTTTGATTAATGAGGTGATACCATTTCATTCTTGCTTTTGTTTGCTAATATGTGGGTAATTATAAATGCTTTAGAGGGCTTATATAAGCATGTAAGAGTAGCTATTTGTAGTTTCAAGTTATCTACTTACTTATTTACTTTCCGAAATTTATAAAGAGCATTGTCTTATTCAGTTATATCTCATGCTTTTTATGATTCAGAGTAGTAAATAGTACATGTTCTAATCCCCTATTTTGGAAAGCATGCAAGTTTTTGATTGGAGATCACTCCATTGCACCGAGTAAAAGGATGAGCTAAGTTGCATCTACTTTTCTCGGAGTCAAGCACAAGTCTTTAGCAGCCGCACACTGATTGAGATCCAGGGTGCTTTCAGAGATTCAGAGACTCAAGTGGTTCCATCTCTTAGACTCACCCCTAAAAAACAAAATTTTACTTTTCGGTTACTTTGATTCTCTGTTTTATAACAAGTAGATCTAAGCATTAAATCTCATCTTTATATCTCTTGTTATTGTAGATCTAAGAATTTCCTTTGTTAAAAGCTCATCTTACGAAGGTTTAGATCTAATTTTGTTTAATACTAGAAGTAGTACCAATGTCTCATCTTATGCAAGTATTAAAATTGTAATTTCTTAGTGTAGTATATTATCTAATTCATCATTTTGCAGGAAAGAAGCTCGCTGGTTTCTTACTTTTCGTGACAGGTTAAGCGAGAAAATTGCCAAAAATTTAAGGAATTAAGCTGCAAAAAACCTTCCTTTGCTCCTCTTCTTAATCCCCTTTCTACCGGTTACTTTGCTTTGCCTCTTTTACCTCTTCTTCATCGCTGCCCCGTTAGTACTCTTGTTACCATCATTTTTTCTCTTTTTTGGACAGCCCTAGTGTGCCCTAGCCTTCTTCCCTTTTTTGTCTCTTTTTGCCCTAGTTTTTGGGCTTTTTTTAACCTTGTTTTTTACCATTTTTTCCGCTTTTTATTCGTTATCCTGTTTTGTAATTTTTATGATAGCCACTTATTTTCTCTTGCTGTCCCATTCTCTTTGATTTTTATCATCCTTTAGCTTCATAGTTGGCTGCCCTATTCTTCTCTTTCTTTGGTATTGATTCTTGCTTGGTTTGTTTGCCTTCCTTCTCTCATCTTCTTTTGTTTCAACCCTCTTTCCTTTGCTCTTTTTTACTTTCTTCAAACTTCTTCCCTTTTCCCTTTTCATAGGTTTTCGAAAAGATCTCAAAAGTAAAAAATAAAAGGCACTCTCCTTTTTTACAGGTTATAATATTTGTAGAGTTACTTTGCCTTTATTTGAAAAGTCCTTTCAAGGATCAAAATCCTTAAGGCATATTGTATAAAGTTTAATAAAAGATCTTTGTTTGAGTGGGGTTTTTAAGTTCCCACTCTCATCCTCCCCTATTTGGGGAGGCTTGTGTTGTGTGTATGCTTTGATTAGTGTTAGTTTTCATCATTCATTACATTTCATGCTTATATCACTAATTGTTAATTCATCACTTCTAAGTTGATTACTCAATTTAATTATTTATCTTTCTAAGTAAATCAATTGCTTAAATCTCTTGAATCACACCATAAGGTGGATCAAGAGTGCTCTCTGTCAGAGAGTTTAATCAATTAATTTCATCTTGTGCTTGTTTAATCAATTAACTTCTAAGTAAGACTCTTGAACTTGCAAAAACACAAGTTAAGAGCACTCTCTATTGGAGAGCATCCTAGGTTTGTATAATCCCTGCATTAGTCTCATCTAGATTAGCTAAGTCTCTTGAACCACTGTCATAAGATGGGGTCAAGAGCGCTCTTTGTCGGAGAGTCTAATTAATTTACTTAATAAAATCTTCAACATACACACCCCTTTAATTAATTAACTCCCCTCCCTCCTTGTCGGAGTATGCTCTGACCGATTTTAGATCGGAATACACAGAAACGGCACTGGATCTTTAAACCTTACAAGAGTGACTTAATTAAAACTTTTCCCCCTTAACCAACGCACTGGCATTGTTTCGTTTAAATACCGAGGCATGTGGGCAAATTCCAAGTGTGGGTGCCGGGCAACCCAATCTGGGTAGAGGTAGTTAAGTTATTGAACACTTACCTGTGACCCCAGACAGGTCCGTCGTGTCTTCGAATGGAGCCACTGAAGATATTTTCAGTTAGGACATCCAGCTACCGTAAGCAAGACAAATTAAAAACCTTTAAAACCTACCAAGAGCACTTGCAAAACCTAACATTCACTAGCATCATTTTGGGATTCACATCTGTTTATACACGAAGCATCCCTGATAAGTTGACTCCATAGGCACTGGTTCTATCTTTTCGCATTATTGATAATCTGTGCCATTTGTCCATTGGATGTTTGATTATAAGTTATATCTGTGAATGCTTTATCATTTCGTGAGTTCTTAAATTATTGTCTATCTTTTAATTCTGGTGATAGCAACGTGGATTGCTTTGTATTATGTCTAATATTTATAATATTAATCATATAAAATCACATTAACTCCTAAACAACACCCATCCGCATCCAAAAACACCTAAAACTTAACTTAAACATTGAGCCATAGAAAACTCTTTGTTAGGGACTACCCCCCTTGGCTTCGTTAGGAGTTAGCCTAAACGAAGGAGCTAGGAGTAGGTGACAGTACCTAGCTCTGTGCTTGCCCCCAAGGTCACACCTCTCCCACTTTCTCAAGTGAGGAGACAACTTTCAATTGATTTCTGCTGCTGGTGTGCAATCGACGGACAACATCTTCTAGTGCCTTTGCCGGGACAAATCTTTTTGTTCCTGGATGATCTTTGTTTCTTTTAGTTTTTTACCTTTTTCCTTTTTTGGTAGATTTTTAATCCAATCACTCTCCGAAATTAGACTTAAGTCCACCTGGCGACTCCACTGTCAGTTAACACCTCAAAGTATTCTACTAGAAGAAACTCTGAAGGTTTGTTCGATTTCATCCCTGACCCTAAAAAAGTCTATAGGAGGAGATTGAACAAACTAGCTTCTCATAGGATCCTTGCATAGCTTGGATCTAAGTCTGTTTCAGACATCCACCTTTTATTTTCAGAAAACACTAATACCTCTGTTTCCAACATAATGGGCGAGTATTTTACTCAGCTTGACTTTTCTCAGATAGCAGGTCAACCCCACCGTCTTTCAGACAAAGCTGTCGAGAAGCTCCCGATGTATACAGGCACTGATGCCACTACCGCCGCCATGTACCTCAGGAACGTTTCTAGGTGCATCAATGCTTATGTCAGTGATCCTGCTAGCCAACATGATGACGTTTATATGAAGTTATTCGCTCTATCTTTGGATGGAAAGGCCAGCGACTGGTATAACAATTTACCAGATAATGCTTTTGACACTCTAGCTGCTTTCAAGACCTCTTTCACCAACAAGTTCGGTGAAAAGAAAAAACCTTGGCATCAACTTGCGTCCTTGACCAACATAAAAAAGAAGGATACAGAAACAATGGACGAGTTCAATACTAGGTTCACGGAATTGTCAAAAGCCATCCCTACTGATTATGTCCCAACTGCACCAACCATTCTAGTCTATTACATTGAGGCACTTAGTGGCAAAATGCAGTATTAGATCAGAGACAAGGAGCCTGCTAACTTGATCCAAGCTCAGGAAATGGCAATCAAAATTGATCTGAACATGCAGTCATCTGGTGAATCTAACCTCCATGGTTATTCAAGGTCTTCAACCCCTTTGAAAATTAGTGAACCTAAAGACAAGGATCCTTTGTCAGCTATGAAAGAAGCCTATGTAAAACAAATGATTTAGATGAAAAGGGAGATGAAGAAAAATATGGAGGAAGCAGAACAGAAACACTTAGCGCAGTTGAAGGAGATTCAAAATAGGGTGATAACGATGGAAAGAACTCAAACTCAGCCTGCTCCTAGAACCTTTCTTGCCAAGCCAACTTGGCAAAGAAAGCCTCCCAACCATGAGCAAAGGCCTCCCCATTAGCTAGAGGCCGCTAACATGGTTGAGCAGTATAAGCCATTTTGCAGTGAAGACCTTCATGAAGAATCTTCTTGTTATTATGCATGCTATGTTCAGGAGCATGGTTTTCCAGAGGGTTGTGGTCCTAAAGCATCATCAAGCGAGCCTGAGTACATAAACTGTGTAGATGACATGCATGATATTTCCGGAGAAAGTTGGAGAGAGACAAAACAATATTCAAGAGAGCCTGAATACATTAACACAGTTGGACAACTCCATTCTTTCACCACAGAAAGGTCAAGTCGAAAATTATAGTCAGCAATTGGATGATCTCACTAAAAACTTTAGCACTAATCCTACTAATGAGCATAATGATGATAGTTTGGAAGGTTTACTACCTTGTGACCTTTTTTCTGAAGAAGATGACTATGATCATGAGGAGGGATATAGTCAGGGATGTGATACAAGAGAGGAAGAATCCCTTACATCTGAGATGGATGATAACTTTGAGACTTCAATTAAAAATCAAATCTTAGAAGTCTCATGTGATGAGATTCCTCCATGCTCTCCACCGAATGACAAATATTTGGAAAGTTGGGTCCCCTGTGATATCTTTGAAACTCAGCTTTTTGAAGAAGATTGTTTGGAGCAAAATGAGAAGTGTAGACAGGGACTTGATACCAGTGATGAGGCATCTCTCATATCCGACATAGATGGTGATGATAACTATTGGGCTTTTATTGAAAATCCAACCTATGATACCTTTGAAAATATTTTTGAGAATCTCATCTATGATATGTCCAGCAAGGGGAGTTGTAATTCTGAGACTTATGAAAGTTGTAAGGAAGAGCAGTCAAAGTTTTCATATGATCAGTCTGAATTGTATCCGAGTATCGGTAATAAGGATTTGAAAAAGCAGTGCAGTGATGAATCAGATGGGATACAACTAGTTGAAGTTTTTTCTCAGCCATCATCTTCACGTATAGATTTTCCTTATGTTTTAGAACACCTTTGGGCTTATACAACGAGTTATTATTTGATAAGCCTTGATGATCAGCATGATGGAGTAGTCGACCTGCCGCATTATCCCGATTTGTATATCAGGGCTATCCAGTCATGGATAGGAGCCGCCTACGCGAGCATCTACCAGTTTGGGAAGAAGTTTGATGACATTATTCATGCCTATGATTCCCCATCCAGCCCGCCCTTTCTGGATCATCACACAGGTTTGCATTTTCTGGAAATTGTGTCCTTAAAGTGAGATGAAAACCTTTTTATATTAACAAAATGCTTAGATGGCTACACTGGATTTATGATTACACCTAACATTTTTTGTATCATGCTTAGAGTAGGAAAATAGGCTCCTTAAAGTGAGCGTTTATCTTAGCATTTTTCTTTTTTAAGAATAAATAAATTTATCAGTTAAGTTTTGTCTTTTCTTTGAATAAAGCAACTTTTGGATCATTGGCTCTTTTTCATAAAGCTTGTGCTACTAAGGTTTTTTTTTTGTCAAGTTGAGATGTTCCTATAAGATATGGAAACCAGAGATTCTGGGGTTCTCGTATGCTCTCCTTGCATAAGAGATTAAATCAAGCACATGTCTCACAGTTGGAGCCAGATGTCATCCACTAATTTTGCACTTAGTTGGGTTACCTGAGGAGCCACCGATTGACAAACATGTCCAATGTTTGATTCCAGCGTATCAGTTGATCCGTCTTCATGTCTAGCCAATATTGGCTAGCCAGTTTTTTATTTGAATAGTTTTGACCATGGTCCCACGGGGTTTGTAATAAAATGTGCTAGTAGGATATTTTTGAGTGGTTCGGTTTCCTGAGACGTAGAATCTCAAATAAGGTATTCCAGAGAGTTTTTTGCCCCTGACAATTATGCTTTGCCTTCAGCCGAGTATAATTGATGAGGTTTTCTCCCGCTTCCTCCAAAGCTGGAATGCCCGATGTTGAATTTTGGGCCTTGGGGGGTTATTAGAGCCCAACCGAGTGTTATAAACCTACTAGGTATTTTTTAGGTAGATCATGGTCATGTCCTAAGTCATCTGGACATATAAAAAAATTTCGAAAAAATCTTTTTCGAATGGGGAAAAAATATTTTTTTTTAATTTTTTAATTTTTAATTACTTTTCCTAAGTTTTTTGGGTTAATTTTTCCATAAATTAAATGGAAAAAACCCGTTCGTGGTAAATCAGTCATCCGGACTCCGAATTCAGTGATTGAAGGCTCTAACCTTAGGCCAAAAATCATTCTTGATCAGCCAGCCAGTCAAAACCAACTTTCAGATCAACAATCGGACACATAATGTCTTTTTTCTCAAAAAAGTCAATTTTGAGTTAAAAAATGAATTTTTATTAAAAAATGATTATTTTGGAGAAAATTAAAACTCTCCAAATTAATCCAAATTTAGTGAAATAAAAGGCTAAATGACATCTCATGGAGCATTTATGATGATTGGAGTTATCATAACTCAGCTTCAGTTAGCATTAAGTGAGCAATTAATTTATTATCAGTTAGCAGACATGTCATCTTCAGCTAACTAGTGAGATGGAGAGCACTCATTGGTCCGGTGATTTGATCGAGGTGAAGACTGAAGCTTACACCATCAGTAGGATTCCCAAACCTAGCAGAGGCTGCTTCCAACCTAAAAGATGGGTTTACCAACATTACAGATGCTCCCCTCATCAGCTCACGCTCCTCTTAGACTAGTTGCACCTTCCACACGTGTGGGCTCAATTGATGGTGGATTTCAGTGTTAAGGGTTGGAGTCGGGGTGCCTTGCCTGGGTGGAGGCCTCCCCTCACTCCTGGTCCTCTGATTTGGGTTTGGCTCTTCTGTTAGGTGGCCAGGCTGGTTAGATTATAAGGTTTGGTTTTAGGGTTTTAGCACTCTCTCATTTGTTAAATAGAGGCTCCTTTAGCTCTATTGAGGGTGGATGATTGATGCAAAGAACCTCTAGTGAATTATTGTAATACTTGTTGCTCTTATGCAACCATTTTGAATAAAGAAAGGCTTTGGAGGCTCATGTGGTGTGGATTCCGGATTCATATGCTTTGATTAATGAGGTGATACCATTTCATTCTTGCTTTTGTTTGCTAATTTGTGGGTAATTATAAATGCTTTAGAGGGCTTATATAAGCACGTAAGAGTAGATATTTATAGTTTCAAGTTATCTACTTACTTATTTAGTTTCCGAAATTTATAAAGAGCATTGTCTTATTCAGTTATATCTCATTCTTTTTGTGATTCATAGTAAATAGTACATGTTCTAATCCCCTGTTTTGGCAAGCATGCAAGTTTTTGATTGCAGATCACTCCATTTCATCGAGTAAAATGATGAGTTAAGTTGCATCTACTTTTTTCGGAGTCAAGCACAAGTCTTTAGCCGCCGCATACTAATTGAGATCCAAGGTGCTTTCAGAGATTTAAAGACCCAAGTGGTTCCATCTCTTAGACTCGCCCCTAAAAAACAAAATTTTACTTTCCGGTTACTTTGATTCTCTGTTTTATAACAAGTAGATCTAAGCATTAAATCTCATCTTTATATCTCTTGTTATTGTAGATCTAAGATTTTCCTTTGTTAAAAGCTCATTTTATGAAGGTTTAGATCTAATTTTGTTTAATACTTGAAGTAGTACCAATGTCTCATCTTATGCAAGTATTAAAATTGTAATTTCTTAGTGTAGTATATTGTCTAATTCATCATTTTGCAGGAAAGAAGCTCACTGGTTTCTTACTTTTCATGACAGGTTAAGCGGGAAAATTGGCAAAAATTTAAGAAATTAAGCTGCAAAAAACCTTCATTTGTTCCTCTTCTTAATCCCCTTTCTACCGGTTACTTTGCTTTGCCTCTTTTACCTCTTCTTCATCACTGCCCCGTTAGTACTCTTGTTACCATCATTTTTTCTCTTTTTTGGACAGCCCTAGTGTGCCCTAGCCTTCTTCCCTTTTTTGCTTCTTTTTGCCTTGGTTTTTGGGTTTTCTTTAGCCTTGTTTTTTGCCATTTCTTCCACTTTTTGTTCGTTGTCCTGTTTTGTAATTTTTATGACAGCCACTTATTTTCTCTTTCGCTGCCCCATTCTCTTCGATTTTTATCATCCTTTAGCTTCATTGTTGGCTGCCCTATTCTTCCCTTTCTTTGGTTTTAATTCTTGCTTGGTTTGTTTGCCTTCCTTCTCTCATCTTCTTTTGTTTCAACCCTTTTTCCTTTGCTCTTTTTACTCTCTTCAAACTTCTTCCCTTTTCCCTTTTCACAGGTTTTCGGAAAGATCTCAAAAGTAAAAAATAAAAGGCACTCTCCTTTTTTACAGGTTATAATATTTGTAGAGTTACTTTGCCTTTATTTGAAAAGTCCTTTCAAGGATCAAAATCCATAAGGCACATTGTATAAAATTTAATAAAAGATCTTTGTTTGAGTGGGGTTTTGAAGTCCCCACTCTCATTCTCGCCCATTTGGGGAGGCTTGTGTTGTGTGTATGCTTTGATTAGTGCTAGTTTTCATCATTCATTACATCTCATGTTTAGATCACTAATTGTTAATTCATCACTTCTAAGTTGATTACTCAGTTTAATTATTTATCTTTCTAAGTAAATCAACTGCTTAAATCTCTTGAATCACACCATAAGGTGGATCAAGAGTACTCTCTGTCGGAGAGTTTAATCAACTAATTTTATCTTGTGCTTGTTTAATCAATTAACTTCTAAGTAAAACTCTTGAACTTGCAAAAACACAAGTCAAGAGCACTCTTTATTGGAGAGCATCCTAGGTTTGCATAATCCCTGCATTAGTCTTATCTAGATTAGCTAAGTCTCTTGAACCATTGTCATAAGACGGGGTCAAGAGCGCTCTCTGTCGGAGAGTCTAATTAATTTACTTAATAAAATCTTCAACATACACACCCCTTTAATTAATTAACTCTCCTCCCTCCTTGCCGGAGTATGCTCTGACCGATTTCAGATCGGAATACCCAGAAATGACACTGGATCTTTAAACCTTACAAGAGTAACTTAATTAAAACTTTTCCCCCATAACCAACGCACTGGCGTTGTTTCGTTTAAATACCGAGGCATGTGGGCAAATTCCAAGTGTGGGTGTTGGGCAACCCAATCTGGGCACAGGTAGTTAAGTTATTGAACACTTACCTGTGACCCTAGACAAGTCCACCATGTCTTCGAACGGAGCCACTGAAGGTATTTCCGGTTAGGACATCCAGCTACCGTAAGCAAGACAAATTAAAAACCTTTAAAACCTACCAAGAGCACTTGCAAAACCTAACATTCATTGGCATCATTTTGGGATTCACATCTCTTTATACATGAAGCATCCATGATAAGTTGACTCCATAGGCACTGGTTCTATCTTTTCGCATTATTGATAATCTGGACCATTTGTCCATTGGATGTTTGATTATAAGTTATATCTGTGAATGCTTTATCATTTCGTGAGTTCTCAAGTTATTGTCTATCTTTTAATTCTGGTGATAGCAATGTGAATTACTTTGTCTTGTGTCTAATATTCATAATATTAATCATTTAAAATCACATTAACTCCTAAACAACATCCATCCGCATCCAAAAACACCTAAAACTTAACTTAAACATTGAGCCATAGAAAACTCTTTGTTAGGGACTACCCCCCTTGGCTTCGTTAGGAGTTAGCCTAAATGGAGGAGCTAGGAGTAGGTGACAGTACCCAGCTCTGTGCTTGCCCCCAAGGTCACACCTCTCCCAGTTTCTCAAGTGAGGAGACAACTTTCAACTGATTTCTGCTGCTGGTGTGCAATCGGCGGACAACAGGCACAACTGCATGCATATATTCTTAAGACTTGGCAAGAACATTGTCTTGAATGCTAAGTCAATAAAGATTTTAAGAGGCACCAAGCTATGTATTCCGCATCCTTCTGCAAAGATGTTGCAAGAATGCCTGATTGGGGGTGTGGAGCACAGAATCGAGGTCATTTGCATGAATCCTGCAAATGCAAGAAAAAGAAAAAGGGATTCTATACCAGCAATCCTCGATATCATCTTGCCAAGCCCTACAAGTATAAAAAGAAGCATGGTTATCAAAAGTTTGAAAAAAGATATCTTTCTAAGTTTTGAAAATCTCAGCCGAAACGTTATGTCAAAAGAAGAACAGAAAATAAGGATAAAGACACATGCTTTATTTGTGGCCAGAAAGGCCACTGGGCTGGTAGGTGCCCTAAAAGAAAATACAAACCAAGGCTTGCAGCCTTGTGTTCCAATTTAGATCCACATTGGTGGGATCTATGTGTTTGTTCTGGAGATACTCCACCTTCTGGAGAAGTAAAACTTTTGCTTGATGACTCCGAGAATGAAGATTCTGAATCTGCTTCAGATTCTGATGTTGCTCTTACAAAATTTGATCCTTCCTCTGACTCAGATTCCAACTCTGATTCAACTTCGGATGCAAATTTGGGGGGATGTGAGCCACATGATTTTGATTTCTCTTTGTATATGTTCTCTTTCAGCCAAATAGCTTCCATCGAAAAACAATTGGCTGATATTGATTTGCAATTATCTTTTGTCCCTATTTTCTAATATATTTTGAGAAGAGATTTCAAAGAAGAAAAGAATAAACTCTTAAGCCTACTTGAGCAAAAAAGCAAAGGAAAAGGAAAAGCAGATCCACCCTCAAACATTCCTGTACACTATAATCCAGTTGATATTTATAGGAACTACCCTGAAGAGCATGAGTCAAGACAGAATTAATTACAGAATTATAGAAGAGACAAAGAGAAGATGCTTAGGCACCAGATAAGAGAAAAGCAACAGCAGCTGAGGAAAATAGTTTCCGAGATAGAAAGTTTAAAAGATATATTGACCATACTGGTAACTGAGATAGACCAGTCTTCTGATGAAGAACTCAACAAACATCTTGAACAGGCTATGCAGAACCCACAACAGAAAAAAGTTTCTCCTCCATCTTCTCCTAAACCAAACCTGGGTCTATTCCAAGGTCCTAAGCTGTTTATAAATCTTATATTTTGTCCTCCTAGATATAAGCCTTATTATTTGAGTTGTATGATTGACTTTGGTTGTCAGTTAAACCTTGCCAGAGGATCGGCTATTCCTTTATTCTACTGGGAAAAGTCAGCAGACCATGGTTCAGCAATTGAAGGTACTCCAGTCTCACTGACTGGTAAAGTAGAATATTTCCCTGTACCGATTTCTAATAACTTTGAAGTTTTGTCTCTATATAGATTGGATAGTATCAAGGAAGATTGTATCCTTGGCTCTGAGTTTCTCCTTAGAGTCAGCCCGTTTACTGTCGATAAGATAAAGATGATGTTTTACTGCACTGTGAAGAACCAGTTAATTGCTTGTCCTCTATCGTTTGAATCAAAAAGCAAGTGTAAGGTTGATATGCCTGAACCCTTGGCTAAACCCAAGGTCGCTAAATTGTACAAAATGGAGCGCTGTATCGCCTATGCAGAAATGCATAAAGAAAAATCTCTAGTTGATGTTTCTGCTAAGCTAATCAAAGATTGTTGTTTTGATAGTCCTAATGCCTTCTGGAAACAAGAAAAATACTTTGTAGGCTTGCCATTTGATCCACTCCAGAAGATCAAGCCAATGAAAGTTTCAGCTAGATTGATGTCTCCTTCAGAAAGAGATTTCTGTGCAAAAGAAATCAAAGAGCTGCTAGAGAAAGGTTTGATTGAGCCATCCAAGAGTCATTGGGCGTGTCGTGCTTTTGTTGTAAATAAGCACTCTGAGATTAAAAGAGGTAAACCCAAATTGGTTCTCAACTACAAGCCCCTAAATGCAATCCTTTAGAAAGTAAGATACCCTTTGCCTGATAAAGCAAGCTTGTTGCAGAGAATTGTTGGGTGCACCATATTCAACAAGTTTGATTTAAAGTCTAGTTTCTACCAGATAGGCATTGAAGCTAAGGATTGATATAAAACGACGTTTGTTGTCCTCCATGGACAATATCAATGGAAAGTCTTTCCATTCGGAATAAACAATGCCCCCATCAGAATTCCAGAAAAGAATGGAAGATATTTTTAGGGACAAGAAATAGGAATTGGTGTTTATAGATGACATCCTGGTTTGTTCAAAAAATCTACAGGATCATCTTAAACATTTGCAGTCATTCTATGATCTGGTCTACAAGCATGGTTTAGTCCTGTCCCAGAACAAAATGGAGATAGGTAAGACTGAAATAGATTTCCTTGGATTCAAGATCCAAAAGGGACAAGTAATTCTGCAAAAGCATGTCCTCAGTGTGTTCAGTCACTTCCCTGATCAGATTCTAGAAAAGGTGCAGCTGCAAAGGTTCCTAGGGAGCCTAAATTACATAAGGCCATTTTATAAAGGGCAAGCCAATGACATTTATGTCCTGCAACAGAGGTTGAAAAAGAACCCACCTAAATGGTCTGATAAGATGACTTTAGCAATCCATTCAATCAAAGCTAAGGTCCAGAATCTCCCAACCTTATCCTTACCTCAAGGTACTGGCTAATTAGTCATTGAGACTGGCGCCTCCACTTCCACTTGGGGCGGTGTGTTGATTGAAGTTATTGAAGGCAAAGAGAATGTGTGCGGCTACGGATCTGGTTCGTTCAAAGCAGCTGAGTTAAACTATCCGTCAAGCCATAAAGAAATTTTGGCAGTAAAGAAGACTGTATAGCATTTTATTTTATTTTTGAAACCTGTTAAGTTTGTAATAAGAACAGACTTAAAGATCATGCCTGGAATCTTTAAGAATGAAAATTCGATGGCTGAAAACAGCAGTAGAATTCTTAAGTGGTTTATTTGGTTAAGTAATTTTGATTATGAAATTGTTTATAAACCTGGTTATTTGAATTGTTTGGCTGACATGCTAACAAGAGAAAATTCACAGCCTGCAGTTCCTGGTTTAAGCATGTTCACTCCTGGTTCATCAAGTTCTGGACCCAGCAGTGATAAAGGGAAAGCACCTGTTCGTCCCTTGTACCAGCCAAGAAATGGTTTATTCTTGAAGCCATGGGATGAATCCCTTTCTGAAGATGAAAGAAAATAGCTGCTGGATTTTGCATCAAAAAAAGAAGCAGAAAAAACTTGGAGATCACTCTCATCAAACAAATCCAAGCTACTCCGTTAAAGCTTCAAATTTTAGAAAGGTGGGAAAGATCAGCATTCAGAAGCTTTGAAAATGCTCAATCAAAGCTAAAAAATTGCAAAATACTCTAGATAGACTGCAACGAAGAAAATGACCAGCCTGTCTGGTATGTTGACATTGGAGAAGGTAACCTAACTTGGTCATCTTACAGCTTGATTCTCCAATTTCGTCGAGAAGAAAGGTCTATCATGATTTGTGGAGATCTAGGTAATCTTCGGAACAAATCTTGGTCAGGTTGGACTCAGATCTTTCTTGATAAGTTCTGCTCGCGTGTAGACTGGGTAAACCGAAGAGCCAACTTCATTTTGCACCTGCAAGCAGACATGGAAGTAGCTGACCAAAACCATCAGTGGTTTAAATTTTTGCTACGCCACCAAGGAGGAAGGTATACTCGTTTGGAGCATACCGTTTTTACAAAGCAAAAGTTTGTCAAGCGTGATTGTCACGGGAACCGTACTGATGCCAAATTACATACCTGTAAACTCCCTCGAAACTTTTGAGTCGAATCACTGTTTGAGGGTGAGTTCCTTTGTGAAGAGAATCTAGTTTTCCACAGTTCTGATGTGGAAAGATGTTTTAGTGCTGACCTATATCCTCCCATACCTCCTGAAGATCCGTATCCGTCATGTGATGACTTTTATGATGATGAAAGTAGCTACGGATTTGACTGTTGATGTGGTGGAGTCGACATCGATGACAAAGAAGTTTGCATCTGTCGCCATGCACGTGATCCATACGATTGAGAATCTACTTTTTGTAAAAATTTTCTGTTTGAAAGACGTGGTGGGCCGATTTCTGATGCTCCACTCTGTAATTTGTCGGGCATATTTGTCAGTTTGTTGGCCTTTTCTGTAAAGATTTTTGGCTAGTAGTTTGTCCGTCATGATAGAATCTGGGTCCCCATATGTCTTCGGACCATGAAGGGATGAGATAATGATAGTGCAGTCCCACTATCATCCCAGAATCTCTCTTTATGACTTGTTAGTGCCAGTTTAGAGTCACCGGGTGATTGGCTAGTATTGTATAAATAAGGGCCTCGAGCCTCATTGTAAATCATAATTTTTGGAGTCGCTTATGTGCTGAGCTTTGTATGTTGAGTCGAAGAGTATGCTCTGCAGCTTGCCCTCTATGGTATAAGATTGCATCAGAAATTCAGTCTGTAATAACCATAGCATATTAGTTGGAGTCTGTAGTTGCAGTGATGAACTTCGCCCTCCAAAGCCGATCTGCCAAAAAGTTCTAATGTGGATGCTGCTAATATAAAGAATGTGTGGATGTGAAGAGTTAAGTCGATCTTGGAAGGAAATCTGATAATGTTTTTCACATAGGGGAGAATCCACTAGCATGGGTGGATGATGATCCAGATCCACCACTAAACATTCTCTGTGGGGATTCAGATTCGACCTTTGATCTCTTGGAATTGTTTTGAGCGGCCTCTTCTTCCATCCTGTATTTGTTTCTTTCTTTACCTGGTACTTTGTCACATGTTTTGACTACAGTAGCCTTACTTTGATCACATGGCATAATCCCACACAAATGCTTTCTCACATGGGTATATGAACCTGTGTAAGTTTTATTACAATGGAGGCATGTAAACTTTGTGGTTCCACTTGTTATCCACTAATTTTGCACTTAGTTGGATTACCTGAGGAGCTGCCAGTTGACAAACATGTCCAATGTTTGATTCCAATGTATCAGTTGATCCGTCTTTATGCCTAGCTAATTTTGGCTAGTCGGTTTTCCATTTGAATAATTTTGACCATGGCCCCGCGGGGTTTGTAATAAAACGTGCTAGTAGGGTGTTTTGAGTGGTTCGGTCTCGTAAGACGTAGAATTTCAATTAAGGTATTCCAGGGAGTTTTTTGTCCTTGACAATTATGCTTTGCTTATAGCCGAATATAATTGACGAGGTTTTCTCCCGCTTCCTCCAAAGCTGGAATGCCCGATTTTGAATTCTGGGCCTTGGGGGGTTATTAGAGCTCAATCAAGTGTATATAAACCTATTCGGCATTATTAGAGTAGAGCATAGTCATGTCCTAAGTCAATAGGACTATTAAAAAAAAATTCAAAATTTTTTCACCGGATGCGTTAAAAAATTATTTTTTAACTTTTTAATTCTTTAATTATTTCCCTAAGTTTTTTAATTAATTTTTCCATAAATTAGATGGAAAAATCCAGTTTGTAACAAGTTAGTCATCTGGACCCCTAATTCAGTGATTGAAGGCTCTACCCTTAAGCCAAAAATCATTCTTGATCGGCCAGCCAGTTATATCCAACTTTCAAATCATCAATCGGACATATAACGTACATTTTCTCAAAAAAGTCATTTTTGGGGAAAAAATTGATTTTTTATTAAAAAATGATTATTTTGGAGAAAATCCAAAACTCTTCAAATTAATCCAAATTTAGTGAAATGAAATGCAGAGTGACATGTCAATGGGCATTTATGATGATTAGAGTTATCATAACTCAGCTTCAGTGAGCAATAAAGATATATTCAATTAACGGACTTGTCATCTCCAACTAAACTCTTAAATTGGATAAGATGGAGAGCACTCATTGGTTTGATGATTTGATCGAGGCAGGGATTGATGATTACATTATGATCTATCGGCAATGGCTCCTCCAGACCTAGCAGCAGCTCTTCCTTACCTAGCTCAGGCCTCCCTTAGCCAGCTCATGCCCCTTTCTCATGCTCACGCCCTCTCTCTCCAACAGGGGCGTCATCACACGTGTGGGCTCATTATGGGCTTGGTTTTCACTGTTTAGGGTTGGAGTGGGGGTGCCTTGCCTAGGTGGAGGCCTCCCCTCACTCTTAGCTCATCTTCTTTAGGTCTGGTCTTTCAGTGGTGTGTCGGGCCGGTTAGGTCTAGTTTTCTGGTTTTAGGGTTTTGGGTTTTCTTTCATTGTATAAATAGAGGCTTCTTTAGCTCTATTGGAATGGAACTTTTGGGTTAAAGTTACTCTGTGAAAATTGTATCAAGCATTTGCTTTGGAATTGTTAATAAAAATATTCGACTTTGGAGGTCCATGGGCTTTTGATTGTGGTGATTTCCTCATGGTTGAGGTGATATTGTCTCTAACTCCTCTCTTTTAATACTTGTATGTGATTTAATATTTTGCTAGCTCAAGAAGGCCATTGTTGGCATAGTAGAATAGCCATTTGTTGTCTCAATTTGGTTATTTATGCAAAGTAGATTGATATTTAGATGGACATGAGTAGTCAGTAATACAAAATGTTGATCTTGATTTGATTTTCCTAGTATACTAGCATATATTTTTATCTCACTTCTTGTATTGAGTTTTGGTGTGATTCAGGCTTCACAGATTGTAGAAGGGTGTGAGCTCAGCTGCTTATATCCTATGCTTCAAAACAACCATTTTAAGTTTAACACTTTGTAATTGCAGAACCTACAGGGTTCGTCATCTTTTGCTACAAAAAGAAAGCTGGGAGTAACTCTCTCTCTCTTGTGTTCCATCCACAAGATAAAGTTCTTTTGGTTACCGGTTACTTAGGAAGCCCTAGTTTACTTCTTTCCATCCTTAGGCTTTCCTTTCTTTGCCTTGTTTGTCTTGCCTTTCCTCCTTCCTCTTCGCTTCCCTCTTTTCACTTAGTTTTGCAGCCCTCTTTCTTCCCTTTGGACAGCCCTCTTTTTACTTAGTTTTCGCCCATTTTTCTTGCTTTGGATAGCCCTCTTTTTCTTCCTTTTGGACAGCCCTCTTTTCACTTAGTTTGCCTCCCTCTTTTCACTGTTTTACACTGCTCTTTTGCCTTTTGGACAGCCCTCTTTTTCACCTTTAGGACAACCCTCTTTTTTACCTTTTCTCTCTCCCTTTTCTTGGTTTTTCTTCTCTCTCTTTTTTCCTCTTTCACCGCTAGTTTTTCCCATTTTTTTTGAGAGTTTAGTTTGTAGTATTGTCTTTAAACTTTTGAATAACACATAACGTTTGAATTGTTTAAAGCTCTTATTTGCAGGAAGAATCGAGAAAAGCCCAAAGGGCCTTAAGCAAGCAAGAACAAAAAGACAAAACTTCCCTCTTCTCTCCGTCTCTTTCTCTCCTTGTTTTTTCAAGGCAAAGGAAAAAAAACAAAGTCATCAAAATTGTAAAAAATTAAAAAAAAACGAGTGGGATTACGGCTCCCACAGCGTTCTTCCCCCATTTGGGGGAAGCTTGTATCGTCCCATTGTCATGTTTGTTTTTTTTCATTTTTGTTTAATAAATTGCTAATGGTAGAGTAGAATAGGATAATTGCAATTAAGTTAGTTTATGTTTAAAAATGAAGAAAAAAAATTGATTTGATTGTTTGATTAAGCACTGCATAATCTCTTACTGTATACTTACCCCCTTGCTTTCCCGATTAGGGCCCTAAAAAGCTTGAAAGAAACTCTTGGGTAGTTAGATTTATTTTTTATGTTTTATTTCTCTTTCAAGTTTAACAAATTAAGTAAGACTCTTGAACTTGTAATAACACAAGTCAAGAGCGCTCTCTATCGGAGAGCATTCATAGAACTGCATACCCTTGCATTAGGCATCTTAGATTAGCTAAGCCTCTTGAACCACTGTCATAAGACGGGGTCAAAAACGCTCTCTGTCGGAGAGTCCTAATTAATTGATTTAATAAAACTTGCAACACACACTCCTTAATTAATTAACTTCATTCTCTCCTTGTCGGAGTACGCTCTGACCGATCTCAAATCGGAGTACCCAGAAACGGCACTGGATCTTTAATCTTGCAAGAATAACTTAATAAAATTTAAAACCCCGTAACCAACGCACTGACGTTGTAGGGAATTTTCTAAAGTACTTCCTAGTAGAGGTGCTGTCTAAGCTTCTCAGCTAGTTGGTCAATCTTTGCGATACCAGCCTGGGATACTGGGCGGGCTCGACATGTCTTCAACGGAATGAACTTGGAATATTCTCCCTACTTTTGACAAACTTTCGTTGACACCCTAATCAAGAGCACATAAAATTCTTCAAACCTACCAAGAGCACTCGCACAACCTAATATTCACTAGCTTGATTTCTAGACTTATTATTTTCTTGGCGCATTTCAATATTATTGACTCCATAAGGCACTAGTCTTTTTTTAATTTATATAATTCTCTTATTTTGATCAATTGTCTGTAGTTTATTATAATTTCTAACTCTGAATGCATAATTAAAGTTTGGAATCATTGCTTATCTGTTAATCTCTTGTTAGGAACGTGGATTGCTTTTGATTATGTGTCACACTCATAATAAATAAACACTTCTAATCATTATAACTCCTAAATAATACCCATCCGCATCCGCAACCAATTAAAATACTTTAACTACATTGAGTCTTAGAAAACTCTTTGTTAGGGACTACCCCCCTTGTCTTCGTTATGAGTTAGCCTAAACGGAGAAGCTAGGAGTAGGTGACAGTACCTAGCTCTGTGCTTGCCCCTAAGGTCACACCTCTCCTACTTTCCTAAGTGAGGAGACAGCTTTCGGAAATTTTCTGCTACTAGTGTGCAATCGATAGACAACATCTTTTGGCGCCGTTGCCGGGGACAAATTTTTTGTTCTTGGACGACCTTAGTTTTTTCTAATTTTTACATTTTTTGATAGATTTTTAGTTTAATCACCTCGCTGATCTTAGACTTGAATCCATCTGGCGACTCCACTGTCAAATAACTTACCAAGGTATTCAACTAGAAGAAACTATGAAGGCTTACTCAATTTCATCCCTAAGCCCAAACAGGTTTATAGGAGGACATTGAATAAGCTAGCTTCTTGTAGGATCCTTGAGAATCTTGGATCTGAGTCTGTTTTAGACATCCGTAGTTTGTTTCAAAAAAATAATAAGCAAAATTGTTTTTCTGACATAATGGGTGAGTACTTTACTCAACTCGACTTCTATCAGATAGCAGGTCAACGCCATCGTCTTCCAGACAAAGCTGTAGAGAAGCTCCCTATACTCACTGGCACTAATGCCACCACTTCTGCTATGCATCTCAGAAGTTTCTCCAAATGTGTCAATGCTTTCATCAGTGATCCTGCACATCAACATGATGATGTTTACATGAAACTCTTTGCTCTTTCCTTGGATGGAAGGGCTGGTGACTGATACAACAATTTACCAGACAACTCCTTTGCTACACTTGAAGCTTTCAAGACTGCATTCACTAACAGGTTTGGTGAAAAGAAGGAACCTAGGCATCAACTGGCTTCTTTAACAAACATAAAGAAGAAGGAGAATGAGACTATGGATGAGTTCAACCAAAGATTCACAGAACTATCCAATGACATTCCTTCCATTTACAAACCACTTGCACCATCTATCTTGCTTTATTACATTGAAGCACTTAGTGGGAAGATGCAATATCAGATCAGGGATAAAGAACCCACTACTCTTCTCAACGCACAAGAAATGGCAGTCAAAATAGACAAAAATATGCAGTCTTCAGGTGAATCCAACCTTCCTGGTTATTCAAAGTCCTCGACTCTGTTAAAGTCAAATGAGCATAAAGAAGAGGATTCCTATAGAAAACAAATGATGGAAATGAATAAAAGACTTGGAAGAATGGAAAATAAACATCTAGCTCAAATGAAAGAGATGCAGAACGAGGTCATTAGTATGAAAAGACCACAATCACAACCTGTCCCAAGAACATTTCCTCCAAAAGTAAATTGGCAAAGAAAGGCACCCAACCATGAACAGAGGCCTCCTCATCAGCTAGAGTCTGCTAACATGGTTGAAACTTACACGCCATTTTGTAGGGCATGTGAAGACCTTCATGAAGAATCTTCTTGCTATTATGCATGCAATGTTCAGGAGCATGGTTTTCTAGAGGGTTATGTCCCTAAAGCATCATCAAGCGAGCCTGAGTATATAAACTATGTAGGTGATATACATAATCTTTCCGGAGAAAGTTGGAGAAAGGCAAAACAATATTCAAGAGAGCATGAGTACATTAACGCAGTTGGACAGCTCCATCCTAATACCACAGAAACTTGGGGTCAAGTCGAAGATTATAGTCAACAGTTGGATAACCTCACTAAAAACTTTGGTACCAATCCTACAAATGAACATAATGATGATAGTTTGGAAGGTTTACTACCTTGTGACCTTTTTCTGAAGAAGATGACTATGATCATGAGGAGGGATATAGCTAAGAATGTGATACAACTGAGGAAGAATCCCTTACATCTGAGATGGATTATGACTTTGAGACTTTAATTAAAAATCCAATCTTAGAAGTTTCATGTGATGAGATTCCTCCATGCACTCCACCGGATGACAAATATTTGGAAAGTTGGGTCCCCTGCGATATCTTTGAAGCCCAGCTTTTTGAAGAAGATTGTTTTGAGCAAAATGAGAAGTGTAAATAGGGACTTGATACCAGTGATGAGGCATCTCTCATATCCGACATAGACGGCGATGATGATTATTGGACTCTTATTGAAAATCCAACCTATGATACCTTTGAAAATATTTTTGAGAATCTCATCAATGATATGTCCAGCAAGGGGAGTTGTTATTCTGAGACTTATGAAAGTTGTAAGGAAGAGCAGTGAGAGTTTTCATATGATCAGTCAGAATTGTATCTGAGTATCGGTAATAAGGATTTGAAAAAATAGTGCAGTGACGAATCAGATGGGATGCAACTAGTTGAAGTTTTTTCTCAGCCATCATCTTCACATATAGATGTTTCTTATGTTTTGGAGCATCTTGGGGCTTATACAACAAGTTATTATTTGATAAGCCTTGATGATCAGCATGATGGAGTAGTCGACCTGCCACATTATCCCGATTTGTATATCAGCGATATCCAGTCATGGATAGAAGTAGCCTATGCGAACACCTACCAGTTTGGGAAGAAGTTTGACGACATTATTCATGCCTGTGATTCCCCATCCAACCCGCCCATTCTGGATCATCACGCAGGTTTGCATTTTCTGAAAATTGTGTCCTTACTTTGGCTGGTAACCAAAGACAAAGAAAAACCTTTTTATATTAATAAAATGCTTAGGTGGCTACACTGGATTTATGATTATACCTAACCTTTTTTGTATCATGCTTAGAGTAGAAAAATAGGCTCCTTAAAGCGAGCGTTTATCTTAGCATTTTTCTTTATGTACTTAGGAATAAATAAATTTTTCAGTTAAGTTTTGTCATTCCTTTAAATAAAGCAACTTTTGGATCATTGGCTCTTTTTCATAAAACTTGTGCTACTAAGGTTTTTTTTGTCAAGTTGAGATGTTCTTACAGGATATGGAAACCAGAGATTCTGGTGTTCTCGTATGCTCTCCTTGCATAAGAGATTAGATCAAGCACACGTCCCATAGTTGGAGCCAGATGTTATTCACTAATTTTGCACTTAGTTGGACTACCTGAGGAGTCGCCAGTTGAAAAACATGTCCAATGTTTGATTCCAGTGTATCAGTTGATCCATCTTTATGCCTAGCCAATTTTGGCTAGTCAGTTTTCTATTTGAATAATTTTGACCATGGCCCCGTGGGGTTTGTAATAAAATGTGCTAGTAGGGTGTTTTCAGTGGTTCGGTCTCCTAAGACGTGGAATTTCAACTAAGGTATTCCAGGGAGTTTTTTGTCCTTGACAATTATGCTTTTCCTATAGCCGAGTATAATTAACGAGGTTTTCTCCCGCTTCCTCCAAAGCTGGAATGCTCAATTTTGAATTCTGGGCCTTGGGGGGTTATTAGAGCCCAACTAAGTGTATATAAACTTACTAGGCATTATTAGAGTAGAGCATGGTCATGTCCTAAGTGAATAGGACTATCAAAAAAAAATTCGAAATTTTTTTACCAAACACGTTAAAAAATTATTTTTTAATTTTTTAAATTTTTTAATTATTTCCCTAAGTTTTTTAATTAATTTTTCCATAAATTAAATGGAAAAATCCCGTTTGTAATAAGTTAGTCATCCGGACCCCAAATTCAGTGATTGAAGGCTCTAACCTTAATCCAAAAATCATTATTGATCAGCCAGTCAGTCAAATCCAACTTTCAGATCATCAATCGGACATATAACGCACATTTTCTCAAAAAAGTCATTTTTGGGGAAAAAGTTGATTTTTTATTAAAAAATGATTATTTTGGAGAAAATCCAAAACTCTCCAAATTAATCCAAATTCAGTGAAATGAAATGCAGAGTGACATGTCAATGGGCATTTATGATGATTGGAGTTATCATAACTCAACTTCAGTCAGCATTCAGTGGGCAATAAAGATATATTCAGTTAACGGACTTGTCATCTCCAGCTAAACTCTTGAATTGGATGAAATGGAGAGCACTCATTGGTTTGATGATTTGATTGAGGCAGGGACTGATGATTACATTATGATCTATCGGCAGTGGCTCCTCCAGACCTAGCAACAGCTCTTCCTTACCTAGCTCACGCCTCCCTTAGCCAGCTCACGCCCCTCTCTCATGCTCACGCCCTCTCTCTCCAACAGGGGCGTCATCACACGTGTGGACTCATTCTGGGCTTGGTTTTCACTGTTTAAGGTTGGAGTGGGGGCGCCTCGCCTAGGTGGAGACCTCCCCTCACTCTTAGCTCATTTTTTTCAGGTCTGGTCTTTCAGTGGTGTGCCGGGCTGGTTAGGTCTGGTTTTCTGGTTTTAGGGTTTTGGGTCTTCTTTCATTGTATAAATAGAGGCTTCTTTAGCTCTATTGGAATGGAACTTTTGGGTTAAAGTTACTCTGAGAAAATTGTATCAAGCATTTGCTTTGGCATTGTTAATAAAGATATTCGACTTTGGAGGTCCATGGGCTTTTGATTGTGGTGATTTTCTCATGGTTGAGGTGATATTGTCTCTAACTCCTCTCTTTAATACTTGTATGTGATTTAATATTTTGCTAGCTCAAGAAGGCCAATGTTGGCATAGTAGAATAGCCATTTGTTGTCTCAATTTGGTTATTTATGCAAAGTAGATTGATATCTAGATGGACATGAGTAGTCAGTAATACAAAATGTTGATCTTGATTTGATTTTCCTAGCATACTAGCATATATTTTTATCTCACTTCTTGTATTGAGTTTCGGTGTGATTCAGGCTTCATAGATTGTAGAAGGGTGTGAGCTCAGCTGCTTCTATCCCATGCTTCAAAACAACCATTTTGAGTTTAACACTTTGTAATTGCATGACCTACAGGGTTCGTCATCTTTTGCTACAAAAAGAAAGCTGGGAGTAACTCTCTCTCTCTCTTGTGTTCCATCCACAAGATAAAGTTTTTTTGGTTACCGATTACTTATGAAGCCCTAGTTTACTTTTTTCCATCCTTTGGCTTCCCTTCCTCTGCCTTGTTTGGCTTGCCTTTCCTCCTTCCTCTTTGCTGCCCTCTTTTCACTTAGTTTTGCAGCCCTCTTTCTTTCCTTTGGACAACCCTCTTTTTACTTAGTTTTCGCCCATTTTTCTTGCTTTGGACAGCCCTCTCTTTCTTCTTTTTGGACAGCCCTCTTTTCACTTAGTTTGTTGTCCTCTTTTTACTGTTTTACAGCGCTCTTTTGCCTTTTGGACAGCCCTCTTTTTCACCTTTAGGACAACTCTCTTTTTTACCTTTTCTCTCTCCCTTTTCTTGGTTTTTCTCCTCTCTCTTTCTTCCTCTTTCACCGCTGGTTTTTCCCCCTTTTTTTGAGAGTTTAGTTCGTAGTTTTGTCTTTAAAATTTTGAATAACACATAACGTTTGAATTGTTTAAAGCTCTTATTTGCAAGAAGAATCGAGAAAATCCCAAACACATCCCAAAGGGCCTTAAGCAAGCAAGAACAAAAAGACAAAACTTCCCTTTTCTCTCCATCCCTTCTCTCCCTGTTCTTTCAAGGCAAATGCAAAAAAACAAAGTCATCAAAATTGTAAAAAATTAATAAAAAGCGAGTGGGATTACGGCTCCCACACCCTTCTTCCCCCATTTGGGGGAAGCCTGTATCGTCCCATTGTCATGTTTGTTTTTTTTCATTTTTGTTTAATAAATTGCTAATGGTAGAGTAGAATAGGATAATTGCAATTAAGTTAGTTTACGTTTAAAAATGAAGAAAAAATATTGATTTGATTGTTTGATTAAGCACTGCATAATCTCTTACTGTATACTTACCCCCTTGCTTTCCCGATTGGGGCCCTAAAAAGCTTGAAAGAGACTCGTGGGCAATTAAATTTATTTTTTATGTTTTATTTTTCATTAAAGTTTAACAAATTAAGTAAGACTCTTGAACTTGCAGTAACACAAGTCAAAAGCACTCTCTATCAGAGAGCATTCATAAAACTGCATACCCTTGCATTAGGCATCTTAGATTAGCTAAGCCTCTTGAACCACTATCATAAGACAGGGTCAAGAGCGCTCTCTATCGGAGAGTCCTAATTAATTGATTTAATAAAACTTGCAACACACACCCCTTAATTAATTAACTTCGTTTTCTCCTTGTCGGAGTATGCTCTAACCGATTTCAAATCGGAGTACCCAAAAACGGCACTGGATCTTTAATCTTGCAAGAATAACTTAATAAAATTTAAAACCCCATAACCAACGCACCGACGTTGTAGAGAATTTTCTAAAGTACTTCCTAGGAGAGGCGCTGGAACCCCGCTGTCTAAGCTTCTCAGCTAGCTGGTCAATCTTTGCGATACCAGCCGGGGATACTGGGCGGGCCCGACATGTCTTCAATGGAATGAACTTGGAATATTCTCCCGACTTTTGACAAACCTTCGTTGACACCCTAATCAAGAGCACATAAAATTCTTAAAACCTACCAAGAGCACTCGCACAACCTAATATTCACTAGCTTGATTTCTAGACTTATTATTTTCTTGGTGCATTTCAATATTATTGACTCCATAAGGCACTGGTCCTTTTTTAATCTATATAGTCTTCAACAGAATGAACTTGGAATATTCTCCCTGCTTTTTACAAACCTTCGTTGACACCCTAATCAAGAGCAAATAAAATTCTTAAAACCTACCAAGAGCACTCGCACAACCTAATATTAACTAGCTTGATTTCTAGACTTATTATTTTCTTGGCGCATTTCAATATTATTGACTCCATAAGGCACTAGTCCTTTTTTAATCTGTATGATTCTCTTATTTTGATCAATTGTCTGTAGTTTGTTATAATTTCTAACTCTGAATGCATAATTAAAGTCTGGAATCATTGCTTATCTGTTAATCTCTTGTTAGCAACATGGATTGCTTTTGATTATGTGTCACACTCATAATAAATAAACACTTCTAATCATTATAACTCCTAAATAACACCCATCAGCATCCGCAACCAATTAAAATACTTTAACCACATTGAGCCTTAGAAAACTCTTTGTTAGGGACTACCCTCCTTGGCTTCGTTAGGAGTTAGCCTAAACGAAAGAGCTAGGAGTAGGTGACAGTACCTAGCTCTGTGCTTTCCCCCAAGGTCACACCTCTCCCACTATCCTAAGTGAGGAGACAACTTTCGGAAAGTTTCTGCTACTGGTGTGCAATCGGCGGAGAACACCACGCCCTCTCCCTCCCCCAAGCCTTGTCATCACTCTCAATCTCCTCTTCCTCCTCTCCCTCTTCCTCCTCCTCTCCATGGTATGTGCAGCTCCCTATCTCTTCATCTTCATCATTGCCGCCACCAAATCTACTTCCCACCACCACCATCATGAGAAGAATCGGAACCAACCACAAAAACCACATACCCATCATGCTTGTTGATTCAATATGAGAATCACTTCTTGCCTACAATAAAATGATGGAGAAGAAGAAATTGTTAAGGGTAGAAAAAAAACACATACAAGATTTAAAATTTTAACATAGTGAAATACCTTTTTCAAAAACAAACAAAGATTGGGTTTTAGAGCCTGTTGTCCGTCGATTGTACACCAACAGCAGAAATCTTTCGAAAGCTGTCTCCTCACTCAAGAAAGTGGGAGAGGTGTGACCTTGGGGGCAAGCACAGAGCCAGATACTGTCACCTACTCCTAGCTCCTCCATTTAGGCTAACTCCTAACGAAGCCAAGGGGGGTAGTCCCTACAAAATAGTTTCTACGGCTCTTAAGTTGTTAAAGTGTTTTAAAAGGTTGCGGATGCATATGAGTGTTGTTTAGGAGTTATGGTGATTAAATGTGTTTGTTTACTATGAACTTAACGCATAAGATAAAGCAATCCATGTTGCTATCAAGAGAATTAAAAGATGAACAATAATTCAAGACTTTATAAAGATGCATTCACAAATAGAAATTAAAATGTTCCAAAGACAAATAATCCAGATATAATAATTATGCAAAGATTAAAAGACCAGTACCTTTATGGAGTCAGAGCTCTGCAATGTTTTAAGAAATAAATCTAGCAATGTTTTAAGAAATAAATCTAAGTCTTGAAATAAAGCTAGTGGATGTAATGTTGTGCAAGTGCTCTTGGCATATTTTAAGTATTTTAGGTGGTCTTGCTTATGGTGTCAGCGAAGGGTTTTCAATAGCCGAGGAAATGTTCCAAGTTAATCCGTTGGAGACATGACGGCCCGCTCAGTATCCCAGGCTGGTATCGCGAAGATTGATCAGCTAGCTGAGAAACTTAGACAGCGGGGAGTTCCAACGCCTCTACTAAGAAGAACTTATGAAATTTTCTACAACGCCAGTGCGTTGGTTATGGGGTTTAAATTTTATTATGTTTCTCTTGCAAGACTAAAAATCCAATGCCATTTCTGGGTACTCCAATTTTGAAGTCAGTCAGAGCATACTTCGGCAAGGAGACAACGAAGTTAATTAATTATGGGGGAGTGAGTTGCAAATTTTATTAAGTCGATTAATTAAGACTCTCCGACAGAGAGCGCTCTTGACCTTGTCTTATGACAAAGGTTCAAGAGACTTAGCTAATCTAAATGCCTGATGCAAGGATATGCAAGTCTAACTATGCTCTCCGATAGAGAGTGCTCTTGACTTGGGTTAGGACAAGTTCAAGAGATTTAGTTAATTAATTGATTAAACTTTAAGAAAAAGAAAGCTAAACTACCCAAGAGTCTCTTTCAGGCTTTTTAGGCCCTACTCGGGAAAGCATGGGGGTAAGTAAAATTATATCAAAAAGTAAACAAACTTTGCATTAGCTAAGTAAATATACAAAGAAACTTTTTTGTCTTTTATATTTTATGCAAGATGAATTAATCAGAAATAAACTATCTTTCCATATTCTACTCTAAGCAAATTATTAGACAAATATGCAAGCATGAAAAAGGGACGATACAAGCTTCCCCCAAATGGGGAAAGAGGGGTGTGGCAGTCGTAATCCCACTCGCTCTTTATTAATTTTTTACAATATTTTTGATATGTTTAGCCTTTTCTTGAATGAGCAAGGTGAGAAAGGAAAAGAAAGAAGAGGGAGGTGTTTTGCTCTTTTTGCTCTTTATTTATTCCATTGCTTGCTTATGGCTTTTGGGCTCTTTTTTACTTCCCTGAAAATAAGAGTTTTAAACACTATTTTGTTATATGTTAGTTCAAAAATTGAAACAAGATAGATCTATAAACTGATTGTAAAAGAAACTAAACTTTTATAATGAAAACGGAGGAAAGTAGGAAAAAGAAGAAGCTATGAAAAATGTAAGGTTTACCATTACACTAAAACCTGTAGATGTTGATAAACATTTGAAACCCAACACAAGGCCCTATCGTCAGGGAATTCCCAGAGGTGCGGCGGTTATACCATGTGGAGGTTGTACCGATACTCCAACACCCCACCTCCAGCGTAACTTGGGGGAATTGAACATGAGACCTATGCTCTGATACCATGTAAGGTTTACCGTTACACCAAAACCTGCAAATGTTGATAAACATTTGAAACCCAGCACAAGGCCCTATCGTTAGGGAATTCCCAGAGGTGCAGCGGTTATACCATGTGGAGGTTGTACCGATATTCCAACAAAAAAGAGAAGAAAAAAGGCAAATAGAGTGTTGCAAAAGAGGAGAAAGAGGGCTGCAAACTAGGGCCAAAAGAGGGCTGCAAAAGAGGAGAAAAAAGGTTGCAAACTAGGGTCAAAAGAGGGCCGCAAAAGAGGAGAAAGAGGGCTACCAAAAAGAGCACAGTTTGGTGAAAGATCAATAGCTTAAGATCCAAACCTTGCTTAACCCAAAAAATCAGAATTTTTTTTTACTTTGAAAGATGAATAAAAATAAGGAGAAAATGGTCAAACCTGTGGAACTTTTAAGGACACTTGGATCTCATAAAGCATGCAATTATCAGAAGTTTGTACTTGACTCCAAGAGAGGAGGATGCAGCTGAGCTCGAACTTCTGCTTGGTTGGATGGACTGATCTGCAAAATAACAACTCATAGACTTGGCAAACAACGGATTAGATCATGTAATGTTCACAAACTGAAATATAAAGTAGCATGAAATATCACTGAATAAACAATGCTTCTTTTCAATTTTTAAAAATAAAGCAATAAACAGCTAACTTGCAAACCACAAATACCTGTTCTTATGTGCTTACAGAAGTCTTCTAAAGCATAGATTCATAATCTCAAATAGACAAGAAAGAGAAGCATTAAAACAATATCATCTCATCCATCAAGTGCATTCATCCACAATGTCACACCATATGAGTCTCCAAAGCCTTAATTGTATTCCAATGGTTGCATAAAAGCAACAAGCATTTACAAAGTTTTACCAGAGTTTCTCTACACAAAATATTCACTTTGATAGAGCCGAAAGAGTCTTTATTTATACAATGAATGATGACCAATACCTTAAATCCAAGAACTCCTGACCTAACTGGCTTGGCCCATAACTGAGAGTCCAAACCTAAAGATGAAGAGTTAAGAGTGAGAAGAGGCCTCCACCTAGGCAAGGTGCCCCCACTCCAAACCTAAACATCCAAATCCAACGGTTGAAAAACCACACGTGTGGAGGCACACTACTGCAGAGATGAGGGCGTGAGCTTGAGGATGGAGGCGTGAGGGTTGAAGGAGGAGTGAACTGGAGATGCCAGGTGCCAAAACCTTTAGGGTTTGCACCAAACCTTGTCTGCATTTAATACACAGCTTCGTAATTATCATCACACCAATCCCATCCTTCCAAATCATCCAATTCGTGAGTTTAGCTGGAGATGACAAGACTGCTAACTGGATGTATCTTTAATGCTCACTGAATGCTGACTGAAGGCGAGTTCTGTTAACTCCAATCATCATAAATGCCCAATGCCATGTCATTTAACCTTTTATTTTATTCAATTTGGTTAATTTTGGAGAGTTTTTTATTTTCTCCAAAATATTCATTTTTAATATTTTAATTAATAATTTCTCCGTAAATGACTTTTTTTTTGAGAAATTATTAATTATGAGGCCAAATGTGTTAATTTTTTCATATGCTTAACTAAGACATCAGTGTTTCATTTCATTTTCATAACAAAAGCATATAAACAGGATCACTGAAAGATAGACAAGCACAACCATACAAAAGGAACACAAAGATTTATCCTGGGAAAACCCTAAAGGGAAAAACCCAGCAAAAGCTTCCTCAATATAGATGTCCCCAAAAAGATAAAAGATAAAACCAGCAAGGAGATCAAAGCCTGATCCTCCTCCTTCTCCAGCTACTTCTCTTCTCCACTAATGCGCTACACAAGTGAGAGTGTGTGTGTCTCAAATGAGGAGCACCACACCTCTATTTATATTCATCCGTTCACTTGAATTAACTCATCCGACATGTAGGCTCGAGTTAATCATGTAGACTCAAGTAACCACACTGGGGTGCTAATGACCCACCTTTACAAATAGAGGGGACAACCTCATGACTCTTATTAATTCTTCCAATTAGAAACATCGGGGTACAAGATAATACAAGTGGTTCTCCCGTTAGGACCATCGGGGACCACAAAAGATACATATAGAATATTCTTCGAAGTTACAATATTTCAACACTCCCCCTTAACGAGAAGGGTATTCTACAACAACATCAACAACAACAATAGTAGGAGAGGACATCATCAACATCATCAGGGTAACACATCTATAAATCATTGGAAGCTTTTCAACATCATATAGTCTTCGTCTTCAATATTTGACGACAGCAACTCTTTAATCAACATCAGCATCTTTTGACCTTTTGATCAGCAACATCTTCAACACTTTGATCTTTCGATCAGCAACATCTTCAGCACTTAGACCTTTCGATCAGCAGCAACATCTTCAGCACTTTGACCTTTCGATCAGCAGCAACATCTTCAGCACTTTGACCTTTCGATCAGCAACATTTTCAGCAACAACTTCAACACTTTGACCTTTCGATCAGTAGCAACATCTTCAGCACTTTGACCTTTCGATCATCACCAATATCTTCAGCATTTTGATCAGCAATATCTTCAGCACTTTGATCTTTCGATCAGCAAAGACATCTTCAGCATTTTGACCTTTCGATCAGCAACATTATCACATTCTGATTAGTAACATCGTGATCAGCACCATCATCATACTTCAACTCTCGAACAGAATCATCATCATCATATTCTGATCTTTTGATCAGTGTGTCATCATCATCACATACTGATCATCATCATCGTCACACTCTGATCTTTCGATCTATACATCATCATCATCATACTCTTGATCGTTCGATCAGTACATCATCATCATACTCTGATATTTTGATCAGTACATCATCATCATACTCTGATATTTTGATCAGTACATCATCATCATCATAAAAACATCATCATCATGAAAACATCAACACCATCAAAACATCATTATGATCAAAATATTCAACATCATCAAAACATCAAAATATCATCATCATCACACTCTGACCTTTCGATCAATACATCATCATCATCATAAAATCATTATCATCAAAACATTAACATCATCATCAAAACATCAACATGATCCTTCCTTTCGGAATTACGGGATCAACATGTCTGTGGTACTCAGACGATCATTCCTATCGGAATTACGGGATTTAGGTCTTTACGGAGTTACTAACGATCCTTCCTTTCGGAATTACGGGATCAACACATTTGTGGAGCTCAGACGATCCTTCCCTTCGGAATTACAGGATCAAGTCTTTGCGGAGCTACTAACGATCCTTCCTTTCAGAATTACGGGATTTAGGTCTTTACGGAGTTTCTAACAATCCTTCCTTTCGGAATTACGGGATCAACACATTTGTGGAACTTAGACAATCCTTCCTATTGGAATTACGGGATCAACACATCTGTGGAACTCAAACAATCATTCCTGTTGGAATTACCGGATCAAGTCTTTACGGAGCTACCAACGATCCTTCCTTTCGGAATTACAGGATTTAGGTCTTTACGGAGTTACTAACGATCATTCCTTTCAGAAGTACAGGATCAACACATCTGTGGAACTCAGACAATTTTTCCTATTGGAATTACGGGATCAATTCAATGATCCTTTCTTTCGGAATTATGGGATTTAGGTCTTTACAGAGTTACTAACGATCCTTCCTTTCAGAATTACGGGATCAACACATCTGTGGAACTCAGACAATCCTTCCTATTGGAATTACGGGATCAATTCAATGATCCTTCCTTTCGGAATTACGGGATTTAGGTCTTTACGGAGTTGCTAAAGATCCTTCCTTTCGGAATTACGGAATCAACACATATGTAGAACTCAGACAATCCTTCCTCTAGGAATTACGGGATCAACACACGTTCCCGAGTACCGAAGTCACTGGATCCATTCTGAACCGAAGTTCAAGGATGATACAATCCTACCACATTCACAGGGACCGAGATCTCCGGATACATTTTGAACCAAGGTTCAGGGATGATGCAATCCCGCCACTTTCACGGGGGCCAAGACCTTTGGATACATTTTGAACCGAGGTTCAGGGATGATGCAATCCACCACTTTCACGGGGGCCGAGACCTCCGGATACATTTTGAACTATCCACCACTTTCACGAGGGCCGAGACCTCCGGATACATTTTGAACCAAAGTTCAGGGATGATGCAATCCTACCACATTCACGGGGGCTGAGACCTCTGGATACATTTTGAACCGAAGTTCAGGGATGATGCAATCCCACCACATTCACGAAGACCGAAGTCACTGGATCTATTTTGGACAGATGTCCCAGGATGATACAATCCCTCTTCATTCTCGAGGACCAAGGTCACCGAATCACTTTTGGACAGATGTCCCGGGATGATACAATCCCTCTTCATTCTCGAGGACCGAGGTCACCGGATCACTTTAGGGAAGATGCCCAGGGATGATACAATCCCACTGCAACATCACTACTCCCCCTTTTGAGGAAGGTTCTTTCGAACCACACCAAGCTTGTCTCGAAAGTGTTCGAACTTTACTTGAGACAGAGGCTTTGTCAGCACATCACTATCTAAACCATCATCATCTACATCTTCAGTATGTGAATACTGAACTATCACCATCTGTATCTCCAGTATGTGAATACTGAAAGCATCATCTATATCTTCAGTATGGGAATACTAAAACATCATCATCTACATCTTTATCTTGTATGTAGAAATATCGGATTTCTATGTGTTACGACGGAACACATGGTTCTCTGTTATCACAACTCTCGTTATTACATAGAATCAATGTAGTATCCATCTTCAGGTCAAGGAGACCTGATATCAGCTTCCGAAGCCATATGGCTTCACAACTTAGCAGAGCAATCTGCTATGTATTCTGCTTTTGTTGTTCTAAGAGAAACAGTGGACTGTTTCCTGCTAAACCATGAACTCATAGCAGACCCCAAACAAAAGCATCTACCTAATGTGCTTTTCCTGTCTGAGATACTTCCAACCCAATCTGTATCTGTATAGCCATACAATCTGTAGTCATGGCTACCATCATAGTATAGACCAAGGTCTATAGTCCCTTTCAGATATCTCATCACATGTTTTGCAACTACTAGGTGAACCCATCTTGGTTGAACAAGATATTGACTTAAGGTGTTCACAGCAAAACAACTGTCTGGTATGGTATTTGTTAAGTACATTAATGACCCAATGATCTGTCTGTAATGAGTTGCATCTACTAACTCTGATGAGTCATCATCTAACAGCTTCAGGTTGGAGTCCATGGGTGTGGCCATGGCTTTGCATTCCAACATATTTAATCTCTTCAATATCTCTACCGCATACTTTCCCTGGTTGACAAATATTTCTTCTGAACTTTGTCATATTTCCAGACCTAGGAAATAGTGCATTAACCCAAGGTCTTTCATCTCAAATTCTTCTGCTAGTTTTTTCTTGCTTTCCATGATCTGTTTCTCCTTCCCTGTCAAGAATAAG
>LPNX010513550.1:443234-454829 GCA_001517045.1 Pseudotsuga menziesii | reverse complement strand
AGAGAGAGAGAGAGAGAGAGAGAGAGAGAATACCAATATCACAAGAAATAATTTTTTTGATATCCATATCTAGAAAAGTCAAAATGATCAACAATAATCAAAGTTTATATGTCAACATGAATCCACCATACAAATCAAAATGACCCAGAATGTAATATGAACTTGGATCATTAAAAAAATATTAATGTGTGTCTAGTAGCATGGAGAAAGAAAAAAAATCCACAATCTCAATAGTAGCATCAATGGATACCATAATCATCATCATCATCATCATCATCATCATCACCACCACCATAATCATCGCCATCATCATCCTCACCATCATCCTCATCCTCATCATCCTCATCTATCCCAACATCATATCCATCATGATTTTCATTTGATCCATCTGCATCATTACCAACAATATATTTCTTTGGTACATAGGTGACAACATAATCAGGATTGTCATCTAAGCAGTCATCTTCATCATTTTATGCAAATAACAAGAAATAATCAATTTAAAGCATTAGTATTAATTTCATTACATAATGCACATTTTGTGTTTTATTGCAAATATTAGTGTGATAATTTATGCATTCTCACGAGTTTTCCAACCATGAATATAAACATCATTTCATCAACAGATAGTAACCACACATGTCTAGTGTATCCACAACCATGCACACATACACACACATGTACACCATAAAAAATTTCATATCACAATAGAAAAAGACAGAGAGGCAAGGAAAAATAGACATCCCAATGATTATATAGAAAGTGAAGAAAAATATGATATCACATATACTATTCACTTCGAACTATTTTTCTACCTAAAGTTGATCTCTCTCTCTCTCTCTCTCTCTCTCTCTATATATATATATATATATATAAAACATGTTATTCAATCTATATATTTAAGATCATTTTAAACATGGTTTTCATCTCTCAATCAAGTTCATGAATTGTTTACATTGTAATATAAAAGTAAATTTAATATAACATACTTGATAATATCCCCTCATAAACATGACTAAGAGAATATGATCATAGATATAGTTTTTAACATATTAATCATATGATTGGTATAACAATCACAAAGCTTACAAAGCTTCATTGGAGTCAGGTTATCCACGTACTTGCAGGAGGTAACGAAACTCAATTAAGTTGCTTAGAATTCGCCTTGTATTCCCGAATGGCCATCGAAAGCGAGTTAAAACTCGACATAACTTGAAAAATATGGCTCAGATGAAAAAATCGTTAGCTAAGTTGGATTTGTGACATTTGAGTACCGCTAGGGACACCCCTGCTCGGTGGTTCCATAGACTGAAATTTGTCTATTTTGATGGTTTTCTAAACTAGGGTTTTGCTCAGTGACGTGCAGTGTAATTTCTGCATGATAGGCTGAGATTTTGAAAAATGTGTTGAGCGAGTGCATGGTCATCATAGTCATCTCTCCCTTTCCCAAACACATTTGCAAGAGGCAATGAAACACAATTATGTTGCTCGATTTGTTTTTTATGCCCCTAGTTGAGATTTTCCCAGTGTCCCTTAATGGCCTCAGGAAGCGAGATTAATCTCGCCATAACTTGAAAATAGTGGATAAAACATCATTTTAGTTGGATTCATGACATTCGAGTAGCAATAGGAACACCCTTGTTTGGTGGCTTCATGGGCTGAAAATTGTCTATTTTGATGGTTTTCTAAAATAGGGTTTTGTTAAGTGATGTGTAGTGCAATTTCTATATGATAGGCTAAGATTTTGGAAATGTGCCCAACGAGTGCATGGGAATCGCGACCATCTCACCCTTACCCAAACACACTTTCAGGAGGAAACGCAACTCAATTCCATTGCTTGGTCTGGTTTTTATTTTCTCGATTGAAATTTGTCTAGTGTCCTTGAATGACATTGGTAAGCAAGATCAAACTTCCATAACTTGGAAACATAGGATTTGATAGAAAAAAAATTAGTTATGTTGGATTCATGACATCTGATTACCACTAGAGACACCCCTATTTGGTGTCTTCATGGGCTGGACATTGTTTATTTTGACATTTTTCTAAACTAGGGTTTTGCTTAGTGACGTGAAGTGCAATTTCTGCACAATAGGAAAAGATTTTGAAAAATGTTCTCAGCGAGTGCTTTGGAATCGTAGTCATATTTCCCTTGCCCAAAAACACCTCTAGGAGGCAATGAAAATCAATTCCATTTCTCATTTTGATTTTTATGCTCTCGGTTGAAATTTTCCTAGAGTCCTTGAATGAAATTGGTAAGCGAGATGAAACTCGCCATAAAAAAATATGAGGATCTGATGGACAAATAGTTAATTCCATTGGATTCGTGACATTCGATTATCGCTAGAGATACCCCTATTTTGTGGCTTCATGGACTGAATGTTGTCTATTTTGACGGTTTTATAAACTAGGGTTTTGCTCAATGACACGCACTGCAATTTCTACACAATAGTCCGATATTTTGAAAAATGTGTCAAGTGAGTGCATGGGAATCGAAATCATATCCACCTTTCCCAAACACACATGTAGGAGGAACATAACTCAATTCCATTTCTCAATTTGGTTTTTATGCCGCTAGTTGAAATTTTCCTGGTGTCCCTAAATGGCTTTGAGAAGCGAGATGAAACACGCCATACCTTGAAATTCGAGGCTTTGATGGAAAACTATTGGTTCTATTGGATTTGTGAATTCCGAGTACTAATCTAGACGCCCCTGTGCAGTGGCTTCATGGATCAAACGTTATCTATTTTGACGGTTTTCTAAACTAGGGTTTTGCTCAATGACTTGTTGTGCAATGTTTGCATAATAGGCCAAGATTTTGAAAAAAGTGTCGAGTGAGTGCATGGGCATTGCATTCATCTCACTCTTTCCCAAACAAACTTGCAAGAGGCAACATAAATCAACTATGTTGCTTGTTTTGGTTTGTATGCCCGTGGTTGAAATTAAGTTGCCTAGTGTCCTAAAATGGCATTGGGAAGCAAGATTAAACTCACCATAACTCGAAAATTGAAGATTCTACGGATAAAATGTCATTTCCATTGGTTTCATGACCTTCAAGTACCACTTGGGAACCCATGTCCGATGGCTTCATGGACCAAACATTGTCTATTTTGACAGTTTTCTAAACTAGGGTTTTGTTAAGTGACATAAGTGCAATTTTTGTACGATAAAGTAAGATTTTGAAAAATGTGCCCAAAAAGTGTTTGGGTAATGTAGTCATATATCCCTTACCCAAATACACATGTAGGATGTAATAAAACTCAATTTCGTTGGTCGGTTTGGTTTTTATGCCCGCGATTGAAATTTGCTTGTTGTCCTTGAATGACTTTGGGAAACGAGATGGAACTCACCATAACTCAAAAACCGTGGCTCTAATAGACAAACTATTAGTTTTGTTGGTTTTTTGAAATATAAGTACCACTAGGGAAACCCCTTTTAGGTGGCTTCATGGACTAAACGTTGTCTATTTTGACGGTTTTCTAAACTAAGGTTTTGCTTAGTGATGTGCAATGCAATTTCTACACAATAGGGAAAGATTTTGAAAAATGTGTCAAGCAAGTGCATGGAGATCGCTGTCATCTCTCCCTTTCCCAAACACACTTGCAAGATGCAATGTAAATTAATTTTTTTACCTGGTTTGGTTTTTATGCCCTTGGTTTAAATTTTCCCGGTGTCCTCAAATGACCATGAGAAGCGAGATGAAACTCACCATAACTCGAAAAATGAGGCTCCAATGGACAAACTATTAGTTCCATTATATTCATGACATGTGAGTACCACTTGGGACAACCCTTTATAGTGGCTTCATGGATTGAGCATTTTCTATTTTGATGGTTTTCTAAACTAAGGTTTTTCTCATTGATGTGTAGTGCAATTTTTGTACAATAGGGTACGATTTTGAAAAATGTGACAAGCGAGTGCATGGGAATCATAGTCATCTCTCTCTTTCTGAAATACACTTGTAGGATGTAATGAAATTCTATTATGTTGGTTGGTTTGGTTTTCATTCCCCCAGTTAAAATTTGCTTAGAGTCCACAAATGGCTTTGGGAAGCGAGATGAAACTTGCCATAACTAAAAAACCGAGGCACTGATGGATAAATCATTAGTTCCATTGGATTCGTGACATCTAAATATCTCTAGGGACACCCCTTTCCATTGGAACATATACTTGAATTTTCAAGAGACCTTGCAATTACTCTCCACCTCCACAAGACTGTATTTTGGGACCAAAACAAAATATAATTAAGAAACCAACATTACATAGATACTCCATCATGATAGGTGTAAGGGTGTATTTGAGCTCAAATTTTTCTATCAAGTGCTAAAATGGCATGCATTATCTCTTCTTTCCTGGTGACTGAATGATATCATGTGCGTTTTGGCATCTTCTAAGACTAGAGGAATGGTAGGGACCATAAAACCTCTATCCTAAACAAGACATTTTCCTAAAAACATTTTAATATCTCTAGAAGAGTTCATGGTGCCAAAGTTATTCTTAAGTTAAGGAAAAGGTTTTAATCTCTTGATACAAATCCTTTTTTGCAGTTGTGGAACCCTAATTTTCCCTTCTTTCTTGATGTAAATTGCACAAGGAATATTGAAAATTAGTGTAAACACCTCTAGCTTGAGGTTCATGCCGCTATCATATCCCAATCACTCTCTATAAGGTTCTATACAAATATGTATTGTATAGAAAATCTAAGTGCTCAAAGTATAGGATTAAAGTATCTTAAGGCACATCATGGTTGATCTAGGGAATCAAGGTGGTAAGATGAATCTAGAGTATAGGATTAACGTATCCAAAGGAACATCATGGTTGATATAAGGGATCAAGGTGGTAAGGATGAAGCTATGTTCGTTCTCAAGATCCATCCACTTAAGGAAAATTCATAATATGGTCTTGTGTGAGTGTGGCTACTTGATCCCTATGATTTCCAACCAAAGTAAGGTACTCCACTCTACATATTGTACAAGCTACAAATTGTGCTATTCCCTAGGCACTAGTCTATTATGGATTTGATATGGAAACAACTTGATTTCCTTTGTGAGGAAGGTAGTATATTTTTTTTCCTTTATCATAAAAATTGAAGGTTGTCAAGGATATGTAAGACACTATTAATGGAGTTGTTTTGTCGAGCCCTATAAATCCATCTCTCTTTGGTTTTGAGTTGAATAAGCATCCCCATATCTATCAAATTTCTTCATATTTTTAGATTGTGTCAAGATTTTGCTAATGTTGTATGCTATTAGTTAATGGATGCTCAGACATACTATTCTGTAAAAAAAAACACACAACTACTATGCAACAACCTAACTATATATAATTGCTAAACTACATCAAAAATATGTCAAGGATATTTCAAGAATCCCGTCTATGCAAAATTCTATTACATTGCAGATTTAACGAGAGATAAATGGGTGGGTGTCCATGTTAAAGTTAAGGTTTTTTTTAACAAAATTAAAAGAATTGTACTTTAATGCAAGTTTAAACTACAAAAATGATATGAAATCAAATAAAAAATTACATGTAAGTAGTAGTAAAAATAAAACAAATTAATCAACAAGAACCAAAAACAAATCTGATGAGTGTATGAGCCTTCCTTATACTTAGAAATTACTTTCATATTGGATCTTGCTTCCCAGAGATAAGTCAATAAAATGGAACAAATCACTGACCCTTACATGAGGGTATGCACATAACTGAGAGAGAGAGGGAGACATAGAGAGAGAAACAAAGTGTTGAAGGATAGAGTTATCCAAGTACATCAGAAAGTACAATAGTTTATAGAGGGTACGACCCAGTCAAAATAGCCCCAAAAAAATCAACCGAGGAAGACAACAAGTGTTGCAGATTCAAGTGACCCTTTTCAGTGAATGCTAGGATGATAGGGACAATGCATCCCCAAACATAGACTTCAACCAACAGGTGGAAACCCTAGGAAACCATAGGGACTACTTCAATATCAAACACCACCTCAGATAAAACCTTAATAGGTAGTGGAATCCTCACAACAGCCTTGAAGAAGCAGTGGCTACCCTAGGAAGTCAACGCAGGTATAAAACATATCTTTATCAACAAACGATATCCTTACAAAAGGCCTCAAAACAAAATGGTTACCTCAGGAGGTTAAGAATAAGTAAAGAGATCACAACGCAACCCTCAAGTAGACCTCAAACAAAGGGTGGTAGCCTTACGAAAAATTACCACATCCCCCAAAATACTCTAGACATCAAACGACATCCTTAGGGAAATCATCACAACCTACAAACAGACTTTAGACACCAAGTGACAGTGTTAGGAAATTATCACAACGTTCAAATTATTAGATTCTGGCAAGTAGATCTTGGACCAAAAACAGTCTTCACATAGATTGCACAATAAAATATTGAGAAGAATTAATGAAGAACATTATTAGAAACCTTCCATTTTCTATATTCAATAATACAATGGTGTTACAATAAATAGAATTCCAATCATATGGATATGATTTGAATCTACCAACTAAACCTAGCTGACTGGCTAACTAGAAGTGTCTTAAATCACTATCGGAGATCACTAGTCTAACTCCACATCTCTAATTTAGTTAATAATCAGTTAAAACTAGTTAAACTGATGAGGTAGGTGAGAAAAGGAGCCTACTCCCATGCAGCCATGCAAAATTGGCACTAACTGAACTAAAATACATCTAACTGAATGTAACTGGAGATTGACTTAGCATAACTACCTACCTACCACAACCAACTGATGGAGGCTACTAGTGGCACTCAGAGTGGCTCCTAAAATGTAGGGATTAGTCTCATAGGAATATCATCTCATGCATGCACATGCAGTAAATGGAAGATAACCTCTCTATGTGTTCGCCACAATCTAGTGGGTGGTACCGGTGGACCCAGTGGCACTGGCAGACCCAATGGCACCAAACTTAAGTAAATGGCTCCTAAGTTAGGAATGATGATCTAATAGACTATAAATGGAAAATGATACAAAGGGAGGATTAATAATAATCCTAACAAACCCATTTAATCCTAACTTTGGACAACATAGGATATGGTAACTAAGACCAAAGGTCACCCATTACAATCTAAAAGTAAAAAATATTTATCCATGTAAAATGAGGAAAAAGGAAAAACCGCATGGCGAAAATCCTTCCTAAAAAATGGACATGGAACAAAATTTAAATGAATATGTTCACTCTCTATTTTTTATTCACTTGAATAAGCTGGATGTACTAATTCTTGGTGAAAAACTTTGTACAGTTGTTGTAGATGCCTTGATCATGTATAAGATTTTCAATGTTGTGTAGACAAAACGGATGAGGAGAAGCCACTTGTAACTCATCTTCTGGTGATGAAGGAGAATCATATGAGTGCTCTTTTATGTGCCAACATAAAATATCATATCTGAACATAAAATCAGATATGGAAAAGAGATACGTGCAATCATATCCTAACCAAAGAACATCAATGAAATCGACAGGCACAATTTCTAGTGTAGCTGCATAATGGTGAACCTGATCATGAACCTTCTTTCCAAAATGATGTGAAACCTTTCTAATTATGTAATATATATTATGAGGCTATTATATATCAGAAATTAAGTCATATGGATCAGCAAGAAACCAAGGCATAGTGGCTCCAAAATCTGGTTGAGTCACAGTAGGAAAACTAGGTGCAACTAGTCTACATTGACAATTGGGCAAATCTGGTGAGCATACGGATGTAAAATTCAACCTAATAAAGGTTATATCAGACACAAATGTTCTTAACAGAATGCCACCTACAGCCAATGATAAGGAAAACCAACCAATGACAGAAAACAAAGACATGATAACAACTTTCACCAGTGATACAATATAGGAAACCATGAAATTGTCTAGTTTATCAACTGAGGAGTTTGGGAGTTGTAGGGTATTATGAGTATCAAATAGATGGGGAATAAGTGTCATAACATGCATATCAGGCTGAAAATTATCTTCTAAATCAGAGAAATGATAATCTGAATGGATTTTGAAGGATTCAGATGAAGACAAGTCAGAAATTAGTGGTAAAAAACTAGTATTGAGAGGAGATGGCTCTGGGAGACTGATAGGTGTTTTTTCAAGGGGATTCAAAGAGATTTGTGATTCTGATATATAATAATGAGTATAAAAATTAGAGACATCAGAAGCATACTTTATTTTAGCAACCAAATCATGAGAATCATTACCTTTGAATTGCATAATGTTACAATGCCCTTGGGATCAACAGATTTTTCCCTTCTTGCAAAATCTGGAACATCAATGTTGTTTCTTTCGAGAAACTGACTCATTATGTCCAATTTATTTTTAAAGCAAGAAATTTCACTATGAGAATATTTTATGCAATAGGTACACTATGAGCTTCCTTTCTTGTTTCCCTTCTTCTTGAAATTCGAGCCTTCATCACTATAGTTAGAACCTTCATCTTCGGAGCCCGACTTTGTCTTTTTCTCCTTCACTTTCATATTTCCTTTGGACTTGAGATAATTGCTTCCAAGAGAATAAAGCACATGATCCATTGAGGTTTTGAGAGTCCCCATTTGAATCAACTTGATCTTCTCTTATGTGAGAGAATCTATGAATGCATCCAAGGATGGCATCCTCCAATTTCGAACTGCAAGCTTAGTAGCATAGAATGTTGACACAAAAACTGAGTATGTCAGACCCATCTTTGATAGAATGGAGAGGATTAAATGACCTTATTCCTTCGTAATCCCACCACGCTTGAGAAAAAGCACCAGTGACTTAAACTTGGTGATGAATTCCTCAATGGTTTTTAATTCACTTGGTCTCAATGAGATCAACTCATTCTCCAATTGACGTCCTCTAAGATCATATTTATTTCCAAAGAGGGATTCAAGTTTGATCCACATTTCATTAGGTCTTGTTAATCCATCAAGATGAAAAAGAAGTTCAGGAGAGAGAGAGAGAGAGAGAAAGCAAACCATAAGCTTCATCCTTCCTGTTATGCCACCTTTCTTTCTTAGCAACTGCATTAGGATCGATTTCTAAGGCCATAGTAACTCTGTAGAGACCTCTGCTGTGTAATAATATCTCAATCTTGGATTTCCATTCATAATAATTGAATGAAGTCCAAGTTACTATCTTAGATATATCCATGCTCTGTTATTGTGTCGCTGGTGAGAGAACTGAATGCCTACATAAAACTAGAAAAATAATTTTTGTTTAACCTGACCGAGCTTTGATACCATATTAGATTCAAAAAGGAAGATCTTGGGCCAAAAACAATCTTCACATAGATTGCACAAGAAAATATTGAGAAGAATTAAAGAAAAATATTAGAAACCTTCCATTTTTTGTATTCAGTAATACAATGGTGTTACAATAAATAGAATTCCAATCATGTGGATAGGATTCGAATCTACCAAGTAAACCTGACTGACTGGATAATTAGAAGTGTCTTAAATCACTGTCGGAGCTCACTAGTCTAACTCCACATGTCTAATTCAGTTAATAATTAGTTAAAACTAGTTAAACCAGTTAAAATAATGAGGTATGTGAGAAAAGGCACCTACTCCCATGCAACCATGCAAAACTGGCGCTAACGAAAATGAAAGACATCTAACTGAATGTAACTGGATATTGAATTATCATAACTACCTACCTACCACAACCAACTGATGGAGGATACTGGTGGCACTCAAAGTGGCTCCTAAAATGTAGGGATTGGTCTTAGAGGCACATCAACTCATGCATGCACATGCAGTAAGTAGCATATAACCTCTATATATGTTCCTTACACTCTAGTTGTTGGTACCAGCGGACCCAATGGCACTGGAGGACCCAAAGGATCTAGTGGACCCAGTGGCACTAGAGGACCCAATGGCACCAAACTTAAGTAAATGACTCCTAAGTTAGGCACGATGATCTACTAGAATATAAATGTACAAGGAGATAAAGGGAGGATTAATAATAATCGTAACACAAAAAGACTTTAGACACCAAGTGACATCCTTAAACTAGACCTCAAAAGCATATGAAATCCACAGAAAGTCACGATTCACACATGAGGAAGGATAGAGGAGTAAGCAGCTGGTGGAAGCTTCAACATTGAGAAGAGGATCCCAAGCAATAAAGAAGTTTGAAACCCTTGCCATTACCTTCAACCAATAGTTTTGGAAACCCTATACCAGACAAAAAAAATCAGAGATGGGATATGTCTTCAAGATGCTTTGATAAAGAAGGATTAGACTCATTTTATAACCTTTAATTGACTCCTAGAAGGTTCTACCTTCTAATTCTTCATTGACTTTAGGGTTACTCAAATAAGGTTAATATGTCACCCCTTTTCGGAATGATTGTCACAAAAAATATAATTTATTCTTAAGACGTCATAACAAAGGGTCAAGGCATCATACTCAAAATAGGTGCTAACACAAAGGATCAACAAAGGAGGGGTCAACACAAGACTAAGACAACACACGGATAACCATAAGGCAACAATAGGTGTCCAAACAAGGTGGGAAAACAATCCTTCTAACCAAAAGACAAGGTGGGAAGACAATCCTTCTAACCACAAGACCAAGTACCATAGGGATTAACTAGGGGCCCTAGATAACTGTTAGGGGTATGCATTGCTTGGTCCTAGACCAAGAATCTCTTTGTTGTAACTGACCAAGAGGCCCTAGTGATCAATTAGGGACTTTTTCCATGGATCACACTACTTGGTCCCGGACTAAGATCCCTAGATAACTGTTAGGGTCCCTAAATACCTGCTAGGGACTTACACTGTCAAAACCCCAAAATTTCAAAAAAATTTAAAATTTTTAAATAGTATAAATATATGTTAATACAGTCGTTTAAATACTGATTAGTTAATATTATTAATTTTNTACAAAATTTTCTAAGGGAAAAAGCGCCCTGTTCAGTCTTCATTCCCCCTATTTAAATTATAGCTGCTGCCCCTTGGGTTTCCCTCAGCGTGTGACCTTTCAGTGCCCTTTACGATTCCTTTTCTTCTCTGGTCGTTGCGTTTTCCTTAATCATTTCCATAGGCGTTTTACCTCCTGACAGTAACTGCTGAAAACGCCACGTCGATGCCTCTATCATCCGCTTGGGTTGTCCTTTTCCTCGCCGTAGGCCGCTCTAGAGATCTATGGGATTCTCCCTGCATATAACTTTAGTGCATTATCCACTAACATGAGACATTAAGCATCGAAAACTTTTAACTATGATGAAAAATCCATAAAAAGCTGGCCTGGTTCATCCGGGCGAGAACTCACGGTAAAATGAATCGGCGGTCGGGCGATACTTGGATCGGACGGGCTGAGAATACTGCATCGGATGGGCAAGGTTTCAAGAGCCGCAACGGCGGAGGAGCATAAGAAGCGGGTGAGTGACAACGCAGGCGACCAAGGAAATCGGATGCCGAGAAGGAACGTATCGGAAGCTAGATTGCTCCGCCACNTTCAGTTTTTCTGAATGTTCTCTGGTTGCAACAGCAAGGGGATTTGCTATGATAAACTGGGCTTACTTAGCTGCAAAGCTAACGCACACAGTTTTCCTTTCTCTTATAGATCTCAGGTAAAGTTTTGGGATTGCTGCTAACAGATCATTTT
>LPNX010513550.1:385733-426349 GCA_001517045.1 Pseudotsuga menziesii | reverse complement strand
CATACATACATACATACATACATACATACATACATATATATATATATATATATATATATATATATAATTTAAATGCCATTTTTCTTGTAGTGCAGGGACGTGTTTGCATTCAACCATGGAGGCATTCAACATGTCTCTGTGGGCAGCCTCACAAATATATGAAATATATATACCACGATTTGAATGTTATTTCTCGTCCCACCCAAATAAAATAACCCCCAATATTTATATCACTATGTCAAATTAGAAAAACCCCTTGATCCTTTAATATGAGGCAATATATTTTTGAGGATTTTAGGAGTATTCAAACCCCTAATATGAATGGACGCGGTATAATATTTCTTTGCTCGTGAACCCCCGTGGTTTATTTTTAGAAAATATAATATAGTCCACATTCAAAATCATTCTTCATCAAGTAAAATATGGTATTTATAAGCAAAGTATCAAGAGGTTCACAATAAAAAAACACAAACCAAAAGAAAAATAGCCACAAGTAATGTGGATTGAAGTTGATTAACCAATCTTCACAAAAGCAACAGTGAAAGAAAATTTGCAAAGAACGCGAACCTCAACAAAATATTTTCCCACCATTGAATAAGGAATATGCATTATCCATGTTACGAAATATGTAACTTAGGTATCTCATAACCATAGTATAACTCTTCATCCATGCCTATGGATTAAGGTTTTTCTTGTAGTTATACATTATGTATCTAATGTAATCATGATGGAAAAAAATCAATAGTAGACATGTCTACACCATCTATAAATAATCTAAGTAGCATGGATTGTGATATATGTAACAAGAATAATTTACCAAAAATCCAACCATGAAATGTGATTCGACAAAAGAACACTAGTAGATATCCTTAAATGAAAAGTAGTGTTGCTAATGTACAATTCCATAGAGGAACAAAAATTCCTTCCAAAGAGGCCCATTTGGATTAATGATGCACCACGCCACTTTAGTTGTATCACATTTCCAACAAATGAATCACAATGAGCCTTGTATCCACTACATTGACCTAGAGAACTCGTAGTTGTTGTGGATGATTACCCAAGAATACCAACAAATGGCATCATCCTCTATGAAGACTTAACTGCTTTTGTTTATGAGCAAAGTTATAGCTAATACTAGTTATCAAATGTTCCCGTTCACGTTGAAAAGCTAAGATCCAAGATCTTCCATATGATTTAAAGAAGTAAGGATTTTGAGTATGGAATACGTTAGGGAGACCTTTAGTCCTAAGACTTTCAAATATATTATACATGTGTATTATTATTATACCATCCATTTTAAATAGTTGATTAGTTAGATACACTAAGTGGGTAGACAACTACTCAAATTTCCTCTACCTAACATAAATTGTAATTGAAGATAGACTCAATCAACCCCCAACCCTAAAATATTCATGATGTACTTGTCTTGGATGTACACCAAGTATTCATTAGTTTACATGTTGTGTATAATTTTGTAAATGTTGTCTTTCAACAATGTAGACTTAGACTCAAAATTCCAAGTGTCATGAAATACCACTAGAAACCTACATCTTATGTCTTGTCCACAATCTAATCCCTTTATGGTATGGTATGTCCAATAACTTCTATAAAATGAGCTCGTAAAAGTAAAACTTTGTTTGACCTATTATTATAACCTCATGTTACATGTGAAAGAAATGTTGAAAAAAAATTGTGACAATATTTTAATGTGCAGGAATTCGAATGATTAACCATCAAATAAATGAAATGGATACAGTTATCGCAACACATAATACACTACAACTTACAAATTTAACATAGGAAGAAAAACAAAAAAAGAATGGTTTAACATATAAATTAGCATATAAATTATAGAAAGAAAAATATTCAACATATAAATTATCCAAAGCAGAAGACTTGGAGTATTCATAAGCAAATACTTGGAAATAGGCAACATAGCCCACTTGTTGATATGAACTATAAAGGAACATCTTTTGATGGTCTGGTTTTTGTAACAACTCCACTACCTCGGAAGAAAAGAGTTCCAATCGATTTCTCTAAAAGACATTTAGAAATATAACAAATACCTAAGCCTCATAATCACAACGATTGATGTGTATCAATCCAGTTATCTATCCATGCTCAGACCTTATCCCACCCACAAATGGATCTATGGTCTAAGTTTAAAATATAACAGTAATATAAATGCACATGTATAACTACATGCAACTTGGATACGTAGAACAAAATACCATATCTCCAATGGAACTAACAGAGAACAAGTAGACATGAAAATTTTCATCAATATTCCAATGTAATCTTTCAGAATTGGAAACCATTTCAGATTACAATTTGCACCAAATCATGCGGCTAAATTTGCGACCATTAGTACAATAGTATCAAAGAACCTTACTTCTAATAGACTAACAGTTTCAATACAACAATAGTATAAATTGACATAATCAGTTGCTTGCAAATTCAGAGATACAAGTGATTCTCGAATGACATCAACAAAGCACAAGTAAGCAACATATATTTCAACAATATTTTGTTGTCATATTCATAATCCAAATTTATTTCAAATTGCCCACTACACCATCTTATCAAGTTGCAAGAATCAAGATAATGGTGTCAAGGAATCTTACCTACTTGCAATAATGCTTCCACGACATTAGCATTCCCACTGCTCACAATAGAATGGAGTGGAGTCCACCCTTCCTTGTCACCATTTTTCACACCATTTACAAATGGATCAAGACCTACTAATATGAGAACAACCTATCTCCACGACCCTAGAGGATGACAACTCATCAATATGATTTGCAAATGTTTTATGATCTCTTAAAATAACAGATGCATCTACATTCAATGCAAACATTGAGATTCTTAACAACTAATTCTAAAAAGAAAAAAAACAACAATATGGGTCCCTGAAACACTGAAGGAGAAAGAAAGATGAGCAAAGAAAAAGATAAAATCAATTTACATTTGAATCAGTCCTTACAACTAGAAATGGTAAAAGAAAAATTAGCTTGCATAATCTACATTGTGATAGTAGACAACAGGCTACGCCACTAATTAGTACACCTAAAATGTCAATCTTACAACAATGTGAGGTTTTTAGATAACCATTATTAACTAATAAATTAGTTACAACAATGTGTATAAGACAGTCACCAATAACCATGGACTTTAGCAGTTACTGGAGATATATAACATTGTTAGATTAAATTGCAATAGAAACAAAAGCATTACCTAGGAAAAAGAGAAGGTGAAATAAGCTAAACAGAATCAGACTAGCAATTGTAGGACTCTTTACAAAGTGATAAGACACCTGATTTGATATCCATTATTTAAAAATGAAAATTTAAACTACTTGTTCCAATGAAAGATAACTAAACTAATACAGTGGCAGTATACAATAACACTTTTGCAGTTGCCAACTATTCTGCAAGGTAGAAAGCAAGATGAAATGAGAGTGATTCAATGATTTACTGTTATGTATATGGAAATCATACACTGACCACTAAATCCTAGACTCTTGACTGTAGAAGTGTTGTCTCATCCCATCAACTTCACACACACATTGTTCTTATTGTATTCAACATGTTATCTTTTGGGTTACTATTAAGTTTACGCTATGTTTGGGGTTTCTTTATGAGATTTGGGGTACATGGTTTATGTTCATCCCCTATATAGTCTATGATGTATTTAAACATGAGATATGGTATGTGATGGAATTGCACACTAGAGATAGCTTATTTAGTGTTTGATTGACCTCAATTGGGAAAGTTCTTGGCATTATTCCCTAGGGTGTCATAGATCTCCTGACATCGTGGGTGACATATTTCATGTAAATTTTCCAATTCCTAGGTGGGTGAAGTCCTTATGATCTCAACCTAACAAATCTATTATTTAATTGCAGAAACTTAACATATTCACACAACAACAATCACATATTAGCCAGAAAGGAAATAGGGGAAGAGTAAAGCAATTACACAAATACACAGATTTTCTCCTTCAAATCAGCTTATCATTCAACAAATCAAAGATTACAAGACAACGCCCACAACTACTAAAACTAGCAGCTGCATAGTAAAACAATCCACCCCAACCTAAGGTGTATGACTTGTTGAAGAGATTGTGGCCTGAACTAGGAAAAAGGCAACAACGTGTACAACAAGTGTATGGATATGTTGTACAATTGTTTTTGTGCATACCTTCTCTTCTTTAGACCGATGCATCCTTCTCTCTCATATGCGCATTGTCCTTGTCCAACAAAATCTATGTATGAACTCTTTATGTTGACCTATTTTTATATTTGTGCTAAAAGTTGTTATCAATTGAAACTACTCTTGGAACTTTCTTTCATATCTTTTCCCTAGAGTAGTGAATAAAGCTCAATAAGTTTTGAGCCTTTAAGAGCTTCTTTTGACTAAATACACATATACTATCAGCATGATGATCATCATAAGTAAAAATAGTACATTTGCTTAGCCTTCGGTTTAGGAAAACTATAAACTATAGAATCTCCACACTTCATCATAAGTATCAACATAAGCTTTAAAACCACACAACAAACATCTACTCATGCAAGTTTCATTTTTTTAGTTATAGCCTATAATAGTTCTTTTATCTTATCCTTTAGGCGAGTCAAAGAATTCCCAAATCTCTTGCTTATCACTAGTAATCCACTCACTCTCTAATAGTTTTGATCCATATTCCCACATTTATATCCCACCCTAAGGATTTTTTATTAATGGCTAATAGAACTTCATAAGCATTGAGCTTTGTCTCTCGGGTTGGTTTCCATTCTTAATTTGTGCAACATCATAAAAATTGAAATGTGCATTATACTCCAAGGACTTGATATTGGTTGGTCAATGATACATAACATTAACTAACATCTGAAATTCAATCCCAACAATCCTTCTTAATGACAAAGTTACAAACCAATCTATAGTAAACTGAACTTCCTTAATGAAAGATAACAAAGCCTTCAATTTTTCAAGACCAACAATCTTCTTCAAACTTTAAATTGCAATTTAGAGAAATAAACCACCATACAGATCACCCATTCCATCAAAACTTGGAACTCAAACATATTGTTCTAATCGTGGTAGCATGTATAACCTAAGTTCAAGTTCCATGGACTTGAGAAGAAGGACTACTACAAAAACAAAACATGATTCAGATTTTTCTAATAATTTTTATTCATAGTTTCAATTGTGTTAACACCTCTCGTGATTCTGCAAATATTTCAGAGTACATAAGGGAGAAATTTGCAGTGGTTATGTTCCTTCATATTTACAGGTGGTCAACATAATGATGAAGCTACTAGTATAAGGTAACTTCAAGATGAAAACAGAGTAGCTTGGTTTGGTGGAGAACACATTCCTCACAAAGAGGGAGTGTTAGTTTTGTTTGCTCTGAACATGTTCTCCTAGAGCTCGCTTCTAAATGCTTCCATATGTGAGTGTTTTTAGGAAGATCGCTTCCTTGAAAAAAAAAGATTCCTTATTTTTGTTATTTTTTCTTAAAAGAAACAAAAAGTTAAGTGATGGGTGGGGGGGGAGCTAACCCTAGTTCCATACTAATGCAATATAAAGGAGGAAAAGCTTACTCTAATAGAAAAAAACCTAACCTTAGTAATCATCAGTAGCATTAAATATATTTAATTAAAAAAATTAAAAGTGTTTTTACTTAAATTTGTGTCATTACCATTAATTGTTTCAGGATGTTTGAGACTGGTTCCAATCTCATCGGACTTCAAATGAAAAAAGTAGAACTTTGTATCCCATTCAAAATTCAACAGACTTAACATTTTTTAGGATTTTAGGATTACAATGTTTCCACTGGTGTCTATCATGTATGAGGGTATGAGATTGACATTTAATTGAACACCTGAACCCCTATATGTATCTTGATCTTGGTGGTCTGGCCTCAAAACTAGGTTTTGAAGAATCCCTAGTTTATAGCCTAGTTTATAGCTTATTTATTGGTAGCCTCAAAACTAGTTTTGAAGAATCCCTAGTTTATAACCTATTTATTGAAGAATCCCTACTTTATAGCCTTGTTTATAGCTTATTTATTGGTGCATCAAAACTAGTTTTTGAATAATCCCTAGTTTATAGCCTATTTATTGAAGGATCCATAGTGTATATCCTATTTATATATTAAATATTTGAATCTTTAAGGTTGATGTTATGGATATTGGACCTATGGTTGAAAAATTCACTACTAGATGATTGATGAATGATGTTATATGGAATTATGTTTTATTTCATATTTTTATGCTTTCCATAACTAAATCAACATTCTAAATACATTTGTTGACACACACACACACACACCCAACCATCCACCCACCCACACACCCACAGACATATGTATGTATGTATGTATGCAAGCATGTATGTATGTATGTATGTATTCACACACACACACACAGACACACACACACACATAGATATCTTTTGAAACAAAATTGAACTATAAATAAGCGAAAGAAAAACAAATCACTGCTGTTAGAGAAGAAATCCACTGTATGGAATACACACTGAGATTATTTGTTGCAAACCTTAGATTAGGCTTCTTCTTAAGGAAGGCCTATCATTGTATTAAGTTCATATATGGTACAAATAAAGGCCTTGGCTGTGACTTTCTTATTATTGTTTTGTGACTGCAAAATCAAAGCAAGCTCACTTCAGCTGACAGCTATAGAAAACAGAGAAAATCTAGTTCGGAATCTCTAGAAAATAATACTATCAGCATGGAGGATTATATATAGCTCCTAGAATGTATAAAATATCATTACTGATAAAAGGACAATAATATATTTCCATCGTTAAGTTCAGGACCATTACTTACCATAGCATAAAGGCCATACACAGTGTTGTATCGAACAATGTTAATGGTGCAACTTACAATATCCATTTGATTGGCATCCAAGATAGAAAATAGATATGGAATAAATTTAGTCTTATGGGGCCCCCATACTGTAATGAAAGTATGGATACCCATAACATTGGATCCAAGAATATTTAGACCTGGATATGATGATGCCATTATAACTGGAGGGAATTTAAGACCATGCGAATCCTCAGACTTTGTGAATGATAATGAACTTTTGGTATGAAGTGCTTCTGTTTCTGATTTTTGGGCTTGAAAATATTTCAAGTTAGCAATGAGGTTGTTTCATATATTACTTTGAAGGAGAGGATATTTTTTGAATTAGATGATGAGGTTTTTGTTTGTTGTTTCTGTTGCATTCTCTAACAAATATAGGTGATTTCAAAGGTGTATTTCAGATGATGTTACATAGGAGGTAGTCATCAAAAGGGCCTTGAAGCATATTAAACTAACCTGTCCCACTAATGTATTAGGGCTGACCTGTATAAGCAAGAATTTGGGCCAAACTACCCATGAAAAACTAGGGCTAACCTATGCCATTTTCAATGAAAAATGAAGTATCAATATTAACTAGAGGAATTCCTTTTGAGTGTCGATTTGGAGTGCATTTTATGAGGCATTTCTATGATTTAAGGGTTCACATTACATCATTATTAACAATTTCATCCAGTAGTAAAGAAATCTTTGAATAGGGTTTTCCATGTGGTGAAATTATATATTTTCAGTGGTCTAAAATGCACTTTTTAGTATGTTATGATGTGAACAACAGTCATAAGACTAGGTTCTGAAAATGCTAAAGAGTCATGGGAGAATCAAGTAACAATAGATTATTTTATTTCCAAATCTGAGTAGTCAACAATCGTTGTAATAGTCATCAATGGACCTATAGAAGCTGCCTACAACATCCCTAACCCTTTCTCAGATTGAGTTCAACATTGGAGAAGTAGGACCCATTCTAGCCCCATATTTATTGACCTACGATAGAGGTTTATTCCCTAAAGAGGGACCCCTATATAAATTTAGCACACGTTCTCTCATAGAAACAACTATAGGAACCTTTGGCAGCTATCAACACTTGAGTAAATAGGCCTTATTCATAATATTTTATGGGATTCTTATGGAGAAGCAATTTAATATTAAAGGTGATAGCTAAGAGAAGGGGAGCACCTTTCATTCTCTTTTCCCTAGGCCACATATTCTGTGGTCTAGTTTGAGGACGAAAATTAGAGCCGTAGTCTTAGAGATGCCCTTATCCTTAGCCCCATCACATCTATTTAGCCCTCTTTTCAGTATTTATTGTTTTTCCCTTGGTTATACCTCAGTATTGGCTCCCTCATATCTTAGTTGATACTTTAACAAGTATAATGTGAAGAAAAACCTCAAATTGTGTGGAGAATACACACTTATAAATGTAATATATTACGTGGGTTTCTTGGATATTCATTTTATGTCGTGAGACTTATTTTGTGGATAAATAACATGGTATGTTGGCCTTTGTGAGCATCTAAGGAGGTCCCTTTCGTTTGTGATCATATCTTGTAAGGATTGGTGAAGCAACCCCTATTTGAAAGACGTGTGATTTGATTATCTTCCCTTGTGGACAATATGTGGATTTTTTGGTTTAAGAAAGTCTTTGATGGGGATTTTCTCAACTTTTGAAGAATCCTTTGGAGGATAACGTGAACATCATTTTGTTTCTTAGTTGAACATGGTGGGTTGAAGACCCCACTTTGGAGGTGTCTTTAAAGTGGTCTTGTTGACATTGCTTGGAGCAAATCTTATTGGAGGGGCCTTTGGAGGCCACATGGCATCATCGACCACATTGTTCCTTGCTTGTTGGAGACATTCCCATTGTAATGTGCCCCATGTATCTCATCATTGTACAAGTAGCATTAACCACCTTATTTTTACAACGAAGGAATTTATTTGACGAAGTCCGATTTTATGGGCACCGTTGAGAGATTCATCATCCCTTTGACAAATAAAAAACTATTGCAAATTTACCTCACGTGATTTTTATGTGTTCATATACACCGCGTCATGTTGATTGTATACTTGGTTGTAATTATATTTTAAAGGAATTTATAGAGAATTTGAAACAGGAGAATATAGAGGGACTATGCATGGAGGGAAAGCCATTCATACATCCTTGAAAGTATAAACAAGCCCATTGAGAGAAATATAGAAACGCGATAGAGCATGTTAGATATAGTAAGCAAGCAAGACGAGCTTTTTCCATGAACACAAATAATGTTGTATGAGGTGTGATAAGGGCTTCACATCTGTCCTTCAAAAATCCTCACAATAGAGTGGATTTTAAATGCATGCTTCATTAAAGTATGGTTTGAAGGGAACTATTGAGAGATTTGTTGTCTCTTGACCCAATCATCAATTGATGTGCATCTATGTCACGTGCTTTTCACATGTCCATATACACTTCATCACTTTGGATGTATACTTGTTGTGCTTATATTTCGGAGGTATTTCTAGAGAATTTGACACTGGATAATTTCATGGGATTATGTGTGGATAACAAACCATTCAGACATCCTTCAAAGTACAAACAAGCTCATTGAGATTGATAGAGCAAAGTAACACATTTTGTTAGAGTTGGTAAGCAAGCAAAAGACAAGCTTCTCCATGGATACAAATGGTGTTTTATTGAGTATAATAAAGGCTTCACGCTCATCCTTTAGAAATTCTCACGATATAGTAACTTTTGCAATGCACGCTTTATTTTTAGCCCCTGGTTATTCCCTCGCAAAAACTAAATCTCAAGTCGCATCATTATCATTATCATCTTCAAGTAAACATCATTTATCATTGCCACCACAATGGATAAATAAAATTGTGTTCAGTTTATGAATTGTAGGTTTAGTTGGTGAGGTTTTTAGTGTCTTGTAAGTTAGTGGGATTAGAAATGGAGAATTGAGGCAATGTGTGGTTGTTGTTTTGTAGGAAATGAAGAAGTTGGAATCAACGGATAGAATGAGATGGATGATGCATATGCTTTTTGTTACACTAGAAGTCACGTAAAATTGACTAAGTCAATTATTGTTAAGGATTTGATTATGGCCGGAAACATTCTTGTGGTGGACGTCGCTCCCATGGGAGAATCTAATGCGAAGGACAATCCCAAGCCTTACAATTCAGAAATAAAGTATGCTAATCCAATTACTTGTAAGTTTATTAAATTATTTTGGTAGAGTTTTTTTTGAAAAATGGTGTTAATCACTCTTCCAAAACCCTATTTACCCAAAGTAAAAATAATTCTTCATTCTTAGAAGTCTCTGTTGGATGATAAAAACGACTAAAAAATAACCTCATTCTTCATTCTTCACTGAAAATATAGAAGATCATTGTGATTTTGAGAAACATTTTTGTACTTGATTTTACATTAATAGATTTCACTTGATAACCATTAGGCTTGCAATAACATAAAATGAACTGGTATTTATCTTTAAACCCTATGGGTGCTTTGGGGAATATTCCTAGAAATGCAATTTGTGATTGTTAATGTGCCCCGAGGTTTCTATTTCCCCATGACAAAATGATTAAAGCAGTGTATCGTGTCCTAACATTTTTGGGGCTTGTTGTACCTTTATAGTTCCATTGAATGATTTTGACCTATTTTGGTCCTTCGTGGATGTTAATATAATTTGTTTCTTTGGCTATAATTTCTATTGGCTTGCACACTCGCCTTTGTTGGTTTGGGTGAGTTATTTGAAACTTTTTTTGATATGTGTTCAAGCTCCTTGGAAATGGTTTTAAGGTATTGACCTTCTCCGAATTTAATCTAATTGGTGGCTACGAAATTTCCTTCGTTTAATATCCCTCTTGTAGTAAATTCTGAGTCCATTTGTTTACCTTCAGTTGGGTGATGTGACTAGTGTGTCCCAACCCCTAACCTTTGAAGAAAAATGACCAATTCAATGAAGGACTATTCTTCTTGACCTCACTAGTTGGATATTGTCACTAATCTCCCGGGCCTCTCCATCACTTATTCAAAAAACCCTAAAAATTACAACCCCATTTTACTAAGGCTATCTCTTCCAAACCACCTTGTTCCTTCATCTATATAGCCTAACAATCATATTTAGGGACCCACCCTTGAGTTGGAAAAGAGACAAATGAAAGTTCATATAGATAGTTATTGTGGTGACAATGGGTAACACATCCTAGGTTGTCGCAGCAACAGGTGATATTTGGGGTTTTAACTAGAAGTGCTAGTTTGCGCAGTAATAATAAGAAATAAAATTTTCTTTCAACTCATTCTCAACTTCATGGAGTATGAATTTTATTTTAGGAACATACCTAGCTTCCTTGATCTTATGAATTAACGTTTATACTATTGCATATATCTCCTCACCTTGTTCATGTGACCTAACTCGTGCAAGGAATAAATGAATATTTCTTTTTATATTCAATCCAACTACATCCAGGTTCCTTTTTGACACCCTATATTTCATTAATTTACTCACCTTTGTATAATCCTCCCACCTTCTAGTTCCAACATATATGTTTGAAAGTACAACATGATTACCATCATTTTATGAATCCAAATTGAAAAGGCATTCTCCAACAATCCTTCTGAGCTCAATATTTCCATGCATTTTGCATGATTGAAGTAGTGTTCAGCAAATAGCAGCATGTGGTTTAAGTGGAATTTTGTTTATCAATTCATGTGCCTCATACAGACGATTGATATGACATAGGAGATAAAAAATGCAAGAATAATTCTCCACTCTAGGTTTGATGTGATAATCTCAATGAATTGAGTTAAAGTAGCATTAAGCTTCATCCACTAGGCTGTAGGAATTCAAAATGGCCAGGAAGGTGACATAATTGGGATTCATGCCAAGTTGCTGAATTGATTCAAATAGTACGAAAAGCTCTTTGTTGTTACCCTCCCTACTATGGGACAACGATGACGGTGGCCAACAAAACATTTATTTAAGTCATTTTGTCAAACACCTAGCGTGCATCCTTAATGGTGCCATATTTCAAATAAATATCAACAAGGGATCTTCTAATCATCTGTCATCCATATTGAAGCAATATAGGAATAACAACATTTTTATTCATCATAACATATGAGGTTGATATCAAGAGCTAAGAACAAGACAAGTGTTAAAAACAAGGGGATAAAAAGCAACAACTGACTGACAGAAGCATACACTGATAATATACTTTGAATCACTGCCTTTATTACACACAATAAGCATAAATAAAATATAGCTAAAACACAACCAATTGACTATGAAACCTTCATCTTCCAACTTTATATACGAATACAACAAAATTAACACTCCCAACTGGTTGGATGTTGAATTGTACTATTTTTAACAAGAAGAACCATAGAAAATGGACAAACCCAATAGGACTTTGATTGAATGGAATATGTAAAAAGGATGCCTCAATTAGAGTTGGAATTGGTAAGGAGACCAAAAATTCAATTGAAAAATAACCAACAAGAATAGTCAACAAGGAAATTAGATTTGATGTGATTTATCTATTAGTGGGTATAGTCTTACATTGAAGAACTTATTTTTAGAAGGTGATCATGTGATCCATATTGAAGCAAATTTAACCAATATCTAGTTATCTTAGATTATTATGCTTAATACATGTATAATTGGGGTCCCAAGTCCTCTTTCTCCATTTAAATGTAATACTCAACTTTGTAAGAAACAAGACTACATCACTAAGTTGCATCATTGGTTCTGACAGGCCTCCCAACAAGTGGTAGACATCATGTCTTCCCAAGAGAAATGATGATTAATAGTCCTCTTTCTCCATTTAAATTTAATAGTCAGCATTGTAGTAAATAGGAACACATCACCAAGTTGTATCATTAGTTCCAATAGGCCTGCCTCCCAACATGTGGTTGACATTCTATCTGCCCAAGGGTAATAAGCAAAATGTAGGCAGGAAAAAATCTTCATTGTTTTTTTCCTGAAGCAGGGGATATCCTTACTGATTAAGAGAAAATCCACAATAAAATTACCTATTATAACTAAAACATGTGGAAATATAAGGATATACATGGTGTTATAGCCTAAAATGAAACACTCTCTTCATGTGACCACTTTCCCATGATTTCGTCGCATGTCGACACTTCAAAAAATACACTAAAAAAAAAACCTAACTTGGAGGAGCCATATCCAGAGTTTTGAAACTATGTTTGACATCTTCTCCACCCCATTGGAAAGGTATTCAAGTATGGAACAATTCTATAGAATACTCTAAAGCATGGAAATTCCTATAAACACCCTAAAAATGAGCATCTTTTCCCTATTCTCGACTTTTGTGAAGCATACCCGCGATTTTCACCTCTAATCATGACTCTGCCTTCAAGGTACCTGTAAATACATCCTGTAGTGGTAAAGAAATAATAAAAATATGAAACATCTCGAATTAGGGGTGGTTTGGGAGGTTATGGAACTTATTTGGGAAGTTATAATTGACCCCTATTCGACCATATCTCTTCAGAAATGTATAAATAGAAGGAGAGAGGTCCATGAGAAGGGAATTGAACTTTTGCATTGTTATGCTGGAGGAATTGGGACCCATTACCCCCACCTTTGCCATAAAATCTGTCTCCTTGTGTTGTAGAGCTTGGAGGATGATTTCCTTGGAGAAGAGAAGCAACACAACTAGATCAAGGTTTCATGAGGTGCCTGGCTTGGAGAAGGTATCTTTGTACTTATTCCATGTTTAATAAAGATGTGATGTCATTCTTCTTCCAAAATCACTGTCTAATATATGTTATAATTCTTTTTTGTGATCATATGTTTATGATAATCATATTAGGTTTTCATATTTCTTTGATTATCATTGCTTTACATTTAGTCATATTGGTTTGAGGAAGGTATAATTTGTTTTGCAGGTCCCTTGGAGCAAGAGGAGAAAGAGGAGGATTGAAGGAATTCTTGGATCAAACTTCTTTGAAATAAGGTATGAACCATTCTAATCTCTGAAAACTTGTTTATATATACTTTGAGAACTATATGCGTCTATCTCTCAACCCAAGTATGTTGATGGCCTCTTAAACCCTATCATTATTGTCTTTAATGCACTGCATATCATTATTCTTGAAAAAATAAAAGAATTTTTTCTTTCGCAGCTTTCAAGTTTCTGTTTGAAAAAGCAAGAGAAAGGTTTTTGCTTTTTTCATTTCAAGTTCTCTTTTTTTAGTCATCTTGTTTCAACATTGAGTAAAAACACCATTGGCTTCACCTTCGCCACCCCCTTTGAGTTATCAACAACATTTTAAAACAAACACTTAATATCTAAAATATATTAGCAACTATTTGTTTCTAGGGATGAGACACACTAGTCTAGGCTAGTGTGTTGGGTTAGGGATATTCTAACTTCCCAAAACTTTAAACTCAAACATAGTGGCCTATCTTTTAGGAAATCCAACTTCATTGAGAAAGACACCAGAAAAATTCTCTCACACAGGAGTCAAGAACAAGGTCGTGTGATATTGAGCTATTGGAGATACCCCTCCTCTTCTCAGTAAAGCATACACTAAATATATTGCACGTTTGGGGACTCACCCAATACCTCCTTGTGGCCCCATGTGGTGCCTGGTACTGCTTGAGTTTCGGACTTAGCTACCCTTCCCATGTGCATCGACTGGACTGATGACTATTCTGCCATACTTTCTCCACGATTTTGGTAGCCTTAGTATCTTGTATGTTAGGATCTTACATGGGTGGCATTGGGAGGATATTTCCATTTCTCCTAGGGTATACTTGGAAGGTAACCTCAGTTGAAAATTTGGGAGGATAATTGGGTGATTCCAGTGCTTGCACCCAGAGAACTCTTCATGAGATGCCAAGTAACTACTCTCCTTCCTTTACTGGTTAGTTCTGGGCCCGCATCATCCCAGACTTTCCTTTGGAAAGAATATTTGTTTGCCTGGCTTGATACCTAGGTATTTTCTTCTAGTGGTGTGTTATTTGTACTGTTGGTTTCCTATTGACCTTAGAATTTGTCTGCTTGTTTGAAACTATGGCTAACACCCCTATGAACACCATCCAGGAGACCCCCTTGCTAGGGACTCCTTGTACTATTCCTCTCACAAGGAATATTGGTGTTCCTTTGATGGCCACCTTGAATTTACTTGGATTCACCTTAGGGCTACCGGTGTGGTTTTTCTCCACTCCAAATGTCCTGAATGCTCCTGATGATTCTTAAGTAAGCTTATTATATCAAGGGCATCAAAACAAAGCTTCCCCTTCTCCTATAGAAGCTTCTCTTCCTACCTCAGGCAGTGAAAGTACTGATACTAGTAACTAACAGTCTAAAAGGAGTAAAAGAAGGAATAATAGGAAGAAGACTCAAAATCAAGGGAAAAACCGTTCAACCTTTGTAGGTCAAGTTGAACCTTACCACCCAGCCTCTGCAATTCATGCTGGGGGCACCTATCCAACCTCTGCAAATCATGTTGGATCTAAGCACTCAACCTCTGCAATTCAAGTTGATATTCACCATCCAACCTCTGCTGATCATGTTGGTGGAACCTTTCCAACCTCTGCAAGTCATGTTGGATCCAGTCACTCAACCTCTGTAGTTTATGCTGAGGGAACCCGTTCAACCTCTGTGGGTCAAGTTGAACCTCCCCTTCCAACTTCTGCAGACCATGTTGGACTTAACCACCCATCCTCTATAGGCTATGCTAGGGCAAACGTTTAACCTCTACGAAGCATGTTGATCCTACCTATCCAACCTCTGCGGGTCGTGTTGGACCCAGGCTCTCAACCTCTGCAGGTCATGCTAGGGGAAAAATATCATCCTCTATAGGTCATGCTGAGGGCAATCAGTCAGCCACTGCGAGTCATGTTGACACTGTTGAAAAGAATAACCATTCGAAACATAAGTCCAAGTTTCCTTGTAAGCTTTGTGAGGGATACCACCTTACTTATCAATGCCCTGCCATCGCAGAGGTATGAATATTTTGGTTCCAAGGTCATCCCTTTTTTGAATATCCTGAAGTTTTTCATCAACCAACCTCTCTTAGTCAGGTTGGACATAGTCTCTCAGCCTTTGTAATTCATGCTGGGGGGGACTCTCATCCTCTGTAGGTCATGCCAGGGGAAAAATCTCAGCCACTATAGGTCATGCTGAGAGAAAACAGTCATCCAATGCTATTCATGCTGACATCGTTGAGAAAACTGTTCGTTCGAAAGGAAAACTTAAGTTCCCTTGTAATATGCGAGGGAGATCATCTTACTCACCTGTGCCCTGCTATCGCATAGGTGTGAAGAGTGTGGTTTGAGATTCAAGAATATCCTATACATGAACAACCTAATGTTTCTAAATAACTTATTCAACCTTTGGTTGATCCAGTGGTCGAACCCTCTCAGTCTTTGGTTCACCCCACTCTTCTTTCGGAGAGTGATCCTTATGTGATTGAACCAATGTCATCTTTGGTTGATCCCACTCTCCCTTCGGAGAGTGAATTTCACGAAGTGGTTGAATCGATTCCATTGTCCATCAATCCCACTCTTATTTTGGAGAGTGAAATGTTTGCTAGTCACATTTTCTTCATTTCCAGTTCAGAACTTACTGAACAATGGGGCACTGAACTCGCTTAGGATGAACTTCCACCAAGCTCTTGGATTGCTTCCTTTGATTTTGATAGCCTAGTTGAGTCACGCATTTTTTTTTTTGCACCTTTCTAGATAAAGGTCAAAGTTAGACCATACATGATCGCTCATTGTTTTGTTGATGAAGGAGCCTCAATTAGTATCTTGTCTACTCGTGCTTGAAAAGGCATGGGATCTCACAGCCTTGTGTTGACTCCTAGTCAATTAATGGCTTTTGATAGAAGAACTAATACAACTTTGGGAATTCTTGCTCAAACACCTGTTACTTTGGGTGGGAATACTGTCTTATTTGATTTCATGGTGATAGAAGACCCATTGGACTTCAATATGATCCTCATGAGTGAGTATGTTTATGCCATGCAGGATGTGGTGTCAACATTATTTCGTGTAATGTACTTTAATCATGGCGAAGAAATTGTCACTATCGATCAGTTGGATTTTCTTGATTCCTCTCCTCACCCAAATATAGACCAAATATCTCCTTTATTGATTCCTAGTGTTTCGATAGACACTACACTGCCATGGGTGAGTTATGTGGCCTCATATCCCTTATGTTCAAGTGCTACTAAGAAGAATCCTCTGTGTTCATGTTTACCTTCTCAAGACTTGGTTCCAGTAATTGACCAAGTGTTTCATCCTATACATATTGTGGAGCTTTCTCTCCACTATGTTGATCAATTTAAACACCTAGACATGTGTCCTATATGGGATGGTTTACTTCCATCTGATGAAGTCTTCCTAGAGCCTTTGATACAATCTGACCTTCTTATGGATGTCAGTTCAGTTGTGACTAAGTCCAACCCTGACTTGCTCGATAATATTGATCTTTTAGTTGATCGATTTTATTATGTTGGTCTTGATGAGTCTTTGGAGTCTCCCTTTGAGCAACAATTCAGGGATCTTGATGAGTTTGGTTTTTCTTATATATTTCTCAACTCCTGTGATACTGAGTTTGTTGCTATAGACTCTATCACCGCTATTGATTTTTTCTTTCCTTCTGAGGTTGAACTTATTGATTATAAATGCTCGGTCCTTGGAACAATAGAGTCCTCTTCGGTTGATTCTACCTTGACTTCCTCTTCTATAGAATATAGAAAGGTTGCATGTGTTTATGCCAAAGTGACTTGCATAAGATCTTTTCTTATGAATATGATCCCGGTGTTGTCGTTTATTGGAGATAGGATTTTTAGTTGGATCCAAAACTATTTACTAACCATGCCTTGTTGTTGAAACTGTAACTGTATTTGCATGTATCATTCTTGAGCTTATGATCCTGATGTCGGCTTCTACACTTTTAGCTTGTTATATAAGCCCTCATCTTTTCTCTCACTATGTCTCAACCTTGTACTATTTTGTGTTTGCAACTTGACACCTTTTAGTTTGAGGATACGTTTCTCGAGTGTCTTTATCTTTCTCATGTTCCTTGCATTATTCATAGGCTTGTTTCTCATGCTTGGAACTAGTTTCGCCTGCCTCCGACACTTGTCTCCTCACATTTAGAGCATTCTTTCTGCTCTCCTTTGAGCTCGTTAAAAACAATAAGGAGGCCGCGAGTTGAATTTTCTGGACTCGTTAAAATTTCATGGGAAAGATATGGAGTTATCTTTAAGCCCTTGTATGACTCCTTAAAATTGACTAGATTGAAGAGTAAACTTGTTTTTCATACTTTCTAAGGTAAATTGAACAATCATCCACATCGGTGGTAGGTTATCGCTTTTTCAGACCATGGATTATTTACAAAAAGGGAACACTCTATTTTCTTTGGAATCTAGAAGAGTATTTTCAGGCGTAGGTTTATCTCTTTTCCGGACCCGGAGGACTAAACTTACAGAAAATGAACCTTTTCGAGCTTAGTTTTCTCTTTTTCGTGATCTGGACCTAAACATGAAAAATATTCCGAACATACTTTATGTCTTTGTCATGCTCTCTAAACCCTATAACATATCATCGAGTTCACTATTGTTTGTACCATTCTCGTAAATAAATGGAACTTTCCGAGTGATCTTGCTTTCCTTCACACTTGTTAAAACTAGAGCGTTATGCTCGCTTATGAAGGAGCGTCGTTCTGGTGATAGTTTAACCCTTTTTTGGACTTGCCGACTAAATACTAAAAAGGAATACCTTAGTTCTCCTGGGCTAAGAGAGTTCTCCTTTCGATCATTTTATACTTTTTCGTACTTAGGAGACTAACTTTACGAAAAAGCACCCCCCTAGAGTCTTCTTTGGAGTTTTTAGAATCTCAAAACTATGAAAACACCTCCAAGCGTCTACTAATTTGGGCTCGTAAAATCCACGAATCAGTGCATTATAAAGCATTCGTTTGTTTCTTATTTCAGCTCATCAAAAATGAAGAAGGTCCTAAGTTTTCTTTATTGGACTCGTTAAACCTTTAGAAGAAAGAGGGAAGGGGAGTTCATTCACATTATTTTACATCATAGCAGCAAGTCTTGTCTCCTTGAGCAAAGCACAATTTTTGAGTATATCAACAGTTGGGTCTCATTTTTTGACCTTATCTCGATTCAGAGTTTCGTACTCCTCCAGTTGGCTTCTTTTCCAATTATATGGGGAATTTGTCATTGTCTCCTACATTGCATATTTGCATCGTTGGTCTCTTTGTGTCAAAATATGCCTAAGTCACTTTTGTGTCATGCTCAATGTTCAAGGATAAACCATTGTCAGCCATTCTACAGTTTCCTTGACCTTTTGTGTCATCCATTCCCTGGTATCAGATCCTTACATTCATGTCTTCGGTGGTCCTTTCTCCAAAACTTTGATCTAGTTCTACATCCAACCAGTCTTTGATTTTCTAGTTCTACATCCAACCAGTCTTTGATTTACCTCATCTTGAATGATGAAGGATGCCTTAATTCCTTCCTTCCAATAGATATCTTCCTATTGACGTCAATACCTCTTGCTATGGAAATGAGATTTAGAGTTTATGACACTACCTTGGGGATTGCATTCATCAGTGGAAATTTCCCTCTCTACTGGGTAGTGGGAATAGCTTAATGTCTCCTACTCGATGGATTCTTCAGGTGTTTTACTTCAATACCTTGTATTAACACTTGTTATAATGTTCTAGGTACCTTGGGGACCATTTTCATTAATGGTTGTTTCCCTTGCATTTGTTAACGGTCCTCATAAATGGCCGGTAATCAAATGGTTTCCTCCATGTTCGACTTCATCTCCTTTATTCGCATGGTTATGATTCATACCTTTTGGGTGGTTTGGATTGAATACCTTGGGCCAACAGTAGCATCGTCGTCTTTATCTATTGCCCAAGTTGCGCAAGACATTTTCACACTTCATATGACATTTGATGAGACATAGATCCACCTTGTATTCTTATGGCTATGATCGATTATTGAGCATGGATCCACTTTATTCAATTGTGGCTATGCCTCCTTTATATTTTATATGGTGCCTTCTTTCATATTGTGCAACCATGATAGTTACATCAGCTATACACATGTTGGATACGCTTGTATATTTATGGCGATGATTTGTATATGGACCTGTATGTCCCAGGGATAATTTTTTTCTGACATTGATCTTTCTTTCAGGTACCTCTATTTGAGCCTTTCGATCTTGGATTCTCTGCTCTCTCCATGAATCAGCTGTTTCCTTCTATAATGTATTTTGGCTATTGTCTTTACCTCTAACCCCATACATTAGGGGTATTTGTTATGGCCTAAAATGACACACTCTCTTCCTGTGACCACTTTCCCATGATTTCGTTGCATGTTGACACTTCAGAAAAGTCACTGAAAAAACACCTAACTTGGAGGAGACATATTTGGAGTTCTGTAACTTCGTTTGACCTATTATATACACCGTTGGAAAGGTACTCAAGTCAGAAACAATTCTTGATAAGAATCCAACTCTTTTAAATTCCTAGAAACACCCTAAAATGAGCATCTTTTAACTCTTTGTGAATTTTGTGAAGCATATCCATGAGTTTCACCTCTACTTACGACTCTTCCTTCATGGTACCCGTGAATATATCCTGTAGTGGTCAAAAAATAATAAAAATATGAAAAATATTGAATTAGGGGTGGTTTGGGAGGTTATGAAATTGATTTGGGAAGTTATAATTGACCCCTATTCGACCCTATCTCTTCATAAATGTATAAATAGAAGGAGAGAGGTCCATGAGAAGGGACTTGAACTTTTGCATTGTTATGCTAGAGGAATTGGAACCCATTTCCCCCACCTTTTCCCTTGAAGCTATCTCCTTGTGTTGCAGATTTCGGAGGCTGAGTTCCTTGGATAAGAAAAGCATCAGAACCAGATCAAGGTTTTGTGAGGTTCCTGGCTTAGAGAAGGTATCTTTGTACTTCTTCCATGTTTAATAAAGATGTGTTTTCCTTCTTCTTCCAAAATCACTGTCTAATGTATGTTATACTTCTATTTGTGATAATATTTTTATGATAATCAAATTAGGTTTTCATATTGATTTGATTATAATTCCTTTACATTTAGTCATATTGGTTTGAGGAAGGTATACTTCCTTTTGTAGGTTTNATATATATATACTTGCATAACTATATGCATCTATCTCTCAAGCCCAGTATGTTGATGGCCTCTTAGACCCTAGCCATAGGAAAATTTCCTCTACAACACATGGGAAAGGAAATTGTAGCTCGTGTCCTCTTTGAATAATTTCAACACTTTAGAAAGTACTAGAACCAAGTCTTGAAAAAGGTCCTTGATAGTCTAGATGAAGTGTAGAGAATAATAAACTCTTCCTTCTTGATAAAAGGCTAGTATTAGAATGATAAGCACTTCCTTTGTTATACAAGGCAATGCCTAGATGATCTTAAAACAAAGTTTTTCAAGTTTATTCCAGAGAGTTTATCCCTTCTGTCACATAACATTGTGTAGAGATCCAACATATGGGATTCATCCATCCCACTAATGACACATTTGTATACCATGTCTGGGGTTAGGGATCTAACAAAGTTAGGAAATTGAAAAAGACAGAAGGATGATTCACCACTCAAACTAGATCGGGTTCCATAGATAATAGCCATTTCAGATCTAAATATTTATTATGATAATGATCTTGAAGTATTCTATGTGTAGGTTTTCTTATAAATTGACTTAAGTCTTGTTAAATAATTCCCAAAGGATGTAAAGGAATTTGACACTAGGAATCTAGTCTATTTGAAAAAAACGATTGCAGACATGAGAATACAAACATATTATGTTGAATTCATGTGATCTGCATAACATTTCATTGTATTGAAAACCAATACTTCATTGGGTTATCATACAATTGGTTCGCACATAAAGACATAGGTGCCAACAATATTATTCCTATGGAACTTGCTCTCAAGATAGCGAAAAATATTGAAGCACCTAGGAGATTTGCAGTCTATGTTTTTATCCCGTTGTATCCAAAATACAATCCAACAAGTATCTCCATGCAACAGGTTCTTTAATGGCAGGGACATACTATTTAGATGATGGCAATATACATGGAATTCTTGAGAATTATCTAATCGCAAGAGTAACGATGGTGATTGTCCCACGTGAATGTGCATGGACATGGCAGCTTAAGGGTTTGATTTAGATGTTGATAAAGTTATTATGTTGAATTTTCTCCTTAGTCTAATAGATTACCTTCATCATATTGAATACCCTAGTGTAGTAAATTCCACAAGGGCTCAAATCAATGGAAATAAAATGGTAAAAGAAAGAACGAAGGTGCAAAAGATGAGCATGCAAAACTCAAAAAACTGCATATTCATTGGTGATCACTGTCAATTATTTCAGCTGCAACATAATCTTGCAAATGGAAGTTTGGATTTTGAATATAATCTATATCACAAGAGATCAAATAAAATCAAATATGACATTCTCGGTAGTCTAGGAAAGGAAACTCATTCATCTTTGCAAGCCCTCAAATATGACATTCTCTATGTGTAAATTATGTCTTTACTGACATCTAATTCAAACACATGGCTTCTCAGTAACAATAGATCTGACAGTTTGTTTTGAGATGTTTCAAAAAAGTGAGATGGAATATATAGAAATAACCTTCTAGCCGTGGGAATGATTTGATATGATACCAAATATTATACCAAATCAGAGGTACTATATCACTCCCTTGAACACATTATATTAGAAATATACCTATAAAATTCTAGGAAATGTAAATTTATTAGAATTCAAACCTGTCCAATTCATGTATCGAAATAATTTGAGGGCCTCCTCTCCATCCCTATTCTACACATACCCTAAAAACATGGTAATCCATAATATTGCATTGCGTTCATGCATTATATCAAACACTTTCCTTGCACCCTGATTTTTTTTTTACATTTGGCATACATGTGCACAAGAGTGCTAGAAAGAAAGGAATTCAAATCAAACATAGTTTTAATGACACAGACATGGGGATTTTCTCACTCTTCAGGAGCAAAACAACTAGAACAAGCTTCGAGAAAGCTACCAAAAGTATAGTGTTTTGGAATCATGTTTTCATGTTGCATATGCCAAAACAACTCTAGGGCCTCCTTCCCATACCCATGGTGGGAATATCCTGTTATCAATTAAGACCAAGATATCAAATTTCTTGAAGGAATTTTATGAAACATATTGCATGCATCCTCCATCAGTCTGCATTTAGCATACCCATAAAAATTTATATTCCATGTAAAGTCATCTCGTTAAAGAATTTGTTTCAAACATTAATTCTTCATTGTTTGTCATAAATGTTAATGAGGTTGTTTCCGTGTAAAATTGTAGGATTAAATCCAACTTCAATCATATGGGTATGCAACGACTTACATCTATTTTTTCTATATCAATACATGTCCACACTAAATGTTCTTAATTATAAAAATTATGTACAATTTTTGTGTATGTTCATAGTGGCATTGATTTTGGTACTCCCATACATATGAATGTCATAGAATCCATTGGTGCTTCCTAGAATCTTGTCTGGGTTTTCTTCTGCATTGGTTTTTGTTGCAGTAATGTGGATACTAAAACCATATGCATCGCTCTCCCTATGTGATTCCATTTTTGGAATATTTCAAAAGAAATTTGTTTCAAAGATAATATGAACTGAAAATTTGAAAACTTTGGCACAAATGAAAATATTATAGGAAGTATTCACATTGTAATATAACAATTTATTCACTTTTGGGAAAATCATAGGAAATATTCACATTGTAATATAACAATTTATTCAATTTTAGGAAAAGATTGTACTCTTTGAGGTAAGGAGTCCACTTAAATCAAAGAGCATGAACTTGAGTTGAAAATGACCATTGAATTTTACCAAGTCTTCTTCAATCCTCATTGACAACATTTGATTGAAAACCACTCTAATATGTTGTAGAATTATAAGTGCAAATTATTTCTACTCAAGGTAATTATATGTACCATCCTACTTGGACTTGTTTGTTAACATTATTCTCATATTCAAGATATTAACCTATATTTAATGCTATGAGATAGGCTTCTTTTTTTCCTTCAAAATATAAATTCCTTACTACAAAATGGAAGAAACTTAGAGATAGATATATGCAAACTAACAGATTTGGTTGGGGTAATACATGGATATGTCAACAATAGATTTTTCTTTAAATGAAAAAAAAAAAAAATATTGTAGTTGTGAATGGGAAATATGAGTGTTAGTAAACCTAAACTCACTTCTCGGAAGTAAAGGTAAAGAATGAGGTCAAGTTTTCTCTTATACCGCTTGTTCGAAACATCAAACTTGCCTCTTCAATTGACAATAATGAATAAGGTCACATCCAATCTAATAGAACTTGTCAATAACCTTAAGCTTGCAACCTCAAAGTGGTTGTTCCTTCTCAAGTATATTTGAAATAAATCATACTTATAACAACAAATTCATAGCAAAAATGCCAATATCCTCATACTTATGTCTTATTATAATGTTCACAACCAAGAAAACTGTTAAAATATTGTAACCTCAAAAGATATTCCAGATGTATTGTTTGTATTCCTCCTTCGGAAGATGAGTTTGGTCTTGTTAGTTTCATTGAAAGAATCAATGTAAAACTCCATATGTAAGTTAGGTCAATATCACCCAAGTGGGACAAGTCAGTTAGAGAAGTCAGCCCTGTTAGGTTAGAGTTCAAGTCAACTGAAGAATATAAATAGGGAGACGCTCCCCTTCATTTATACTTACTTGCTCAAGCTGTCTTAGAAAGAGAGAGAAATATTAGTGCACTAGAAATAAGAGAGAAGCAGTTGTCTAGGTTTTACACTGCTCTGGTTGAGTTCTATACTGAGGAAGTTTTGCGAGGTTTTCTTCCTTATGGTTTCCCTGAGGAAAATATTTGTGTTCTTGTGTTCTTTTGTATCTGTGCTTGTTATTTCCGTTATCTACTAGTGACCAATTTTTTTAAGATATCATCTAAGCAAATTAAGAAAATTCAACATGGTATCAGAGCCAACCTAAAAGGAAGCACTACACAGTTAGGATTTTGTTGTTCCGAAAAAATCCCTTGACAGACCAACCATAGAAAATGGCTCTCCCAACTCGCCTATTAAGAGCACATATTTCGATGAAGACGGAACTGAATTCCAAGAATTTTCAATTTCGGACCAGTTACTATTGCCATGACAAACTAGGGTTTCAGTTTTCTTGACGTTTCATCATCAATATCAGAAAAAGGAAGATACAGTCTACCTCACCTCAGGGAGGTACATATTTTCCACCATTTAGATCCACTTGTGATGCCAACTAAAAAGTTAGGGTTTCTGCTTCAAACCCTAGGTCATCCAGAAGGAGGTCTGCCAAGAGCTTCTTTCTTCAAGTAAGTAGTTTTCCTCCTTATTCCATTTGAAGTTCTTGGAGTTATAAAGATGACAAAGAATACTGAGCTATATGAAAATCTTGAAGGGGATGAAAACTTCAGAGCATGGAAGTATAGGATCATGCTCATCCTCTAAGAGAATGATCTATATAAGTTTGTGAAAGAGGAAGTGAAAGAACCAAAAGAAGTTGAAGCCAAGTCCAAGCATAAAAATGATATGATCATAGCAAAAATGATCATAGCTAACTCCATCAAAGATAACTTGATTCCTCAAGTATCCTCAAGAGAGATTCCAAAAGAAATGTTTGATTCCCTATCAGGTCTATTTGAAGGGAGAAACATTAATAGGAAAATGACCCTGAGGAATCAAATAAAAGGTGTAAGAGATCAAAAGTCAGATACTGTGCAGTCTTACTTTACAAGAATAACTCAAATCAAGGATAAACTAGAAGCCATTGATGATATGGTTGAAGAATCAGAGATTGTAATGACAACCTTAAATGGCCTTCCAAGAGATTGGGAGTCCTTTATCTGAGGAATTTTCTCAAGAAGGAAACTAACCAAATTCCAAAAATTATGGGAAGAATGTGTTCAAGAAGAATAAAGGATAGTAGCCAAAGAATAAATGCTAAATGAAAATGAGGATCAAGCCTTGACTTCCCACACAAAAGGAAAAAGGAAGAGTCATGACCATCCTCCTAAGACTCAAGGTTTTAAAAGACCCAAGAGAGACTTCTCAAATTTTGAGTGTTTCACTTGCCACGAGTTGGGACACATTTCCATCAACTGTCCCATGAAAGTAGAAAGGATAAAAAAGATGAAAAGTTTTCAGGCCCATGTTGTAACATCCCTAAATTATGAAAATAAAAATAAAAATGATTTACTATATGTAACTCTATAATCTCCTAGGATGGTAAATCCACGAGATATTATACTTCACGCTTCCTTTATTGGGACAACAAACAAAAAAATACCATAAGTTAAACTGCAAGACTCAAATAACTATGCTTACTATTTTTTTATAAGAATGTCTCTTTTTGCGACATCATGTCAATACATTGTCATGCATCCTAGTCGATACTATCTTGTTGCTATAACTACTTTTAATTGTTGGTTGCAAAGTCGTAAAAACTGTTTTCGATCTTCTAGTATTGGTCCTACCCATGAGCTAGGATGGAGGGTTTGCAAGTATTACTTAGCCTTTACGGCTAACGCAAAACTCTCGTTCTACTTATGCAGGTGGAAGTGACCAAACTTAAAATTCCTAGCTAAGAGGTAAGTCCTAAGCTAGTGTACACCAAGGGGTTGAAAATTACATAACAATAAACATACAAAACCTCATACAAAAACTACCAAGTCTTATAAGTTATGCTAATCTTATTAAAAGGCCATCACATGGGACCATACAAATGTGCATAAAACTCTAAAGTGCATTGAAGGTTTACTAGAATGATGAAGGTTGAAAAGATTTTTCAAGGTCATGTGTTTAAATTTTTCACATGCAGGCCATGTAGAAGCCTTAATTTCACTGGATGGAGACCAAATAAGCTTACTACAAAACCCTAAGGGTTTATGGTGTCGTGAAAATAGTGCAAGCTTGTCCTTGAAGCTTTCTCTCGTGAGGTCTTTGGTTTTTTCTTTATGTGGTTTCTCTAGGCTTCTGTCTATGCTGCAATGTAGTATGCTTGTGACTTTCGGGTGGAGGAGCCGAGGGGCTCAACCTGTGACCTTTGTTCTTCTTATATGCAAAAATATTGTTTGCGTGACTCAAAGCACCGGTGATTGCGTTCTTACTGTTGAGACCGACATTCATAAGGTAAGAACTTTTTGTTTAAGCTATTTATTTCTCTATTGTCAAGTATTTTTAACTTTCGTCCATCAAGGAGAAGAATGACCATTGTAATGGTTTTGTACAGGAGGCTCTTTGCGATTTGACTGAGGTTTCTACTTCGTGGTGCAGTTTAAAGGACTTCAGTCCGGGTAAGACTTGTATCTTGTATTTTTGTGGCTTTGAGCTCTAAGACACCATGTCTCTTTCTTGTGTTTCCAATACATCTTGGAACCCCCTCTCTACATTTTAACTTTTGGCATGAAGGTGATAATTTGTCTTTTGTAGCTGTAAGGCTATTTATACTTGAACTGTAATAGAGGAACCCATCGACCGGGAGTCGAAGTGACTGTGTAATTTAAAATTTTTGTATGCAGGGTTATTGATCTCATTTTTAATGTTGAAGAACATTCCTATGAATTTTTCTGTAGAAATGTAAATAGTTTAAACCCCGTGAGGGATTTTGTGTTGTATATACTTAGTTGGATTTTGATTTTACAGTTTCGTTATTTTATAAAAACTATATGCTGCCTTGAGGCCTTTTATAAAACTGTAATGTTGTCGTGAGGCCTTTACCATGTCGTATTTGTTTTGGTATAGGCCATAGAGCCACTGTCAATAAGATACTTCTGTTTACTACTTTATGGATAAGGTTTTATAAAAATGGAACGCAGCCCGTGGGGCCTTTACTGTTGTAGTCTTGAATATTTTCTTGTTTTTTCCTTTGTTTTTTTATTAAATGAAATAATTTGTAGGAGTTAAAGCCATTGATTATTCTTTGTAATAGTTATGTTAAAAAAATCTAGGTCGTGAGGCCTCTGTTTTGTCACTCGGAGAAAATAGCTCGGTCGTGAGGCCACTGTCAAATATTTTTCAATTTTTAAAGGGTAAAACTATTTTATTTTTATGTGACTGAGTTAATCCCTAAGGATTTTCTGTTTTATTTTGTGAATAAAAGGTTTTGGATGGAAATACCAAGACGGATTACAGCCTGTAACTGATGCTGTGGCATGTCGATAATATTGATTTGGTATTCAATAAATTTTTTGTAAAAGACTGGGCCATATCGCCCTTATAAAGTAACTCTGTTGAAAGAACCTTTAAACATATTCGATCTGTAAAAATATAAAGTTTGTTTATCTTTCTCTATCTAGGGTTTTGGTTATGAGGTCAAAACTCGACTTTAAACTAGAGAAAGAAATATATATACATATACGATATGCATTGTAAGGTTTTGGGCTTATACATCGGGTTCTATTTAATGTTTCCAGTTCGATGTTTTCTATGTTTATTTTTATAAGACTTGTATATATATACTAAAAGTATCCTTGAGTTTAGAATTAAACCTTGGATTTGATCAGAAAGAGTATTGTTTAGCTTTAAAAGGAAACATGTAATTAGATTATGAAAACCCTCTAAGAGTTTAGCCTTACTATGATTNTATATATATAATTTTCTTTTAAGAATCCATAGTAACAGAGAATTGCCACTATTATTAGAAATATAGTAGATTAAGATAACTGCGATAAAAGAGCTATAGTTAATATACTAAGAGAAGGAAAAGCATCATTTAAGCTAAGACTAACCTAACATAAAAAAACTTATATCAGTAAACTTTAACCCTTTACTTTGAGTAAACTGATTACAGGTTTCATCTCTTAGAACAATAAAGACTAATTTCCAATAACTTTGCAGTTGATATCCTATATAAAATTAACTTTCAGATAGACAGTACAGGTTATAGATAATAACCATAAATTTAAACTTTGCAGCTACTGAGCATACTTATAATTAAAAATACAACAATAGAATTAAATCACAGATAATTAACAACAATTAGAACCTGGATAATGTGCCGAAGGGAACAAACAACCAAAGGATATTGTTCCACCCAACCTTCTCCTGAAGCATCCAAGATTACTTGCTTAAGACCCCCGAGCATGTCCACTGAACCACTAGGACGAAGTTCACTAGATAATATCCTACACAACAACTTGCGTAACTTAGTACTCAGTAGCAAACTTAACTCAACAATTCCACTTTAGCTATCCCCTCATCAAATTCCTTGTGTGCCTGACGTTTCAGTTTGCAGCAGTCATAAGGTTCATTCACTTAAAAACATAATGAGTAGTGAGCCTCTTGCTCAATTTGATGTTATTTATAAGATTTCCTAGGTATTTGGGTCAGTTTTGGAATTAAATGAGCCACCAGCTCAGTTCCCCTCTCAGGGAACATGACCACAAATTTAGGGATTATGCTTCCTGCAACATCTAGAAAGTGAAATGCTAGTGCTGCCACTTGCAAACCAGCCTTCTACAACTGCTCATTCCTCCTAGTGGGTCAATGAACACTCATTCAAGAATTTCCCTTGGATAGGTGTCTCTTCTATTTAATTATTAAAATAAATAATTATTCAATTACAATCATCCTTGACCAACTTGGTCATAAAAACTTTACAATAAATTTAACATAATGTTTTCTTAAATAAATAAAAATATTTATTTTTTAGTTCTAGGTGTGTTAAAAACAGCCCCCCTTAAGTTCAACATCGTCCTCGATGTTGCTTAAGTTTATTTTGAGTCTTCCTAGAATAGAGCTGGATATTCCACCCGCATATCACTCTCCAATTCCTAGGTTGCTTCATCTGGACTGAGGTGTTTCCATTGCACCTTTACTTGTCCAATGGTGCGATTATGGAGAAAAATTTCCCTCTTGTCAAGAATACAGTACGGTTCCACCTGAAAACTCCTTTGAGTTCTACCTGAATCACATTCCAGTCGATCACATGAGTAGCATCATATACATACTTTTTCAATATAGAAATCTGAAAGGAATTATGTATTCTAAGATTAGGTGGCCCCACTCTTGCCAATATTTCGAATGGTCCACAATACTTGGGTGCTAATTTAGCACAACTCCCTAGTTTAAAGGAGATTTTTCTAGGTTTTACCTTAACAAATACATGCTTACCAACTCAGAATTCTGTCAGAGCTATTTTAAGGTCGACATGACTTTTTTGTATGTCTTGGGCAGTTTTAAATTTCTTTGTACCTGTTTCACTGTTAGTTCTAGTTCTTTTAAAAATTCAAGTACTAACATCAATATGTCAACTATATTACTCCAGGTAATAGGATTATTGCATTTCCTACCATATAATATTTCAAAAGGTCTAATTGTGGTTGAAGCTTGATAATGGTTATTTTACGCAAATTCAACTAAGTGCAAATAATATTCCCACTTCTTGGGATAGTCTCTAACATACATTCATAACATGTGTTCTAATACTTGATTGACTCTTTCTATTTTTCCATCCATTTGCTGATGATAAGCAGTACCTAAATTCAATTTAGTATCTAGTCCCTTAAATAAATATTTCCAAAAATTACCAGTAAACTTACGATCTATGTCGGAAATTATTACCTTCGGAATTATGTGCAAACGAAAGATTTCTTTCATAAAGATATCAACAATGCTAGCAGCTTTATGAGTTGTTTTAACAGGTATGAAGTGTGTTGCCATGCTTAGTTTTTCCACAACTACCATTATTGAATCATTTTGTTTCTGATTTTTAGGCAAACTAGTTATAAAATCAAGGCTGATGACTTCCCATTTCCAATTTGGAATTGGTAATGGTTGTAAATGACCTATTGGGTGTTGATGTTCAGCTTTAACTTACTGAAATTCTATACACCTAGCTATAAATTCAGCAACTTCGTTCTTCATATTAGGCTAGAAATACTCTTTTCTCAACATTGTTATCATTTTTTGATACCCCGGATATCTGGAATAAGGAATTTTGTGTACTTCATTCAAAATTAGTAGTTTATTTTCTAGTATGTTGGGCACGTAAATTCTATTTTTATACAACATTAGGCCTTTCTCATTTAAACTGTAATATGTTTTTATGTTTTCAGATTCATTATGAGTTAATTTTTCTCTTAAATTTTGGTATTCTATGTCCAATTTTATTCCTTCTTCCTATTTATCATATAATTCAGTTTTATAACTGCTAATGGCAGCTATAAAACTTGTTATTGCATTTCTGCTTCAAGCATCAACCACTTTATTTTCCTTTCCTTTAATGTGTTTGATTTCAAAATAATATTCGCTAAGGAAAGCTAAGCATCTAGATTGCCTTACGTTTAGATTGTGTTGATCAAACAAATACTTCAAGCTTATGTTATTAGACATTAGCAAAAATATTTTACCTTTTAGATGATGGCGCCACATATTTAAATCATGTATTATGGCAACCAACTCTATGTCATAAGTTGCATAATTCTTTTCATGTGTTTTTAATTTCCTTGATTCATAAGCAATTACGTGACCTTCTTGTGTCAGTACTCCACCCAAACCCTCATTGCATGCATCAGTGCATACAACGAAATCTTTGTCTGGATATGCTATTTTTAAAATGGGTGCAGTGGTTAATAATCCTTTTAATTTATTAATACTTTCTTTGCATTTTTTATCCTAGACAAATATTTTTCCCTTTTTCTATAATGATGTTATAGGATTTGCGATTTTCAAAAATCCTTCTATAATTTTTTTGTAATAACCTGTTATTCCCATAAATGATCGTACATCGGTTACGTCCTTGGGAACATGCCAATAAATTATTGCTTTTATCTTATCCGGGTCTACCGATATCCCTTCTTCGAATATTACGTTCCCTAGATACTGTATCTTATCTTTATAAAATTCGCATTTACTAAACTTAGCATACAAATTATGTTCACTTAAAACTTGTAGTATTATCTACAAGTGTTCATCATGTTCTTCTTTGGTTTTAGAATAAATTAATATGTCATCTATAAATACGGATACAAATTTATCTAGGTATTTGCTTAGGAAATTGTTCATTAAGCACATGAAAGTTGATGGAGCGTTCGTTATCCCAAAGGGAATAACCACAAACTCATAGTGCCCATATCTAGTTCTAAAAGCAATCTTTAAAATATCTTTGTCTTTAATTCTGACTTGATGATATCCAGATCTCAATTCTATTTTTGAAAATATCGCCACTCCGCATATCTGATCAAACAGATCATCGATGCGGGGCAGAGGATACCTATTTTTAATTGTCATTTTATTTAGTTGATGGCAGTCTATACATAAACATAATGTGCCATCTTTCTTTTTAAAAAATAAGACATGCGCTCTCCAAGGGGATACACTTGGTCTTACATAAGTTTTGTCTATTAGTTCTTGTAATTGTAATTTTAATTCGTTCGGTTCCAAGATATTCATTCGATAAGGAGCCTTTGAATTAGGTATAGCTACTGGTACTAATTCGATTATAAAATCCAGATCTCTCTTTCGAGGTAATCTTGGAATTTCTTCCCGGAAAACATCGAAGAAATATTGTAGGATTGAAATATCATCAAATTTTGGATTATCTTCTTTATAAATTTGTTCGTTATTTATTATATGTACATCAAAGAATTTACAACCTTTTCTTACATCCTTTTTCATCTGTAAGGCTGATATTTGTCTAACAGAACTTTTCCTAGGTATTTATGTGACTGTAATCCTTTCTCCTATATCATTTAAACAAGTAAATTTTTTCTAGAAACAATTTGAAATTACTTGATTTTTTTCCATCCAATCCATACCTATTAGGAAATCATAAGATACTAACAGTAACACATTTAACTTGACTTGAGTTTTAAACTGACTCATAAACAATCACAATTTTCAACATAATTAAGCACTTTCCTTTTGGTTCCTGTAGCCAACTGGACTAGCCAGGATTTTTCAAACTTTTTAAAGATAAATTGCATTTTTCCACTATGCTAGGTGACACATAACTTAAACTGACACCTGGATCAATTAGAATGGAAACAGACTGGTTTTGTATCATACCTTGTACTTCCACCATGGAAGTCTGATGATCAACCTGTCGGTTCTCCAAGGATGGATTTATTCTTGGCATTTCATTTGCTACATTTCCAATTGTTTCATCTTCCTGAATGGTATGCGCGTTGCTGAAGTTTCCTTTCATTTTCGAACAATACTTGGCATAATGCGGTCCTTGACATTCCCATCACTTTACAGGTTCCGTATGTTCATTATTTTTTTACATAATTGTTAGGCATTTAACTGCCTTTTGGTGCTGTAGTATTTTGTTGTGTTTTATTTTTAAAATATGATCCTTGACAATTATTCTCGAAGAAATTCTGAGAATGATTTCTGAAACTTTTATTAGAATTAAACCCTTTTCTCTTCTAGTTAAAGTGACTTGTTCTCTTATTCTTCCAGTTAGGTAATATTTATCTCCTTTTACTCTGTTCATAACATAAATCAGTTTTTCTCTTTTCCTCTTCAAGAGTTTTTGAGTTATCAAACTCAATTATGTCCTTGAAGCTAATGGGTAGACAACTTAAAAATATTTGTATTTTTGGATTTTCATCAATTATATAAGGTACATATCTGAACAAACTTAGAAATTTGCTATTTAATGCTTTCATTGACATTGAACCCAATTTTAGTTCATAAAATTCTTTAGCTCTTTCTTTGTAGTACTGTTCAGATAAAAACTTCATTTTAAAATACTATTTAAAGACTCTCCAGGTTAGATACTTCTCCTTAAGGTTTTTGACTCTTTTTATATCTTGCCACCAGATGCCATCTTTTTCGGTTAAGTTGTAGATAACCATCCAAGCTTTTAGTTTGTTAGAGTAGTTATAAATATGGAAATATTTCTTCATTCCTGACAACCAAGCCTTTAATTCTTCACCTTTTTCTACTTCTCCGTTAAACATAGGAGGCTTTATCTTTTTAAATTCCCCAGAAATTTCTTCATAAGGTTTATACTTCATTTTTCTAGATTTATGGTCACTTTCACTACTTTCACTTGTGTATTTATACCTTCCCCGACGCGACCTTGCATTAACCTCTGAAGAAGATTCACTATCAGAATATTTTACTTTCTTTCCCTTATGTTTGTAGGAAACTATTTCAAAATCAATTTCATAAGCATTTCTTTTATCTTTTCCTCTGTTATGTATTTTGTTTAATAACATCTAATTCAGTTCCATAATTCTTTCATTATCTATTTTTACAGTTTGTAGCGCAACCTTCAACTCTTTAACTGTTTGTAGTAACTTTGAAGGTGGATTATTTAGTTATACATAAATGTTGTCTGGATTGTTGTGCTGAGATCCATTTTCAGCAGATGCTTCAATACCTTCCATTTTCCTGCAAATTTGTTTTTATATTTCTGTACAAAAATAAATTAAAAATATGATCAGTATATTTGTGTCTTGTTTGTATGCGAGTGAGCCAATCAGGACTAGTGTTTGGAAACTTGCTCTGATACCACTTGTAACATCCCTAAATTATGAAAATAAAAATAAAAAAAATATTTACTATATGTAACTCTATAATTTCCTCGGATGATAAATCCATGAGATGTTATACTTCACACTTCCACTGTTGCAACAACAAAAACAAAATGCTATAAGTTAAACTGCAAGACTCAAATGACTATGTTTAGTGGTTTTTTATCAGCATGTCTCTTTTTGCGATAATATGTCAATACATCATCATGTATTCTGGTCAATACTATCTTGTTGCTATAACTACTTTTAATTGTTGGTTGCAAAGTCGTAAAAAATATTTTCGATCTTCCATTCCTTATCCTACCCATGATCTAGGATGGAGGGTTCACAGGTATTACTTGGCCTTTATGGCTAATGCAAAACTCTCATTCTACTTGTGTAGGTGGAAGTGACCAAACTTAAACTTCCTAGATAAGAGGTAAGTCCTAACCTATGGTACATCAAGGGATTGAAAATTACATAACAATAACCATACAAAAAATACCAAGCCTTATAAGTTATGCTATGATCTACACCTTGTATCAAACCTTATTAAAAGGGCATTGCATGGGACCATACGAATGTGCATAAAAATATAAAGTGCATTGAAGGTTGACTAAAATGATGAAGGTTGACTAAAACGATGAAGGTTGGCAAGATTTGTCAAGGTCGTGTGTTTAAAATTTTCACAGGAAGGCCATGTGGAAGCCTTAATTTCACTAGCTGGCGGAAAAATAAGCTTAGTACAAAACCCTAAGGGTTTATGGTGTTGTGAAATTAGTGCAAGCTTGTTCTTGAAGCTTTGTCTTGTGAGGTCTTTGGTTTTTTCTCCATGGGGGTTTTTAGGCTTCTTTTTGTGCTGCAATGTAGTATTCTTATGAATTTCGAGTGGAGGAGTCGAGGGGCTCAACCTATGACCTCCATTCTTCTTATCTGCAAAAATGTTGTTTGTGTGACTCGAAGCGTCGGTGATTGCGTTCTTACTATTGATACTGACATTCATAAGGTAAGAACTTTTTTGTTTAAGTTATTTATTTCTCTACTGTCAAGTATTTTTAACTTTCGTCCACGAAGGAGAAGAATGACCATTGTAATGGTTTTGTCCAGGAAGTTCTTTGCGATTCGGCTGAGGGTTCTACTTCATCGTGTAGTTTATAGGACTTCAGTCCGGGTAAGACCTGTATCCTATATTTATGTGGCTATGAGCTCTAAGACACCATGGCTCTGTCTTCCATTTCCAAGACATCTTGGAACCCCCTCTCTGCAGTTTAACTTTTGGCATGAAGATGATAATTTGTCCTCAGTAGCCGTGAGGCTGTTTATACTTGAACTGTAATAGAGGAACCCATCGACCGATAGTCAAGGTGACTATGTCACATTTTAAAGTTTTGTATGCAGGGTTATTGATCTCATTTTTAATGCTGAATAATAGTCCTATGACTGTATCTATAGAAATGTAAATAGTTTAAACCCCGTGAGGGATTTTTTGTTGTATATACTTAGTTGGATTTTGATTTTACAGTTTCATTATTTTATAAAAACTATATGCGGCCTTGAGGCCTTTTATAAAACTGTAATGTGGTCATAAGGCCTTTACCCTGTCATATTTGTCTTGGGATAGGCCATAGAGCCACTATCAATAAGATACTATTGTTTACTACTTTGTGGATAAGGTTTTATGAAAATGGAACGTAGACCGTGGGGCCTTTACTGTTTTAGTCGAATATTTTCTTATTTTTCCCTATGTTGTTTTCTTAAATGAAATAATTTGTAGGCCTTAAAGCCATGGATTATTCTTTGTAATAGTTATGTTAAAAAAATCTAGGTCGTGAGGCCTCTTTTTCGTCACTTGGATAAAATAGCTCGGCCGTGAGGCCACTGTCAAATATTTTTCAATTTTTAAAGGGAAACACCATTTTATTTTTATGTGACTGAGTTAAGCCTTAAGGCTGTTGCGCTAATCTTATGTGAATAAAAGGTTTTGGATGAAAATACCAAGACAACTTACAGTCTATAATCGGTGTTGTGGCCTGTCGATAATCTCGATTTGGTATTCAATAAAGGTTTTGTAAAAGACTGGGCCATATCGCCCTTATAAAGTAACTATGTTGAAAGAACCTTTAAACATATTCGATCTGTAAAAATTTAAAGTTTGTTTATCCTACTGTATCTAGGGTTTTGGTTATGAGGCAAAAACTCGACTTTAAAGTGGAGAAAGAAATATATATACATATACAATATGCTTTGTAAGGTTTTGGGCTTATACATCATATTCTATTTAATGTTTCCAGTTCAATGTTTTCTATGTTTATTTTTATAAGACGTGTATGTGTGTGTGTGTGTGTGTGTGTGTGTGTATACTAAAAGTATCCTTGAGTTTAGACTTAAACCTTGGATTCGATCAGAAAGAGTATTGTTTAGCTTTGAAAGGAAACATGTAATTAGATTACGAAAACCATCTAAGAGTTTAGCCTTACTATGATTTGTCAGGTTTGTGTAGTTACTTATAAATATCGATAATTTATATTAATTTATGTAATAAATTTTTGTAGGTTTTCATCAAGTCTTGACTTCACACACACACACACACACACATATTATTTTCTTTTAAGAATCTATACTAACAAAGAATTACCATTATTATTAGAAATATAGTAGATTAAGATAACTAAAATATAAGAGCTATAGTTAATATACTAAGAGAAGGAAAAGCATCATTTAAGATAAGACTAACCTAACATACATTAGAGAAAATTTCAACTCAAAATGGGCCTCCTAAGGAAAATTAATAAAATAATAGTTAAAATAATAAAATAATATTTATTAATTTTGGAGGAAGAAAAGAAAAAACTACTTTTTTGTTCGTATTTTCGACATATTTCCCTGTGTTTTTTTTTCAAATTTCAATCGGGAGAGCTCGTTGGATGCAGAATTAAATTCTGCATCCAACGAGTACCCACTCGACATAATTTTGACGGGCCCCTTTACCCCCAAAAACATAAATACCTGAACATACGTGATGATGATGTCATCATCACATTTTTTCAGGTATTTCTTGTTTTGGGGGTAGAGGGGGCCATCAAAAGTATGTCGAGTGGGTACTCGTTGGACGCGAAATTTAATTCTGCATCCAATGAGGTCCCTTGATCGAAATTTGAGTAAAAACACAGGGAGATATGTCGAAAATACGAACAAAAAAAGTAGTTTTTTTATGATACCTATCCCCAAATTTATATTAAAAAATTGCTTAAGAGGTGCTCCCTTTTTTAATTTTAAAGCATTTTGATTGGCTAATACATGATGACATGGAATTTGTATTATTTTTTGAAGGCCCCTTTTAAATGGAAATTTTCTCTAATGAAAACTTAGATAAGTAAACTTTAACCCTTTAATTTGAGTAAACTAATTGTAGGTTTCATCTCTTAGAACAATAAAGACTAATTTCCAATAACTTTGCAATTGATATCCTATCTAAAATTAACTTTCAGATCGATAGTACATGTTATAGATAATAACCATAAATTTAAACTTTGCAGCTACTAAGCAAACTTCTAATTAAAAATACAAACATAGAATTAAATCACAGATAATTAACATCAATTAGAACCTGGATAATGTGCTAAAGGGGACAAACACCCAAAGGAGACTGTTCCACCCAACCTTCTCCTGAAGCATCCAAGATTACTTGCTTAGGACCCCTGAGCCTGTTCATTGAACCACTAGAACGAAGATCACTAGATAATAGCCCACACAACAACTTCCTGTAACTTAGTACTTAGTAGCAGACTTAACTTTGCAATTCCTGTTTAGCTATCCCCTCCTCAAATTCCTTGTGTGCATGACTTTTCAGTTTGCAGTAGTCACAAGGTTCATTCACTTGAAAACAAAATGAGTAGTGAGTCTCCTGCTCAATTTGATAGTATTTATAATATTTGCTAGGTATTTGGGACAGTTTTGGAATTAAATGAGCCACCAACTCAGTTCCCCCTCCCAAGGAACATGACCACAATTTTAGGGATTATGCTTCCTGCAATAGCTATAAAGTGAAATGCTAGTGCTGCCACTTGTCAACTAGCCTTCTACAACTACTCATTCCTCCTAATGGGTCAGTGAACACTCATTCAACAATCTCGCTTGGATTGGTGTCTCTTCTATTTAATTATTAAAATAAATAATTCTTCAATTACAATCATCCTTGACCAACTTGGTCATAAAAAATTCACAATAAATTTAACATAATGTTTTCTGAAATAAATAAAAATATTTATTTTTCAGTTCTAGGTGTGTTACAAATACCCCCCTTAAGTTCAACATCGACCTCGATGTTACTTAATTTTATTCTGAGTCTTCTTGGAACATAAATGGATATTCCACCTGCATATCGCTTTCCAATTTCCAGGTTTCTTCATCTGGACTGAGGTGTTTCCATTGGAAATTTACCTATCCAATAGTGCGATTCTAGAGAAAAATTTCCTTCTTGTCGAGAATACAATTAGGTTCCATCTAAAAATATCCTTCAGGTTCTACCCGAATCACATTCCAGTCGATCACACGAGTAGAATCATGTACATATTTTTTAAATATAGAAATATGAAAGACATTATGTATTCTAAGATTGGGTGGGAAAGCTAACTGATATGCCACTAACCCCACTCTTTCCAATATTTTGAATAGTCCACAATACCTAGGTGCTAATTTAGCACAACTCCCTAGTTTAAAGGAGTTTTTTCTGGGTTTTACCTTAACAAATACATGCTCACCTACTCGGAATTCTTTCAAATTTCCTTTAAAGTCGGCTTGACTCTTTTGTCTGTCCTGAACAGTTTTCAAATTGCTTTGTACCTGTTTCACTGTCAGCTCCAGTTCTTTTAACAAGTCAGGTCCTAACATCAATCTGTCAACTAGATTACTCCAGGTAATAGGAGTATTACATTTCCTACCATATAATATTTCAAAAGGACTAAGATTGGTTGAAGCTTGATAATGATTATTATACACAAATTCAACCATGTGCAAATAATCTTTCCACTTCTTGGGATAGTCTCTAACATACATTCGTAACATGTCTTCTAATACTTGATTGACTCTTTCTATTTGTCCATCTGTTTGTGGATGATGAGCGGTACTGAAATTCAATTTAGAATCTAGTCCTTTAAATAATATTTCCAAAAATTACCAGAAAACTTAGGATCTCTGTCAAAAATTATTACCTTTGAAATTTCGTGCAAACGAAAGATTTCCTTCATAAAGATATCAACAATGTTAGTAGCTTTATGAGTTGTTTTAATAGGTATGAAGTGTGTTGACTTACTTAGTTTGCCCACAACTACCATTATTGAATCATTTTGTTTCTGATTTTTAGGCAAACCAGTTATAAGATCAAGGCAGCTGACTTCTCGTTTCCAATTTGAAATTGGTAATGGTTGTAAAAGATTTGTTGGGTGTTGATGTTCAACTTTAACTTGTTGGCATTCTATACACCTAGCTATAAATTCAACAACTTCATTCTTCATATTATGACATAAATACTCTTTTCTCAACATTGTTATCATTTTTTGATACCCTGGATGCCCGAAATAAGGAATTTTGTGTACTTCATTCAAAACTAGCAGTTTAATTTCTAGTATGTTAGGCATGTAACGTTTTTTTTAATATAATATTAGGCCTTTCTCATTTAAACTGTAATCTGTTTTTACATTTTCATATTCATTCCGAGTTACTTTTTCTCTTAAATTTCGGTATTATGTGTCCAATTTTATTCCTTCTTGCAATTTATCATCTAATTTGGTTTTATAACTGCTTATGGAAGCCATAAAATTTGTTATTACATTTCTGCTTAAGGCATCAACCACTTCATTAGAGGAAATTTCAACTCAAAATGGGCCTTTTAACTTTTATTCAAATTCCATGTCATCATGTTTTAGCCAATGAAATTGCTTTAAATTTTAAATACCGTATAGGTCTTAAACACTTTTTTAATATAAATTTGTGGATAGGTATCATAAAAAAAACTACTTTTTTTGTTTGTATTTTTGACATATTTCCCTGTGTTTTTACTCAAATTTCAATCGGGAAAGCTCGTTGGATGCGAGTACCCACTGGTTTTAAATTATCTGGATATAGTTATTGGTGCGCATATGGTCCACAACCCACATGA
>LPNX010513550.1:336022-353579 GCA_001517045.1 Pseudotsuga menziesii | reverse complement strand
ATAACAGTTATGAAAATATGCTTAACCTAGCTAAATAAGTGAGTATACAGTAATTTGGATAATTGCATTCTCTGCTATAATGCAGACTATTACTAATAGACTTTGACTGTATCATCAAATAGATAAGTAAAAGATAATTAGTTATGTCCTTCTGTCGGTAATGTTTTTATTTTAACTCTATAAGGTTATATATTTTTTTAAAAAAATAGAAGATAACAATCATAACTTAAACTGCAAAGATACTTAGTCTATCTTTTCATTTTTACAGCTAGTATTTCCAGAAAACTAAGATATAGTACTAGAATAGTTTTTAAGACTGTAGAAAGATAGCTCATGAATTTGTAAAAACACTTGTAGTAACTGCAAGTAAAATAGGAAACTCAGTTCAGAAGAATACTATTTCTCAACACTGAGATACTGTGCTAGAGTACGGTCTGGTGATACCAGATGTGGAAAAACACAGTAACTAATAACAATTTTTAACTACTGATATCCTGAGATGCTAACTTCAATGAACTAACTAATTACTCAGACTTATACATAAACATAACATGCATCATTCATACTCAGTAAACATAAAGAATTAAATGGCAGAACCTGTTTCAGCTGTGGGAAACAACAGCAATGGGAGGCCGTTCCTCCCTACCAACTCCTGGAGAGCGCTCAAACAACGACTTCTCAGGACTCCCGAGCTTGCTCTGGTCTCCCTAGCTGGAACTAGGTGCAGCAAATCAGATACCAGTCTTCAACTCGGTATTAACTCAGAACTATCAGTCAGTTCTCTCAGCCCAAATAGCTGTAATAAAAATCAAGTTACTGCAGCATTTCACTCAAAACACTTTCTTACTATTTTTCCCTCTTTCTTCAATGAAATTCCTGAACAACATTCACCTGAATGAATTCTTTCTGGAATAAAATCTGAGCAGCCTCAGCTCTCTTCATTGAGTACTTTTAAAAGATTTCCTAGGTCTTTGTTGGGTTAACTGTCATTTAATGAGCCACCTGCCCTGATTCCACTTTCTTGGGGAATCATGACCCCAAATATAGGGAAGTTGCCACCTACAACTTAGGAAGTGTTTGAGGATGCCGCCACTTGTATTTTGCCTTGCCACCTAGTTCCATCCACCAGTTTGACCAGTAACCTCTTTTAACAGCTCTCCCATGCTGTTGTCTCCATAATTTATTTATTAATAATAAAATATTCTGAATTACACTCCATTACTGTTGACTCTGCTGAGTCGTCAATCCCTACTTAGGATTAAGTTTAACATAATGTCTCAGAAATATAATAAAACAAATTACATAATTTTACAAAATTGGGGTATGTGACATACACACCCCCTTAAAATGTAACATCGTCCTCGATGTTACTTATTCTTCTTCCTCAGGAACCTCCTGGAACAGATTCGGGTATGCTTCCCGCATCTTACTTTCCAATTCCCAAGTTGCTTCTTCAGGACTAAGGTGCTTCCATTGCACCTTCAGCTGTCCAATTGTGCGGTTCTGCAGAGTAATTTCCCTCCTCCCGAGGATACAATCCAGTTCCACCAGAACTTCCCCTTCTGGTTCTACCTGTACAATGTTCCAATCAATCACATGAGTAGCATCATGAACATACTTTTTCAGAACAGAAATATGAAAAACATTGTGTACTTTTAAATTAGGTGGTAACGCTAACCGATATGCTACTTCACCAACTCTAGATAAAATTTCAAACAGTCCACAGTATCGTGGCGCTAATTTTGCACAACTCCCCAATATTAGGGAGCTCTTCTTTGGTCTTACCTTTATGAACACATGCTCACCCACCTGGAACTCTTTAGGAGTTCTTTTCAAATATGCTTGGCTCTTTTGCCGATCCTGGGCAACCTTCAAGTTCTCCTGCACTCGTTTTACTATCTGTTCCATTTATTTTAATAATTCGGGCCCCAACACTAATCTATCTACTGGATTATTCCAGGAGATAGGAGTGTTACATTTACGCCCATACAGAATTTCAAAAGGACTGAACTTAGCTGATGATTGATAATTGTTATTGTATGCAAATTCTGCTAAATGCAAATAATCCTCCCACTTACCTGGCTGATCCTTGACGTACATTCTTAACAAATCCTCCAACACCTGATTAACTCTTTCAGTCTGTCTGTCCGTCTGAGGATGGAAAGAGGTGCTGAAATTCAGAGTGGTGTTTAATCCCTTAAACAAGGATTTCCAGAAATTCCCTGTGAATTTAGGATCCCTGTCTGAAATAATAACCTTCGGTACACCATGTAGCCGAAAAATTTGCTTTAGAAATATGTCAGCTATATTTGCAGCCTTATAAGTGGTTTTAACAGGAATAAAATGTGCTGCTTTACTTAGTTTATCCACTACCATCATAATTGAATCATTCTGATTTTGATTTCTGGGTAATCCAGTAATGAAATCTAAGCTGATTATTTCCCACTTCCAACTAGGAATAGGCAAAGGTTGCAATAACCCAGCTGGATGTTGATGTTCTGTCTTTACTTGTTGACAGTCCAAACATTTAGCTATATACTCAGCTACTTCAAATTTCATATTAGGCCAGAAATAATCTTTTCTCAACATGGTGACAGTCTTCTGGTAGCCTGGATGCCCTGAGTAAGGGGTTTTATGCACTTCATCCAGAATCAACAATTTAATTTTAGACACATTAGGTACATACAGTCTGTCCTTAAACAATAAAAATCCATCTTTATTTAGACTGTAACCCTTAATTATACTTTCTGTGGGTTCTTCCTTAGCTGTAGCTTGTAATTTTTGATAAATTTCATCAATTTTTATCCCTTCAATTAGCTGTTCATTTAAATCAGAATTATAAGTACTGATTGCTATTGTAAACTTCAGTTTTGCATTTCTGCTCAAAGCATCAGCTAGTTTATTTTCTTTTCCTTTTATGTGTTGAATTTCGAAATCGTATTCACTTAGGAAGGCTAGCCATTTGGCTTGCCTTGCATTTAAGTTAGGCTGATCTAAAAGGTATTTCAGACCCTTATTATCAGTCATTAAAGTAAACTTTCTTCCTATTAAGTGGTGTTGCCATATTTTTAGGGCATGAATAACAGCAGCCAGCTCTAAATCATAAGTGGCATAATTCTCTTCATGGATCTTTAGCTTTCTGGACTCATAGGCAATGACATGGCCATCCTAAGTCAGCACTCCGCCTAGACCGTCATTACAAGCATCGGTACATACCACGAAATCCTTATTGGGATCCGCTATTCTTAGAATAGGCACAGTTGTTAATAAAGTTTTTAGTTTCTTAAAGCTTTCTTCGCATTTTAAGTTCCAATCGAACTTCTTTCCTTTCTTCTGCAAAGAAGTGATTGGGTTGGCTATTTTTGAAAAGCCTTCTATGAATCTCCGGTAATAACTGGTGATTCCCATGAAAGACCTAACATCTATTACGTCTTTTGGTACTGGCCATTCTTCAATTGCCCTGATCTTTTCAGGATCAACTGAAATCCCTTCCTTAGTCACCACATGACCTAAGTACTAGATTTCATCCTTGAAGAAATCACACTTACTAAACTTCGCGAAGAGCTGTTGCTCTCGCAGTTCTTGTAAAACTATCCGTAAATGTTCCTTATGTTCCTCTTCATTTTTAAAATAAATTAGAATATCATCGATGAATACAACAACAAACTTATCTAAGTATTTATGCATTATGTTATTCATTAGACACATAAAGACGACTGGGGCATTAGTAAGCCCGAATGGCATTACGACAAATTCGTAATGTCCATACCTAGTTCTGAAAGCTGTCTTGAATATGTCCTCTTCTTTAATTCTCACCTGATGATAGCCTATCTCAAGTCTATCTTAGAGAACACCGTAGCTCCTCGTAGCTGATCAAATAGATCGTCTATGAGGGGCAACGGATATTTGTTTTTAATTTTCATTTTATTGAGCTGACGGTAATCTATGCAGAGTCGCATAGTTTCGTCTTTCTTTTTAACAAATATTACTGGTGCTCCCCAAGGGGAAACACTAGGTCTAATATATTTATTATCGATTAATTCCTTTAACTGTGATTTTAATTCGTTAAGTTCCAGAATATTCATACAGTACGGAGCCTTCGAGCTAGGTACAGCACCCGGTACCAGCTCTATTGTGAAATCCAGTTCCCTCCTGGGAGGTAATCCTGGAATTTCCTCCGGAAAAACATCAATAAAATCATTTAACACAGGAATACTTTCTATTTTTATTTTATCTTTTTCAACTTTATTTGCCTCATCTGTAATGGTTACAGCATAGGCCTTGCATCCTTTCCTGACTTCTCTTTTGAGCTGCAAGGCAAAGATCTGCCTAACCACAGTCTTCCTAGGAATACCTTTAACTATTACAGGCTGTTCATTATTATTTACACATGTAAACGTTTTATCAAAATAGTTTAAAACTACCATGTGTTGTTCTAACCAGTCCATACCTATAAGTATGTCATACGAACCAAGTGGCAAAACATTTAATTTAACAGTAGTTTGAAAATCATTCATATCTAAAACACATTCTTTAACATAACAATTTACCTTCCTTTTTGCCCTTGTGGCTAGTTGAACTAGCCAAGAGTTATCAAACTTTTCAACATTCAGATGACACTTTTCTACTATCTGCAGTGAAAAATAACTTAGGCTAGCACCTGGATCTATCAAAATAGTTATAGGAGTTTTGTTAACTATACCTTCTACTTCCACCATGGAAGTTTGGTACTCAGCTTGACGATTTTCCAATGCTGCATTGATTCGGGGCATGGTCCTTGCAAAATCTCCAACAGTCATTTCATCGTGTATTGTATGAATATTGCTATTTGGCTTCTTCCGATTTGGGCGAACTGAAGCATAGTGTGGGCCATTGCACTCCCAACACTTAACAGGTTCCTTCCTTTCGAAATTCTTAGTGAAATTTACATGATTGTTAGAAACCTCCTTGCTGCCCTTGAAGTTATTGGAGTTATTTGAAGCACCATTTTTGCTTCCCTGAAAGTTCTTACCATTAGAATGGTTTATGTTCTTGTTGTTCCTGAAATTTTTCTGGGGTACATACTCCTTTTTCTTGAATTCAGACTGATTACCATTCTTTTTAGCCTTCCAATTGGCTATTCCTTCCTTCTTTTTGTTCTGTTCAAAACAGAAATTAGTTTTTCGCATGGCTTCTTCCAGAGTTTTGGGGTTATCATATTTGATTCTATCTTTTATATGGCATGGCAGGCAGCTGAGAAATCGATGTACCTTAGGTTTCTCATCAACTAAATACGGCACATACCTTAACAGACTTAAGAACTTGTTGTTTAAGTCTTTCATAGTCATGGACCCAAGCTTTAACTCATAAAAATCCTTGGCCCTTTCTTCATAGTATTGTTTAGACAGGAACTTCTTCTTGAAGTACCTTTTAAAAGTACTCCAATTGACCTCTTTTTCTTTAATCCCCTTAACCCTCTTCAAATCTTGCCACCAAATATCTGCCTTCCCTGAAAGGTTATATATGGCCATTCTCGCCTTCAGCTGGTTTGAATAATTATAAATCTGAAAGTATTTTCTCATCCCGGATAACCAGGATTCTGCCTCTTCTCCTTTTTCCGTTTCTCCATTGAAAGTTGGAGGTTTTATTTTCTTGAACTCCCCAGAAATCTCTTCGTAAGGTCTATACTTTTTCTTTCTCTTATACACCTCTGTTTCGCTACTATCACTAGTAGAATAATAGCTTTGTTGTTCCTTAAATCTTTCAGATGAGGAAATGCTATCAGATTTAGCTAGTTTCATCTTTTTGGACCCTTTTTTATGACTAGCTTCTTCAGATTCAGACCTTCTATTTTTCCCTTCAGTCTGAAATTTCTCTATCAGAATTTTATTTAACTCCTCTTGAGTCTTCAGAATTCGTTCATTATCCTTCTTGATTGATTTTAATTCAGTCTTTAAACCTTTTATGGTCTGCATCATCTCCGAGGAGTGAGCAGTTATCTCCTCAATCAAAGGTTCTCTGGATATCTGTCTGGTCTCAGTGTTTGGAGATTCCTCTTCAGCATATTCTCCTAAGTTCTCCATACCTGCCTGTTAGATTCAGAAAAAAAATAATTTTCTGCTTTTCACATAAAACAAATTACAGGTTAGTATATTATTTTTACTGTTCTGCGGAAAGTAATTGGGCCACATCAAGGCCTAGTGTTTGAACCATGCTCTGATACCACATGTCAAAACCCCAAATTTCAAAAAATTTAAAACTTTTTAAAATAACATAAAATCACATTAAATGCAGTCATTAACTGTAGATTAATTTATGCTATTAGAATTGTAACTGAAAGATTATTTATTTACTCTGTACTTTAAGGATCAGTTTCTTTTTCGATTACTGATTGTTTTTCTGTTTGCGACACAAGGTGGTTTGTCATGAAAGGGCTGGGGCTTACTTAGCTTTCGAGCTAACGCAACAGTTTCCTTCTATTACAGGTATACAGGTAAGAAGTATGGCTCGATGCGAACAAGTCTCAGAAGTTTACAGTATAGATTTCTGCATAAAATTTGATTAGTAAAAGTATGTACATGCTAGAAAGAATCACCATGCTTTTCGAGGTATTGCTTTACTAAATTTTCTTTGAGACTTAATACTTAAGAATTTGAATTCTATACATAGAGTTTAATAAGTCTACTTGTATGAAAACTATTACATGTCCATATTGAAGATAAGTATAAGAGCGCAATAATTACTTCTTCACTTAACAGCTAGCAAGGTAGAAAGATCATAACATCCCAAGTTTATTTCTGTTAGTCAAAGACACAGTAATATTCCAAGTTTACATTGCATCATGTTCAGAATTTCAACTGATAAAATATTACTAATGTCGACCCATATTCTCTTACTTAAGCATTTATGCGAAACAAGTATTTCTTAATAATTTAAGAGTTGCATTCTTTAGATCATTAAACTCATTTCAAGAATATTACTTGGTAGAAACAAAACACCGTTAGAATCAGTCCTAGACTCCTCACAGCTGATTCCTTTATTAAGTCTCAATACTAAACTAACAAACAAGATGGTAAAAAGAGTATTCAAGTTATCTAGCATACCTTAACTTATGAAGTCTTTTAAAGATCTTGAGTTTTAGAGAATGACAAATTCTATTTGTCACCAAAGAATGTTATGACCATAACAAGGAAGAATTATCTCTTTATCCAAAGTATCTAAATTAAGTACTAGGACAAACCAAATCAAATTATGAAAATCATAATAGAAACACCATTAATTACTTCAAAGAGTAAAATGTTTGTTACCTTCTTTTTGAAAACCCAAATGGTTGGCATCATAGTTGTGGACTATAGTCATTAAAATATAACTATAATCTAATATTCTATAATTCTTAAACACTTAAACAAACTCTATGCTTATGTGCACTATGCTATACAATAACCATATTCTATGATTTTAAAATGTTATAGTTGTGTATTACAACAACTAAGCCGTAATCATAATCTATGATTTTATAATCCTTTGAATACAAACTTACCTCGATTCTCATGCAAACAAGACTATAGGGCAACCGATATGTAACATGCATAGTATATATATATAAAGGACTAACGTTTCATGAATGCCAATAATATGCAGGGGATACTATGGTATAAAACCTCCAAACGATGATTTGGTTGTCAAAAGTAATTCAACGGTCGAGAACTTTATAATGATAACCAAATGGATGCAAATTATTAAAAGTGATACGTGGTTGCATGACAGCCATACTTTGGCACTATAAAAAAGGTTGACTGAACCCTAAAATTGCCATTCTCCCATTTCTCTCGGGCCTTTGGCCTCTTTGCAGGCTCTTCTGGATTATTTTGCTGTGGTGTTGCCGCCATTGTTCTTCGGTTGTTCCAGCTCCTCTCGAGCTTGGTTATCGTACTGTGAGGGTGGTTAGATTGAATATAAACTCACTGCTTGCCTTTGTAGACTCGCCATTGTTTGGTTTAACCCAGCTTGGGTAACTGTCTACCTTTCTTTTCCCTGCGTGAAAGATTATCCTCTCAGTAGTGTGACTGGTGCTATTAACTGGTCGTGGGATAACGATAAAAGAGTGCTGCGACCGAAGGGTTTATACTCCCCATCAAGTCGTTGGGGTCTCCCTTTTTATTGCATAGGTTGAACGAAGTTACACCAATCTTTGACCATCATTTGACAGGCTCAACGTTTGGACTGGCCGTGGCTTTACCGCGAGGCTTATTAATACATAAGGTAAACACTGCTCTGTTTACTTTAATATTACAACAGTATTTACATGTTTATTATAAATCTTTTGCAATTCAAACAAAAAAATAACACATGGCTGTGTAATGGCTTCTTGCAGGTGAAAACTGCTACTCTATTCTTCCCACAAGGGATTAGGGGTCGCGGCATTACAGTTACGGTAAGCCTTGGCCCTTCCATGGCTTATCCACTTTGAGTGAGTCCTTTCAGGATGGCGTTGGGTTGTTCACTACGGCCTTTCTGTTCCTCGTGGTTTTTAAGTTGTTTGTTTTTAATGTTTAGAGTTGTGGGTGAAACCCTAGCTCTTATACAGAGCCTTCTGGCCACTGCCGTGAATGTAAAGCTTCGTTTGTAAAATACTGTTAGGTTTATAATATTTACAGGCTGTAAGCCTTCACGTTTACTGTGTTTATAAGAATTTTTAGGCTGTAAGCCTTCCTGTAAACTTTTGTTACTGCAGTGGGTTATTAAAAGAAACAGAGTTATAGTTATTCTTTTGTTTATTGAAAGGGTAGGGTTTTACCCTCAGTTACTATGAAAGTTTGAAAACTGTTTCTCTTTCCTGCATTCCTCCTTTATCATAGTATTGGAAAGATTAAAAATTAAAAGAAAGCTTACTGTGTTTCATTTAATAACCCAGCTGTAAATATTACTAGTTCTTTTTATTTTTGTTTTAAAGAGTTCTGATTACTTAAAATGCTACTAGGTTTAACCGTAGTTAGCAATGAATGATAATAGTGTTGTTTTGTTAACTCTTTCACTTTATAAAAAAAAATGATTGGGTTTATCTTATTAAATTATAAATACAGGGTTTACACCCTTATACAAATCTCGTAACTGTAGATACTATCTTGCATTATTTTTGTTTAGGTTATAATGCTGTAATTTATCTTACTATAAAGGAATTCTGTAATTATAATACTTTCCAGCTTATTGTTTATTAAATTTGTTGTTAAGTTTTCCATACAGATTTTATACTCTGTAATCTATTTATTACAACTGTAAATGCAAGTATAAATCTTTTAAAATTAATAATGCCTGTTGTATTCTTATTAATTATTACCATTGTCTGTTAATAATGTTTATTTACTTTACAAGCATAGTGTATAACTAGTTCATAAATATACTTTATTTATTTATATTTTGAGTATAAACAAACTAAGTTTTAATTGTATAATATTATACTACCCGAATGTTATTGTTATAATGTATAAAATGTTGATACATTATAGGTAATATAATACAATATTACTTCTTCTTAATGTTACTATGAGTATTCTTTTAATATTATTTACCCACTATTTGGTTTGGGTTCCTTATTTAATTATAAGGTTTGAATAGTTCTTTCTAATACTTATTTAATAATAAAGTATAATTTTATATACCTATCTATATAAATACCTGTATATAAAATAGCATTCATTTACCAGTTTTAAAAATAGAATAGCAGTTATGAAAATATTCTTAACCTAGCTAAATAAGTGAGTATACAGTAATTTGCATAATTGCATTCTCTGCTATAATGCAGACTATTACTAATAGACTTTAACTATATCATCAAATAGATAAGTAACAGATAATTAGTTATGTCCTTCTGTCGGTAATGTTTTTATTTTAACTCTATAAGGTTATATCTTTTAAAAAAAAATAGAAGATAACAATCATAACTTAAAATGCAAAGATACTTTGTCTATCTTTTCATTTTTACAGCTAGTATTTCCAGAAAACTAAGATATAGTACTAGAATAGTTTTTAAGACTGTAGAAAGATAGCTCATGAATTTGTAAAAACACTTGTAGTAACTGCAAGTAAAATAGGAAACTCAGTTCAGAAGAATACTATTTCTCAACACTGAGATACTGTGCTAGAGTACGGTCTGGTGATACCAGATGTGGAAAAACATAGTAACTAATAACAGTTTTTAACTACTGATATCCTGAGATGCTAACTTCACTGAACTAACTAATTACTCAGACTTATACATAAACATAACATGCATCATTCATACTCAGTAAACATAAAGAATTAAATGGCAGAACCTGTTTCAGCGGTGGACAACAACAGCAATGGGAGGTCGTTCCTCCCTACCAACTCCTAGAGAGCGCTCAAACAGCGACTTCTCAGGACCCCCGAGCTTGCTCTGGTCTCCCTGGCTAGAACTAGGTGCAACAAATCAGATACCAGTCTTCAACTCGGTATTAACTCAAGACTATCAGTCAGTTCTCTCAGCCCAAATAGCTGTAATAAAACTCAAGTTATTGCAGCATTTCACTCAAAACACTTCCTTACTATTTTTCCCTCTTTCCTCAATGAAATTCCTGAATAACATTCACCTGAATGAATTCTTTTTGGAATAAAATCTGAGCAGCCTCAGCTCTCTTCATTGAGTACTTTTAAAAGATTGCCTAGGTCTTTGTTGGGTTAACTGTCATTTAATGAGCCACCTGCCCTGATTCCACTTTCTTGGGGAATCATGACCCCAAATATAGGGAAGTTGCCATCTACAACTTAGGAAGTGTTTGAGGATGCTGCCACTTGTCTTTTTCCTTGCCACCTAGTTCCATCCACCAGTTTGACCAATAACCTCTTTTAATAGCTCTCCCATGCTGTTGTCTCCATAATTTATTTATTAATAATAAAATATTCTGAATTACACTCCATTACTGTTGACTCTACTGAGTCATCAATCCCTTCTTAGGATTAAGTTTAACATAATGTCTCAGAAATATAATAAAACAAATTACATAATTTTACAAAATTGGGGTATGTGACACTATATGATAATACTTCATATAGAGAAAGAAAAAGACGTGAGTACGCTGATGGGCTTAGCTACAGTGCAATAAAAAAGTTGAAAATTACCAAAGAGCATATATTTTTATTGTTTAGGGACCCTCACACGGGGGAAATCCCAAATACAAATAGGTCACATATCTCTATCGAGTGGTGCACATATCAACCATTTGTTGATAACTGGATGGAAAAATGGTATATGGTTTTTTATATGCCACCACACAACAACAGGGAAATCCCCTTGTATTTCCTTCGAAAGATGTATGCAGAGTTCGTGTTGGGTAAACACGTAAACTATTTTGATATATTGGCATTTTAGGGGATCGGTGGGGGGATGCCACAAAACTGACCCAATGCCAGGCTTCGAGATGTTGATCGCCCTATCCCTGCACCTCACAGGCAGTTTCCTGGGCCAGATGTCCCACCTGTACATCGTGTTATTCCACAGACACGTGACGCATTTTTGAGTTTGGCACGGGCCGTTGTTCGCCATAGCACTATGGTTCAACATATGGGTGAGGAAGGAACATCTGTCCCTGGTGTGGTACATACACCAGGTCGTCATGGTGCAGGACCATCTTCTAGTGCAGTACCACCCACTAGTACAGTACCCCCATCTACTGCAGGACCATCTACTAGTGTAGCACCATCATCACATTCCCAGCCTACTTTTGAGCCTCACGAGTGCACATTGTGTGGTCATCCATGCTATGGTATTTCATCAGATGTTGTCTTCAATGGGTTTTTGAGTGATGTATGTATATGGTTAATTGTAATAAATTCTTCATTTATTTTCCTCTTTGTACAGATATGTATAGTTTGAGCTAATATATTAATTCTGTGAACTTGCAGTTGATGCTTTATGCCGGCAGCGACGCCCCAGAGTATCATGTTCCACACTGTACACAGGGGCATGACATTCCATCCATTGATCCCTTGGTTGGTGGAGAGATTCCTATAGCACCCATTGTCGTATCTCACACCGAGGTAACCATTTTAAAATTTCTGTTTTTTAATACTTGTTAATTTGTTAATTTCCACATACTGTACATGTTAGTTCACTAATGTTATCTGCGGTCTAATATTTACAATTATTAAACTTGCAAATGCCGGATCCTTCACGGGGGAAATTAGTGATGGAGGTAGGTTCCATGGTTGTATCGACCGAGGAAATATCTGGGCAGATGCCAGATCCTTCATGAGGGAAAGCAGTGATGGAGGTAAACATTTTAAACATTTAAAAAATGTCATTTTTTAAATACATGTATGTTCGTTGAATCATGCATGTCTAACAACATAAACTCTTGTTGACTATAGGCACCAACCGAAACACCTGGACCATTTCCTGGAGTTGTATCTCCTCATAGGCCATATGTGAACAAAGGTCAAGTGTATATGAGATGGCCTACTCCTAGAAAGAGTGAAGTTGTCCACGACCATGGAGATACTGATACCATGGTAATTTGTATATCCTTCAATGATATTTCTTGGTTAACTTCAAATATAGTGCATAAATTTTTTTATTAATGTTTGATTTGCATGTTTACTACATCAGGAGCTAGAGTTTACTATTGAAAACCTTGTAGGGATGGTTGATGCAGCAGTCATTGCTGCATCTACAATGGCAACAAGTCACACAGAGGTACAACTATTTCAACATGATCGTTACATAGTTTATTATTGTTGGCGTATGTTTATTCATGCATGTTTAACTATTTCAACATTTGGTGATTGTAGCCACTAGCAGCAAGACTTATTGATACAACAGTCAATGTGGTATCTGCAATAACAACAAGCCACACAGAGGTACAACTATTTGAACATGATATAGACATAGTGTGTTATTGTTGTCTATTGTTTATTCATGCACATTTCTAACTATTTCAAGATTTGGTGATTGTAGCCACCACCACCACCACCAGTTCCTGCCCCCCTTTGGTTCGACCATGGATGTGACCATCCTTCATGTTCAACCAACAACTCCATCTACTACACAAGAAACACAATCCCCTTTGTCACGGTCTCTCACTAAGGTGAGATGTCCATTAATGAACAATTGTTTCATGCAATGTCCATTAACATTTTCATAATTTTTGAGTTAATTTAGATATGGTATTTTATTGAGCTAATGTATTAGTACATAGTTAGTTGAATTTAACAATTGATATTTAATTTGCATGATCCAGAGATGCACACTGGTCCTATAGTTGTGCCTACAGGATCACCCTCGAGAAAGAACAAGAGGAAGCTTGAGTTTTGATGTGTCTTATGGGATATGTACATTTCGATACATGTACATGTGGCTTGGACAGTTTTGGATACATGTACTTTTGGAGACATGTACATTGGCATTTCACTTACATGTACATGTGGCTTGGATAGTCTTGGATAGTTGTGGAGACACATGTACTTCTAGTTACTTTTGGATATATATGTACTTTTCGATACCTTTGGATATATATGTACTTTTGGAGACATGTACATTGACATTTCAGTTATAAATGAATGATACATTTCACTTTGAATTTGTTCTTTGGTTTCCACATGTTCTTGTGTCAATCTATTGTATTGATTTGTGAGGATTATATATTACTTATGAATGCACTATGTCAAAAGAAAAAACTATTATATTTAAAGGTTTCAATGATCTCAATACATGCACACTAAAGTCAAAGTTCTTGCTCGTGTAATTTAATAAATATAAGTGCAATAAAATGTATTTCAAGGTTTCAATGAACTCACTACTTGCACACCAATTGGATATATATAATTAAAAATTGTGAGTTTGGATTCATTAAATTACAAGTTAAGTCAATGCTCAAGTGTAATTTAATAAAACTAAGTACAATACATGCTTCACATTTCATCAACAACCAACAACACTATTCAACAAACCTCATGCACCCAATGACTAATCACTCAGCATTAAAGGAACTACAATAGAATCCAAAGACTGAGAATCAACTTTGTTAATCAACATGATTTGAAGCATAAGTCCACTGGATTTGAAAAAGTTCAGTTCGACATTAGATTGATTCTGAATTGAGTTGTGACAGTAAGATAAGATTAGGGTTTCCTTGGTAGGGTTATGGTAATGGGTCATGCATGTTAAACAATAAACCCTAGTTAGGGATAGGGTTTTCCAAGTTTGGCCTTCGTTGGCATGAAATGCATTGTCCAGCTTTGGCTCTCATTGGCGTGACTGCATTGTCCCTACCGAGCAAAACCCTAGCTTCAGAAACCATCGTAGACGGAGGTCACTGGGCAATGGACAGGAGGGAGAGGCCCCCCCCTAGCTAAAATCCCATGTCACGAATCCAACGGAATCGACGGTTCGTTGATCAGAGGCCTGAGCATCGATCTATGGCGAGTTGCAGGTCACCTCCAGATACCGTTCAGGGACACCTGGTGGACTTGGGCCCGGTGCACAAAAAACCTCACGGAGCGACAATTTTGAATTTCGTCAACTCCTGCTATCATGTTTGCGCATGGGAAATATGGCAACGCCAACTGCATCTCCACCATTCATGGCTTTCGAGCTTTGGCCCTCGTTGGTGTGACTCCATTGTCCCCTACTGAGCGAAACCCTAGCTTCAGAAACCACTGTAGACGGAGGTCACCGACCAATGGACAGGAGGGAGAGGCCCCCCCTAGCTACAATCCCACGTCACGAATCCAACGGAATTGATGGCTCATCAATTGGAGGCCCAAGCATCGATCTATGGTGAGTTGTAGGTCACCTCCAGATACCATTCAGGGACACCTGGTGGACTTGGGCCCAGTGCGCAAAAAACCTCACGGAGCGACAATTTTGAATTCCAACTTCTGCTAGCATGTTTGGGCATGGGAAATATGGCAATGCCAACCTTATCCCCACCATCCGTGGCTTTCCAGATTTGGCCCTTGTTGGTGTGATTGCATTGTCCCCTACTGAGCGAAACCATATCTTCATAAACCACCGTAGACGGAGGTCATCAGGCGATGGACAGGAGGGAGAGGCCCCACCCTAGCTAAAATCCCACGTCATGAATCCAACGGAATCAACGGTTCGTCGATCAGAGGCCCGAGCATCGATCTATGGTGAGTTGCAGGTCACCTCCAGATACCATTCAGGGACCCCTGGTGGACTTGGGCCCGGTGCGCAAAAAACCTCACGGAGCTGCAATTTTGAATTCCATCAACACATGCTAGCGTGTTTGGGCATGGGAAATATGGCAATGCCAACCGCATCCCCACCATCCGTGGCTTTCCAGCTTTGGCCCTCGTTGGCGTGACTGCATTGTCCCCTACTAAGCGAAACCCTAGCTTCAGAAACCACCGTAGATGGAGGTCATCGGGCAATGGACAGGAGGGAGAGCCCCCCCCCCCCCCCCAGCTAAAATCCTGCGTCATGAATTCAACGGAATCGATGGTTCGTCGATCGGAGGCCCGAGCATTGATCTATGGCAAGTTGCAGGTCACCTCCAGATACCGTTCAGGGACACCTAGTGGACTTGGGCCCGGTGCGCAAAAAAACCTCATGGAGCGGCAATTTTGAATTCCGTCAACTCCTGCTAGTGTGTTTGGGCATGGGAAATATGGCAACGCCAACCACATCCCCATCATCCGTGGCTTTCCAACTTTGGCCCTCGTTGGCATGACTGCATTGTCCCCTACTGAGTGAAACCCTAGCTTCAAAAACCACTGTAGATGGAGGTCATCAGGCAATGGACAGGAGGGAGAGGACCCCCCTAGCTAAAATATCACAATTTCAAGTACACCAATGACCCAACATGTCAGCCTCCCAAAATTTTCTGTTATGCATATGAAACATTAACCTTTCGAAAGCATGAGAGGTTCCAAATTTTGTTTGTTTATTACGTTTATCACTTAATATTTTCACATGCATGATGTTTACCTACTTCACATGCATAATGTTAGCGCATGTTACTTTTGAATACTTCATATGCATAATGTTGAAGCATGTTACTTTTTAGTTGTTTTTGTCAATATTAGTAGGTTATTTTCTTCCACTTTCATTGTTCAAAAAAACATAATCAACTAAAAACAAAGTTAAATAAATTTCTTATTATCTTTTAAGTAGAAATTAAACTTCTCAATAAAAAAAAATGAGATGAAATTCCAACACTACTAGGCACTACCCCTTTGGCAATGGACATGCGGGTATAAGAGGTGAGTTGTCAAGAAGGAAATTATACAAGCCTTAAAACATAAGTTTATCGTTGCTGCATCTTGTTTCCATCATCCTAGTTGTATATATCAGCTGAAAACATTGACAATATTACCTACTTACAAAATTAGGGTTTTAGTCCTGTAAGAGAGCCTACAAAGAACTTTGATAGGTATGACCTACAGAGATACATGTATGTATTCTAATGTTATGTATATCCTGTGAATGAGATCTTGAAATGTTCATATGATTGATATATATGGTTTATTGATCATATGTAAAATTTGGCATGTTCATTAACTTGACATATAAGAGAACTTTTGGCATATTTATAAACAACATTATGGCAAATTTTGCATATCAAGAACACAAAATTGACATATTCATAAGAAACATACATGGAGAAATTTAAATTATGATACATACCTCATCATGCTAGATCCCACCTATTATCATACAACCAAGCCCTCCGGATCATCTCTTATAATGATGGTCTCCATTAGTCTCTCGTGCTCTGTATCTGGTAAGAAGTAGCGTACCTTCGATGAATTTTGGCTAGGCATTGTTCGTACCTAGAGGTTTGTACCAATGATTAAGTTGGTAAAGTGATACACACTTGCACCTGGTTTGTAATCCCTGTAAACATATCCACCCTTCTTTCTTGCATTGTTGTCATGTGTAAGGTATTCACCTTTAACAACCATAGACCCAGTGGGGAAGTGTTTGTTTTCATCATCAGTCATGGACATAATGAGGGTTTGCTTTCCCGCTATACAACGTGCCAACCAGTAATCACCACCCCATTCACTATCTTTTGAGGCAACCACTACGTATATGTGTCCTGCATAGTATGATTGTAGGTATATGATCAAATATTTTCCATGTGATACAAGGCCATTAATGTGAGTTTCAAGACTACGTAAATTTAACAAAAAAATGTTAAGGAGATGCATCATACCAGGTTGTACAAGGTCTGATACATGATCAAAATCTATAGAAATAGACGATTGGTCTTCTTCCAATGGAGTTAACTCAACAATTGCATGCTGATCAAGTGAAAGTGATATGCGATCCCATCCATCAACCCAATCCAATGATTCACACACATCTCAGTCACCATCACAACAAGGCGGGCAAAAACAAGCGAGTTTTCTGGTCCAAATTTCAAATACTGGTTTATCAGAACTTCGAACCGAATGAAAGCCACGAGTGCTAGGAACAGTCTTGCATTCCCATGCATGTGAACGATCTATGTCTACCACCTCCCAAAAAAATATCTCCACATGTCTCTTTCTTTTGGATTCTACTCGCATGGCTGATTCCTCTCCCATTACTGACATG
>LPNX010513550.1:313403-325903 GCA_001517045.1 Pseudotsuga menziesii | reverse complement strand
TGGTGTTTGGCCCAAAATCGGGAAAATACCTTTGACTTGGTGTGTTGATTACGTGGGCCCAAATACCTTTGACTTGGTGTGTTGATTGGATGGGCCCATAATTGTCAAGAAAAATTCTCTCCCGGTGTTTGGCCCAAAATCGGGAAAATACCTTTGACTTGGTGTGTTGATTGCGTGGGCCCAAATACCTTTGACTTGGTGTGTTGATTGGGTGGGCCCATAATTGTCAAGAAAAATTCTCTCCCGGTGTTTGGCCCAAAATCGGGAAAATACCTTTGACTTGGTGTGTTGATTGCGTGGGCCTAAATACCTTTGACTTGGTGTGTTGATTGGGTGGGCCCATAATTGTCATGAAAAATTCTCTCTCGATGTTTGGCTCAAAATTGGGCCAAAATCCCAAATACCTTTCTTGATATTTGATAAAGCCCACCCAAAATTCTCTCTCGGTGTTTGGCCCAAAATCGGGAAAATGCCTTTGACTTGGTGTGTTGATTGCGTGGGCCCAAATACCTTTGAATTGGTGTGTTGATTGGGTGGGCCCATAATTGTCATGAAAATTCTCTCTCGGTGTTTGGCCCAAAATCCCCCATGATTGTCATAAAAAATTCTCTCTCGGTGTTTGGCCCAAAATCGGGCCAAAATCCTAAATACCTTTCTCGATATTTGATAAAGCCCCATTTATATTTTTATAAAACAAACTTTGTCTCTATAAAATATTAGGCCAACTCATATATTTGATAAAGCCCCATTTATATTTTTATAAAACAAACTTTGTCTCTATAAAATATTAGGCCAACTCATATATGGCCTACTTATATTTACTTTTCTCGATATTTGATAAAGCCCACTTATATTTTATTTATATTTTTATAAAACAAACTTTGTCTCTATAAAATATTAGGCCAACTCATATATGGCCCAAAATCCCAAATACTTTTTTGATATTTGATAAAGCCCACTTATATTTCATTTATATTTTTTATAAAACAAAATCCCACTTATATTTCATTTATATTTTTATAAAACAAACTTTGTCTCTATAAAATATTAGGCCAACTCATATATTTTCAAATACCTTTTGTCCAAATAAACCTTTGTCGATATTTGATAAAGCCCACTTATATTTTATTTTGATTTTTATAAAACAACTTTGTCTCTATAAAATATTAGGCCAACTCATATATTTTCAAATATCTTTTGTCCAAATAAACCTTTGTTCATATTTGATAAAGCCCACTTATATTTCATTTTGATTTTTATAAAACAAACTTTGTCTCTATAAAATATTAAGCCAACTCATATATTTTAAAAAATAAATCAATGTCCAATTTATGAAATAACCCATTCTTTAGATCACCAACCATAAGAATCTTTTTTAATTTTTTGGTATTTGTCCAAATAAACCTTTGTCGATATTTGATAAAGCCCACTTATATTTCATTTTGATTTTTATAAAACAAACTTTGTCTCTATAAAATATTAGGCCAACTCATATATTTAAAAAAATAGATCAATGTCCAATTTATGAAATAACTCATTGTTTAGATCACCAACTATAAGCATTTGTTTTTAATTTTTTGCTTAAAGAGTCCTCAAGCTCATTCTTCTTTCCAAAGCTAGAAACTTTTATAAATTGTTTCAATGAGAAAACTTTGAAAACCAACTCAATCACTAATGAAAACTTAAAATTTTGAAGGAAATAAGACTAATTTCGGCATAGATAAATTAGTGCTAAAAGTTGGCTCCAACCAGGGATGCTATCCTCCCTACGAGGTAGAAAAGAACCCCATAGACTAGGTGCCAAATCCATTGGGGCTTCTCTCAATCCTTCTCTAAAATCCTCAACATGTTCTGATATGTGACCATTCATTGAAACCTTTCTGTAAACAAATCCTTGTCACCAGTAAACTTTCCATACTGCAACTTATAACCTGTCACCTGTAACTTGTCACCCATTCTTTGAAGACTGAAACCAACTGCAACTGCAAACCTGAACTTTGAAACATAACTGAAACTAAAACTAAACTAAAAACTGATGAATGAAATACTCCTTGTTGTCGATCTTATTCACACCTACCTACTCTACTTTACCAATCATATCGGCCAAGTCAAGTAAACTTTGTTTTCCAATCAAACCAATCAAGTAACTGATCAAATAGACAAACTTTCTCATCATATTTGAATAAAATAAGAACATAAAAGCATAATGGAAAAAAATTATGATGAAAAATTTGACCTTTGCTACAAACACATAACCAACTACTTCAACTGAAAAATTTATCTATGTAATTAGCCACAGGATCATAAAAAGAATGACAACTTTCAAAAAATTCTATCATTGTCTTACCATGAGAAAGTTGCTCCAACTGTAAATTCCCTTGCACACTCTCAAACTGATCTTTAAAATAACCATGCAAGGAAAACTCGTGAAATTTTTTAGGCGAGACACCCAACTTCATGGAAAATTTCTGATTTTAAAACTTCATCTTCTTTATATGCTTCAGCAGAAATAATGATTCATTTCTCCAATAGAATCAAACAAACAAATTTATTTTTGACAAAAAAATTCTGAATTGGAAAAACAAAAGAAACATCAATTTCAGAACCCTCGACTTCATCTTTGTGATTCAATTCCACAATGATAATTGTTGGTTTTTCCACATGCTGAGATTCATTGCATGATTGATCATCCTGTTCATCTTCCACTTCTAAAAATTTCCTGAAATTTTCCATTGTCTCGAATGTATGTTTTTGTTTAGAGGCTTTGAGTATATGTTTCAACAATTCAAAAGAAGAATAACACAAAGGCAAACAATCACCTTCAGCACACTCACTATCCTCCTTGTTTTCAGCCTTTTCACCTTGGAATGTAATCAGATTTTCTTCACTAACAGGCTCTGAACTTACAAAATATACCCCTGGTTTTTTAGGCACAACATCCAAGTAATCATATTCATATTCATCATATACAGGTGGTCTGAAAACTTCTTTAGAATCATCACTAGCAGAATTTACGATAGGCTTATTGTAATTTTCATAAAATAAATGATTGTAACCTTCTTCCTGTACATCATTGATTTGATCATCTTCTTGCTCACACAAAATAGAATTGTATGGCAGGGCAAGTTCTTTTTGTTCATATTTCTCCTTCAACTCTAATTCATTTTCCATTCTATCATTAATGTCTTTGTCTGAAATTTTTTTAAACATCCTAAGATTGTCTTGAACCTCTAATGAATCAATAAACATATGCTGCAATGTGATTGACCTTCTCTTCAAAATAATTAATGACATTTCAAAAGGAAATATAGATGCATAATGCAGTTTAGCAACACCTTCTAACGGTTCAATTTCGTTCGTCATATTATAATAAAAGCTTGCAAACCTCCTGTTGAAACTAGACATAGTTTCACCCTCCTGTTTCTTCATGGAATAAAACTCTAAAAGTATTTGGTCCAATGACCTCCTCTTACCCCAAAACCCCAAAAATATATGAGAAAACTCTTCCCATGTATTTATGGATTCATGCTATAAATGTTTAAACCATTCATTAACATCTCCTTGCAAAGATTGGGAAAAAGCCCTCATACAAACATCATCATGCTCTATCTCAAAGAGGTTAAGGAAATGCTCAAAGGCTTGTAGATGTTTCTCAACTGTAAGGTTCTTAGATTCTCCACCAAGCTTAGGAAGGTATTTGTAGTGTTTTGTAGGAAAATCATGAAGGATAGGAGGTAGGTGAAGTGGTCTATACCAGTTCTGGATATTGGAAGAAACAAAGTTATGTGGAAACGATGTAACATCAAATGTGGTATCATGAGGCTCACAAGGTTGTTTCTTGATGTCACATGGTTCAAATAAAATGTCTTGATCAAAATCAAATGTACAAGATGATGAGATACTTTCAGTTTGTAAATAAAGATAAACAGGAGTAAATCCATGGTTTTGGTTTGAATGGAATAAACGATGGAAAACTATTTTGACAAACTTAGGAAAAGACATGCAAAAATTTACAAGAAAGGATAAGACATCTTGGAGAATATTGAGGCTTGAAACCCTTATTTTTTCCCCATACATTTCCATGTCTGCACAATGAGCTCATTTCCCCAGTAGAGTTTGCCAATTCTCTTTGGAAACTTAATTTCTGGATCATGTCACCAGTGCAGTCATTGAAATGTCTGAAACATGGATTCTTTGAAGGTGGAGTCGCCAGGTAAAAGATACACAACCTAGTTGATATCTGATCATTTTTCACCATCAACAATCATATCTGAAACTTTGTCGTTCATACCTAGGGAAGATCTGAACCTTCATTCCCTGAAAACGATGCCACTTTGTTAGCACTCAAAATCGCACCCAATGTTGTGGAAGGTGAACCTCGAGGTAACAACAGAATCACTTTAGGAAAGGGAGTTGGCTTCTCCAATACCAGAGAGGGATCTCTCATAGATATATGACAAGGCCAGATACAAACATGAAATGGAATTCAGATATTGTTGTGGTTGAAATAGGGTAAGGGTACATTGGGCTATGGAGTCACAATTCTCAAAAAACACAGAGCAGTTTGCAAGGGAAATGTCTGCAAAAGAAAGATAATACTTCGGTTGCGTTCAATATGTTTTTGGTCTGGTGATAAGAAATAAAAGATGAAATTCCATTAACACAGAGCACAAACTAAATGAATTCTACATTAACTTTGGTAGAAATGATTTGTGAATATCTAAAACGATAAACAGAGCATAACCAAGTATGAATTCTGAAAACTATCACACTTATCTCAGATATGAAAGAAAACATAATGGAAAGATTAACAAGGACATGCACATAAAGAAGAGAAATTATAGACTGTAACTGAGAAATATACATGAATAATTGCATTCAAAGGCCATCATTTGGCTCTGTAATGTTTATTGAAGACAGATCAAAATTACATAAGACAAAAGTCTCACGGGTTTCAACCCTTTCTTCCTCTATTGAGGGTATACTTATAGTGTCTTATACCATCAAAACCAACCTCGAAACAGGGTCAAAATTAGTTACAACAATAATAAAAATTCTAACAAACTTAGATGTGGCATATTTGCCATGATTTATATATATAACAAAGAATATGGAGTGACGTGCATGCTTGATTTTAAACAAGAATGCAACATCTAAAGTTTCAAGCTTGCTTGTTGAAAACAATGGTTCAGAGCACTTCCAATGGTCCCGTGATGACTCAGCCTGGAATTTCTCCTCAATGGCAGGGGTAGTGGAGGATTCCTTCATTGCAAACACCTGTTCGTATGCAGTTTCCCTCTAATCTTCGTCATTTCACCTCATTCAGGAGACGGATTGCTGAAAAATAGGCTTCAAATCAACACTTGTATATCTCAAATGGTGACAGCTGTGTGAAATATGAAAGTTGTTTTTGTAATTCTATCTGTCCCCAACAAAACCCATGTCTTAATTTGCTCAAATTCACCTCCAGCTCATCGGAATCTGCTTTTGAAGTCGATGACTCAGACTATAATTTGGAAATTTATGGAAAACTACATTATGGATATCCTTTCAATTCTTCCAACTTGTGATACCTTTGTAAGCACTGAGGGAGTTTTTTTAATATTATCCCATGATGAATAAAAACCTCTCTCTATTTCTTAAAATTATTCTTCATTTGATGGAAACGGGTCTCGGAAGTTGATGACTAAAATAATCATTTGAAAACCTAAACATATTCCCTCTGAAAATGAATTCGGTTCTCTCAAACCATAGCACCTGTGTAGAAACTGAAGGAGGTTATTGAATATAGACATGTTCTGAGGAAAATCCTCTTTTTTTTTCTTCTAAAAATGTCTCTTCATTTGGCGAAACCTGGCGCTTGAAGTTAGTGACTCAAACAGTGATTTTCTTTAAAAAATATGCTATGTTGCTTTGGTTTTGAATTATTAATTCCAACTCTGTTTACAAGAGTTAGCTGGGAAACTTCCTATATGTATCATTTTCTCCTAGCAATTAAACAAATTTTTCATTCTCAATGTTATTCTTTGAACTAGAACTAGGAATAAGACCGATATCTAATACCCCAGCTTGAGCAGCATTCACCAAAATAACATTGAAACCATTCCATACACCCAGTCCTTTGCTTTAAAAGATGTAAATGCCTTATGTGCTGACTTTGGCTATGAAGCAACAAACTTGTGCCAACCAGCATAACTCCTTGTTATTTGGGTGATTTTCCATTTCTCGACCAACACCTTCCTTGTATTTATACAACTGGAAACTACAAAAGTACCTCCAACAGAACACATGTTTTTAATTAACCACTACATAAAAATTCCGCAAGGCTCCGTCACAATTAAACCATTTGCATTTATATCAACGGAATTTTATTTATCTGTTGATTTGTTTTCAAGTGAAATAGGATAAGAAGACATTTTATAACTTGGCCACCGTATAACATTTTCTTTGATTTTAAATAAATTAAAACAACAACACTTTCCATCTGCAGAATTAATGTGGACTGTTGATCGGGATTACTCTTGCCTTTGAGCTATCAAAATATTTGACCCATACCCGATTCCATAAATTTTAAAACTTAATTTTCCCGAGCATATTTATGACACGAAATTAATAGGATCCATCGGATGGTTTGGGCACTTATCTGAACCGTTGATTTCATGTCCCATTTAAAACCATTTCGCAATGGTTCAAAACATTAACCTGCTCGCTCTTTCATCATTCATCAGGGAAATAATTTTGGTTTGTTGGATGAAATTGAACTTCGATCTATGTCGTTGATCTATTTTACCTGCTCAAATTTCAGAATTTGGAATTTTAACGTATGCTGGAAACATTTCTCTGCTATGGTCGCAAATCTGGATTTTGACCCATAATTTTTATCTTCGGTACTAAAAAGAGAGAACAGTATCCATATTCTCCTCAACAATAAAGTAATCCTGGATCTTGTCATTGTATCTCCTGGTAACAAATTATAACGTTGTCAATGATTTACAATTCCAAACCATTATTGTAGTGTATCATGTATTTTCTGTTAGCTAAATTTTCTGATTCTATACAAATGCAGAATAAAACTCTGAAACAGAATTGAAATAGAAATACCAATAGATCATATCTCCAGCCATTGATGCTACTTGACTTGCTGTAGAAGATTTCCCTATTCCACAACACTTTAGCTTCGTGTACGGTTCTTCCAAGCTCTGCTTTCTCTTTCTTGATGGTGTAAAACTGAAGGGGATTGAGATTGTGAGCTTGGGGACCAACATGGGTTTTAAATAGCCAAGCTTCCATCAAGCTTCTGATGCCTATGTGTCAAATGTTCCACAAATCTAGGTGATGAACCACTCCAAAAGCTCCCAACAAGAAAACGGTTGCCAAACCAAATGAACCGTCGACAGTTTTGAGGAGCCGCTGAATGGATGCGGATGATGAACCGTCGGTAGCTGAATGGATGCGCATGCGGGAGTTTACATTCTCCCACTTGGTCCATACTTTCAAACTTAATGTCTCATCTTAAAAACTATTGACAATCTGTATAAAGTAATAGATACAAGAATCATGGCGATAAGTCCTCTTATGACAAGTATTACCTTCCATGTATTACTATGTATTTATTGCTATTTTAATTTATGTGGCAACAATTTCTTAATGAATAAACCTTATGTTTATTCTTGGTCCTCATAGATGAATTTTCTCAAACTAAATTAAGGTGCACATAAGTATGAGAAAAAACATCACAGTAATTAAGAATTTCATTAAAAATAACATTGTCCATACAATGAGAAACTACATAATGGAACCAAGTCCCATATTCATTACATGATCCTTGAATTTAAACGGTGGCATGCCCTTAGTCAAAGGAGCAACGATCATCAACTCAGTGTCGACGTGCTCAATGAACACTTTCTTTTCTTTAACACATTCCCTTATGGCTAAATACTTAATGTCGATGTGTTTATTTCAACTCCCACTTTTGTTGTTTTTAGCCATAAAAACAGCAGTTGAATTGTTGCAATACATTCTCAATGGCTTAGAGATAGAATCCATAATTCTAAGCCCAGAAATGAAACTCTTAAGCCACACACCATGTAAAGTAGCCTCAAAACACGAGACGAACTCGGCTTCTATAGTGGAAGTGGCAATCAAGGTCTGCTTGGCACTCCTCCATGATACAGCTCCACCGGCCATCATAAAAATGTATCCTGATGTTGATTTGCGTGAATCAACACATCCAACAAAGTCAGAATCTGAGTGGCCAATTACTTCCAAATTGTCCGTTCGTTTATACATAAGCATGCAGTCTTTAGTTCCTTGAAGATACCTCATTACTTTCTTTGCAGCTCTCCAGTGTTCTATACCTAGATTACTCTGATATCGTCCCAACATTCCCACAACAAATGCAATGTCAGGTCTTGTGCAGACCTGAGCATACATTAGGCTTCCGACAGCAGAAGCATATGGAATGTTCTTCATTTGTTCCCTTTCAAGGTCATTCTTCGGGCATTGGTTCAAATTGAACCTATCACCCTTCACAATGGGAGCTATACTAGGTGAACAATCCTTCATCCGAAATCTCTCTAAAATTTTATTAATATAGGTTTCCTGAGACAGACCTAAGAGGCCTCGAAATCTGTCTCTATGGATCTTAATTCCAATGACATAAGATGCCTCACCCATATCCTTAATATCGAAATTTTTAGAGAGCAATTGTTTCACTTCATGTAGCATACCCTTATCATTGGTTGCTAGCAAAATGCCATCCACATATAAAACAAGAAAACAAATTTTACTCCCACTAACTTTCAGGTATATACATTGATCCATAATGTTTTCTGCAAAACCAAAAAGAAGAAATTACATTGTGGAATTTCAAATACCATTAGCGGGATGCTTGTTTTAAACCGTATAAGGATTTCTTGAGCTTGCAAACCAATTGATCACCATCACTAGAGGGGAATCCTTCAGGTTGTTTCATGTAAACCTCCTCCTCTAGATCTCCATTTAGAAAATCCGTTTTCACATCCATTTGATGCAACTCCAAGTCGAAATGGGTTACTAATGCCATAATAACGCGCAAGGAATCTTTCTTAGATACAGGAGAGAAAGTCTCTGTGTAGTCGATTCCTTCTTTCTGAGTGAATCCTTTAGCAACAAGTCTAGCCTTGTATTTCTCAATGTTGCCCAATGAGTCTTTCTTTGTCTTAAAGACCCATTTACATCCAATGGATTTTGCACCATTAGGCAACTCAACAAGATCCCAGAATTCATTACTCTTTATAGAATTCATCTCTTCCTTCATGGCATCGTACCATAATTCTGATTCTTTGCAATTCACGGCTTGTGAAAAGGACTCGGGATCATTTTCGGCTCCAACGTTAAAGTCAGATTCTTGTAGATACACAACATAATCATCAGGAATTGTTGATCTCCTTGGTCTAGTAGATATTCTTAATGTTGTATCACTATCTTCTTGAGAAGTATGTGGTTCAACTTGTTGTTCAAAAGTTCTTGGAAACTCTTGAACTACCTGATCTACTAGAATTCCATCAGCAGCGTCTGGAACTTCAACAATTGGTTGTTCAACACCAGTTTGTACTTGAGGGATGCTATGAACAATAACCAATCTATCACTTGAGGTGGAAGGTTGAGATTCTGAATGATCCTTCTCAGAAACTACGTTCCTGGTTAAATCGCTCCCACTGATCAAGTCATTTTCAAGAAATTTTGCATTTCTTGATTCCACAATCCTAGTGCCATGAGATGGACAATAAAATCTGTAACCTTTAGACCTTTCAGCATATCCAATGAAATACCCACTAATGGTCCTTGGGTCCAGCTTCTTTTCTTGTGGATTATATATTCTCACTTCATACGAGCATCCCCAAACGTGCATATGTCGCAAACTCGGTTTCCAACCTTTCAATAATTCAAATGGCATTTTAGGAACGGCCTTGGTTGGAACTCGGTTTAATATATACACTGTCGTCTTAAGTGCTTCAGTCCACAAGGATTTAGGAAGATTGGAGCTGCTAAGCATACTCTGCACCATGTCCAATAAAGTTCAGTTTCTTCTTTCTGCTACACCATTCTGGTCGGGTGAATTAGGCATGGTGTATTGGGCAACAATCCCATGCTCTTGAAGAAATTTAGCGAATGGCCCACGTGCTTGTCCATATTCTGTGTATCTACCATAATATTCTCCACCTCTATCTGATCTCACGATATTAATTTGCTTGCCGCATTGTTTCTCTACTTCAGCCTTAAATATCTTAAAGGTATCTAATGCTTCGTCCTTTTTTTGAAGCATGTAGAGATACATATATCGTGAGTAATCATCTATAAAAGAGATGAAGTATCTCTGACCATGTGAGTCCATCTCTGGACTACATATATCAGTATGTATGATCTCTAATATGTCCGAACTGCTATTGGCACCTTTCTTTGACTTGTTGGTCTGCTTTTTTTTTATGCAATCCACACAAGTCTCAAAATCAGTGAAATCCAGAGTATTAAGTACTCCTTCATTTACCAATCTTTTAATTCTTTCTATGGAGATATGACCTAACCTTCGGTGCCATAATTTAGAGGAATCTTCATTAATAACACATCTTTTAGTGCCAATGTGAACATGCATTGAATCATAAGTGACATTGTTTTGTAAATTAACGCGGTAAAGACCATCAGACAAAATACCATTCCCAACATAATCAGATTTATAAAATAAACTAACGGATGTTTCTAAAAAGTTAAAGGAATATTCAAAAGGTACAAGTCTTGAAACTAAAATCAAGTTTCTAGAAAAGCTTGGAACATAAAAGATCTTTTCTAATTCTAAAACAAAGCCACTGCTTAAAGTTAAATAGCATGTTCCTATAGCTTCCACATGCGAGCCCATCTTGTTTCCTGATAAGATGCTTTGCTCACTTCCCACTGGCTTCCTTAGATTTTGCAAACCCTGCAAGGAATTCGAAATGTGAATTGTTGATCCAGAATCAATCCACCAAGTGTTAATATTGACATTGACCATATTAGATTCATAACAAACAAACGAGATTGCATTACCTTTGTCCGCAAGCCATTTCTGAAATTTTTTGCATTCCTTCTTCATGTGTCCCTTCTTTTTACAGAAGAAACACTTGGAAACCTTCTTAATATCAGTTTGGGGAGGTACTTTACCTTTCCCTTTCTTATTGGATTGAGATTTGCCCTTCCTATGCATTGCCAGCATTGCACTTTCTCCCAGTTCCATCACCAGTCTTTCTTCCTCTTGAACACACATGGTCATGAGTTCATTTATGGACCATTTATCCTTATGTGTGTTGTATGACATTTTGAAAGGTCCATTTTGGTGCGGAAGGGTGTTCAGGATGTAGTGCACCAGGAAAGAATCTGATATTTCAACCTCGAGTTTCTTCAATTGAGCCACAGTGTCCCTCATTTGCATGATGTGCTCGCGCACACCTTTCACACTGGTGAGCCTTACGGATGAGAACTTCATGATTAGGGTGCTTGTTAGTGCCTTGTCTGAAGTGACGAATATATATATATATATATATATATAATGATTTTTAATTACTTATTGCAAATAAACCTTCACGATATATTTCATATAAGTTTATAATTTCGGATCTTTAAAACGCATGCAAGAACTCATATGAATCATACATAAAAGAAAAATGTAGGTAGATCATATGAATCGCGGCCAATGATTGTTTACAGAGTTAAAGATCCACATTTCATATCTGTTTAAAATAAAATGCAAGAAAAGGTTTTTGTTCTCCCATTATCGTAGGGTCACGNNAGAATTCTCTCCTTCCAGACCTTATAGTTATCTCCCTTAAGTTCAGGGATATCACAACGAATTTCAGAGAAATTTGCAGGTTGTACAACTGCATAAAAATGAAGATCACATGCTTACGTTAAAATTGAGACCAAATAAAATTTCATGTTTTACCAATGTAATTTCATGCTCTAGGATTGAATCTAATGACATAAAAATTGCCTGTGGGCTAAATTTTTAATTCAAGCATATTCAAATATTATTCATGATAAAACTATTAATTCATAATTCCTGTGGGTAAGTTATGAATAATTCAATATTTTATCCTAATTCATTACATAAATATAATAAAAATTCCTGTGGGATAAAATTTATTATATTTAGTATAATTAATTACAATTAATGTCTAAACTTTCTTTATAATATTAATTAATTAGAGATGCTGTGGCTATTCTCTAATTAAATATCATATAGATCATTAGACATTATTGCTGTTCACTGTAACAAAACAAGCTTCAAATGAACAGATCTGAATGAGGACAAAACTAAGAAATATAAACTCCACTGTCAGTTCTAGAATTTAAAACGGCTCAATATTTATATGTCTGTCTATAAGCCCATATACTTCAAGAAAGCGTTCACCAAAATGCTACTTGATAAAATACAGAACTTAGAGACTGGCAGCTTCAACAATGTACAATGTAGCTTCAATAATAGATAT
>LPNX010513550.1:275779-313101 GCA_001517045.1 Pseudotsuga menziesii | reverse complement strand
TCTTTTCATTAACAAAACACAAGCAAGGTTTTGCATATTAAGGAAACCATAAGTATATATTCCATATCTTGAAATGGTAGACAAGATTTAACATTTGAACGGTGGTTTTTCCATAAATGAAATCACAGACAAAAGTAATAAATTGCATACCATGATTCAATCAAACAGTTTGTACTTTATACTGCAACAAATCGCAGAGGCAAAATGTAGGGTCGTGCATCAAGGTGTATATAATCCAGAGCGTAGGGAAAAGAAGTAATGGGAGAACAAGCAATAAACAGGTAAGAGAAAGATCACAGCAGCTCATAAACAACAACGAAACCCTACAGTGGCAACTACATACAAAACACGAAGGCAGAGATAAATGCTCTGATACCAACTGTTCGCTAAATTTCTGATTCTATACAAATGCGGAATAAAACTCTGAAACATAATCGAAATAGCAATACCAATAGATCATACCTCCAGCCATTGATGTTACTTGACTTGCTGTAGAAGATTTCCCTGTTCCACAAAACTTTAGCTTCCTGTATGGTTCTTCCAAGCTCTGTTTTCTCTTTCTTGATGGTGTAAAACTGAAGGGGATTGAGATTGTGAGCTTGGAGACCAACAGGGGTTTTAAATAGCCAAGCTTCCATCAAGCTTCTAATGGCTAGTATGTGTCAAATGTTCCACAAATCTAGGTGATGGACCACTCCAAAAGCTCCCAACAAGAAAACGGTTGCCAAACCAAATGAACCGTCGGCGGTTTTGAGGAGCCGCTGAATGGATGCGGATGATGAACTGTCGGCAGCTGAATGGATGCGCATGCGGGAGCTTACATTTTCACCTTCAAAATGCTCGATTTGTATAAAATCTATGGATGCCTGAAACTTTCTCCAGCATAACGTACACTGCCAAACTCTTCTTCAATACGTAGGAGGTGATTATATTTGGCAAGTCGCTTGCTGCGACAAGGTGCTCTTTCTTTTATCTGTCCACGAGCCAGACCAACAGCCAGATCTACAAATAAAATTATCCTCTTTCTCTCCACTTCGATGGCTAACCATGACGCCCCAACCAAGAGCTTTAGAGTCGAGGGCTGCGTGGATAGATTCAGTCACAATACCAATCTGATTCACCTTCAGCAGTGACGCATTGCAGGTTTTCTTTTCAATTCCTTCGACGATTTTGTTTGGGTTTATCACAAGAAAACACCACACCACTATTTACAAATCATTGTGCATAGGATTCCAAGGACTCTGTCTTAAGGCGCTTACTTGATCGAGTTGGGTTAGTTCCAGCGCCTTTCGCAGAAGAAGTGAATGCAATTAAATATGCTGCACATCGACTAGCGCGTCTTCGTTTTTTATCTTTTGTTAAATACAGCCAACGCCTTATTGTTCTTTACTTCCATGTTCACTCATTTATATCATTAGAAACAAGGAATTGCACACTTTCTGAGCATTTTCTTGGAATGTAGAGTTCCACGTTCTATTCTTCTTTGTTCTCCATGTTAATAGTAATAAAGTATCCCACATGCAATAGAGAGGTCTTTTCAATATTTAAATGCCTCAATGGTTTCGTTTCATGCAAATGAACAAGAATATGTAACGCTCCTTTTAGAGCTTAGCGCATTGAGTTTGTTTGATTGTTGACTTGGTGTTTGACTGCGTGGCCCATAATTGTCATGAAAAATACTTTTGGTGTTGAGCCTAGGTTTGGCCCAAAGACCTAAATAATTTGTCTATATTTGATAAAGCCATATTTGATTTTTATAAAACAAACTTTGCCCTATTTGATTTTTATAAAACAAACTTTGTCTTCATAATAATTTTTATAAAACAAAGTGTCTTTATGAAATATTAGGCCAGCTTATATATTTTCAAAAATAAATCAATGGCCAATTTATGAAATAATCCATTTTTTAGATCATCATCCATAAGACTTTTCTTAAATTTTTGCTTAAAGAGTCTTCAAGCTCATTCTTCTTGCCAAACCGTGAAACTTTTATAAATTGTTTCAACGAGAAAACTTTGAAAACCAACTCAATCATTAATTAAAACTTAAAATTTTGAAGCCAATAGGACAAATTTCGACAGAGATAAATTAGTGCTAACAGAGCTCAGGCACCCAGTTCAATAAAATATTTCCCTTTATTCATGTGGGACAAAAGATTTGGAACAAAAACAACAATTTCCCAAGATAAATGCTAAATGTTACGGCGAACATCAGGAGGAGATCATCGAAAGATGAAAACATGGGGGTGAACCCAGGTGGTATCATTGGGTGTAAATGGTTGAAATTCATCATTTAAATTGACACGTTGATTGCTTGATTTCAAGAGACCCAACCTTTAGTATTCATAGTATTCACAAGAGTTGATGATTGTATTAATGTCCAAGTTTAAAAGATACTTCGGCACACAGGCAGTTAATTGGCATTTTAATCCATATTTAGAAAAGCAGCTCCTATAGCTCCTGTTTTAAAGGCATAATATCAGTAAACAGAGGACCTTTTTTCCATATTTAAAGAGAAGTTGGCAACAGAGGTTTATTAGTCATCTCCAGATTTCTAGATCTATATCCTAAATTCGAAGGCATAAAACAAACATCAGTAATCAATTCCGGATTTGGAGAAGAAAGATCTGCATTTGAAGGTGACCGAACATATCTAGGGCTTAAATACCATTTCATGATTTTATGGCAACAATGGAGTATACAGGTGTAAATAGAATTGCAGGTCAAGAATCAGTCCCAGATTTGAAGCATTTTTCTCAGCAAGTGGCTCCATATTCAAGGGTACATGTGGCTAATTAGTTACAACATGTTCTCTGTTTTCAGTCAGATCACTGAATCAAGTTGATCTCGATGTTGTACATTTCCATATTTGGTGCATGAAATCAATAGGTTATTGATAATCTAGAGCATTCAGTGATGACAGACATCTTGGTATTTCTAGGCATAGGATTTCGAGCAATTCCAGATCTCTTGCAACTTATTCCAAATTTTATGGCAATAGAATAGAGATTATTTTTATTATTTTAGCCTATCGATAAGCTTTGATTCCTAGAAACTAGAAACAGTTGGAGTGTTGATTTTTTGTATAAATTTATGATTTGTAATGTAATAGAGAGAGGGGGTTCTAGCCCGTGAGGCTGTGATTGTGAGGTTTGAGTTATTAGTCTGAGTTTCTTTTATAGCATGTTAGTGTATTATTGGAAGTGTATGAAGGATGAGCAATCCTTTATGAGCCTTTTTTGTTTCTAATTAATGCAAATGTTGTTCATGTCTTTGCCTGTATGTAATAATTCTTATGAAATATAGTGTTTCTATCCCTAGTTTCTTATTACATATGCATATATTTGTGTTCCTTTTTGCAGAATGTTTTTATGTTTAAAGAGTATTTATTAGTTTATATAATCAATTGTTTGTGGTTATATGACTTGTTCTCAAACTGGTTCATACATTGCTACTGTTTGTAATCATATGTTTTTATATCATCCTTGTTTACCGTCCCTTGTATATACTTATCAGTTTCTATTTTATTCTTGAGTATTGGTCATTGATCTACCCTTCAATTTTCCTCTTCTGTTATTACAAACCAAACCCTTATTCAAGCCTTAGATCTTAAGATGTGTTAATCTTGGCTCTCTTGCTGTCGAGGGTTAACTTTAGCACTAATGCCAGACCTAGATTATATAAATTGTCGAGGATTCCAGTTAGGTTGTCGCATGCCCCTAGCACTTTCATGTAGACCATAAACCATGTATTTATACAATACATTAGAATAATTGCAACAGTTTGTTTTGAAAATATTTTCATTTTCAAATCCCGTGGTTTGTAGAATATATGGTGATTGGGTGTACTGTTAAGACACTCCTTGCGTGAGGTCACCGGTTCAAAACACCATGGGTACGAGCCTATAAAAAAATATTTTCATTTTCAATAGAAAGATGGAAGAGCATCTAGTACATTTAAAAACAATGTTTAAGACACTTAGATTTGAAAGGATACTTATAAATCTTGAGAAGAATGTATTTTGTAGATAAGATGAGATAAGAAAAATTTATTAATGTCCAAGTAGAGACAAGATTCTATTTCTTGGCAATAGAATTTCAGTTGATGAAGTGAACAAAGACACCAAAAATGTTAGAGCCATACTTGAATGGAATACTATCCAAAGTATATTGGAGAGGAGTTTCCATGGGTTAGTAAAGTATTTATCAAGAATTTCAGTGGTATATGTACTCCATTGACATATTGCACAAAAGGGAAGGAATTTACTTGGATTGAATCTACTAAAAGGAGCTTTTAACAACTCAAGAAGGTGACCAAGGAATTTCAGTGGTATATGTACTCCATTGACATATTGCATAAAAGGGAAGGAATTTACTTGGATTGAGTCTACTTAAAGGAGATTTTAACAACTCAAGAAGGTGACCAAGGAACTCATCCTCACACATTATTGTACCTTAAAAACACTTTACAATTGACTACAATGCTTCAATTGTGGCTATTGGAAGAGTGTTGAGCCCGAGCCAAGTTTCCTATTATAATGAAAAAATGAATGATGCTAAGAAGAAATACAATTATGATATTATGTAGACATTGAAGCGTTGACTTCATTAAATTATGCATAGAGATTTGTTTTATTTACAAAAAATCATGCTTTGAAATTTATAAATACGTTATAGTCTCCACTAGAGTTTGATTCCTCAAATAAGTGATTAATATGTTTCACAAGAGACTGTTGATTTGGTGAGTCACCATCATTGTCAATATGCATAATCATCATCAACAACATGTCATTAGGCACACTCTAATGTTGTTAGGGACCAGAGGATTCCATTGGGGTTATTTACGATTAATTCTGGTCTCTTAGTTGACAAAATGGCCATTTAGGTGATACTTATGTCAACATGAAACTATCCCTCATGCAACATTGGAGTTTTCCTCGCACTTTTTCTAGCGCAAGTCCTTTTGAACTTCTTGGCACTATGCTTAGTGATATGCTTGGATCTCTACCTGGTGCTGTACTTGGCCCTTTTCCTAGGGGAATTCCTGGCACAATAACTTCCAAAATTTATGTCGCAATTCCTGGTGCTAAGTTTGGATCTATACCTGGCACTATGCTTGGAGCCATTCATAGCACAATTCCTTATGTAATTCCTGGATATTTTCCTAGCACAATTCCTTATGTAATTCCTGGATATTTTCCTAGCACAATTCCTTATGTAATTCCTGGATATTTTCCTAGCACAATTCCTTATGTAATTCTTGGCTATTTCCTAGCGTAAATTTAGGTGCTAATCCTAGCACTATATCTACTGCTATGTCAGAATTTTTTCGAGCGCAATTCCTGCCTCTAAACCTGGTGCAATTCCTTGTGCAGTTTATTTTGAAATGTATGGCACTATTTTAGATGTTATACCTGGATCTATACCTGGCCCTATGTTGGATGTTTTCTAAAAACAATTCCTAGCTCTATATCTGGCTTTATACTTGGTGCTATCTTAGATGTTTTTCCTGGTGCAATTCATGGCACAATTCCTCACGAAATCCTTGGCTCTATACATGAAACTATGCTTGCTGCTATTATGGAGGCCATTTTGGAGGCTCTTCTGGGTGTTATTTGGGATGCTATTATGGACGTTAATTGGGTCTCTAATTGTTACGATAAATGGGACATTAAATGGGATCCTAAATGGGATGCTAAATGGTACATTAAATGGGATGCTAAATGGGACGCTAATTGGGACTCTAATTGGGATGTAAATTATCGTCCAATATAGCATCAATTTCAAAAAGTTATGCAAATAATGTCATTAAAAGCACCATCCCATGGAAAAGCACCCACTTTGTCCAAAAAATGATGGAAAATACACTAAAAGTGATACTGGACACTAAAAAGGGAGCTAAAACATACATTAATCGAAGGGTTTTGTTATAGTGACAAGTTGAGGATGAAGTTAATGCATAGGGTGATGAAGAAGAAGATCCAAAAGACAAGATTTTGAAAGAATTAAAAAAAATGAGGGGCAAGGATAAGATAGATGTGGATACCTACTGTGGAATTCTAAACCCTAAGGATTTGATAGATTGGATCAAGGAGATGGAGAAATATTTGTATATGAATCAGATAGAGGACCCCAAAAGGGTAGAAGTTGTTTATCTGAAGCTAAAAGGTCATGCTTTATTCTGGTGGGACAATGTGCATGCCAACGGGGTAAAAAAGGGCAAAGAGAAAGTGAAGAATTGGGATAGAATAGTCACCAAGATAAAGGATAAGTTCCTTCCCACTAACTATATGATTTCTCTATTCAAGAAATTGCAAAACCTGCGACATAAGGAAATGACGGTGAAAGATTTCACTAAGGAGTTCTATCGACTATCAATTAGATTGGGGCAAAATGACAAAGGAGAGGAGACATCCACTAGGTATGTGAATGGACTTAAGTATTCCGTTCAAGATGAGTTGAGCCTGTCAAGGTTCAGGACAGTCAGAGAATCCTATCAGCTAGCTCTAAAGAAAGAGGATAAATTGTCCAGGATAAATTTGACGAGCAAAGGGAAGTCGACTACTTGAATTTAGAAATATTCTTCCACCATGGGACAAACCACTAGGGCAAGGAAGGAAGAGAGTCAAGAATATTGAAGAGAGGAAAACACGACCAGATGTAGTGCATCTGAATAGCAATGAGGAGGATAAAACTCCATAAGTCGAGGCAAAAGTGGTCGTAGAGGAGATTTCAAGGACAACATGTAGACCAATAAAAAATAGTATGTTACAAGTGTCAAGAACTAGGACACAAGGCATACGCATGCCAAAAGAACCTGCATACCACAGGTTTACAAGAAACTAGAGGTTGTCCTAATAGAGAAATGGAATTCATATGATATTATGTCAGAAGGAGGTCGAAACTTGACGACCCAAAGAACATTGTTGTAGTATATGAGAAAAGAAGAGAAATAATCGACGTAGAGGAATTCCATCTTCTGGATGAAGGTGAATATTTGAGACATATGTTATATGACCATTGTTGATGGAGGCAAAACAAAGAAGTTGGTATCGCCATAGGTGATCGAAAAGATAGGGTTAAAGTGCCAACCACACCCAAATGCATATAGGGTATCATGGTTGCAAAAGGGTCATCATGTGATGGTGACACAACAGTTCTTGATCAATTTTAAGATTGGAGGTTTACATTATATTGTATTGTACGATGTGATTATGATGGATGCATGTAACCTATTCTTGGATGAAAGAGGGTAATACGATTGGAACATGTTGTATGAAAGTAATCGAAACATTGTTACAGATGATAAAGAGGGAAATATATTTCGACTAATTCCAATGGTTGAAGAGTTGAATGGCCAAGGAAAGGAGAGTGGATATTGGTAAAAGAGAATGCTGATGTAAGTTAGCCAAATTTCCTAAAAGAAGAAGAGAAGAAGCAATGTTTCTTTACGATTATTCCCAAGGGCCAAAGTATTTAGAAGCGATTGAAGATGTCATGATGGGTGCCAAAGAAGTGTTGTTGAATCTCAAAAGAATAATGGTCGATGAGATGTCAACTGGGTTGTCGTTGACAAGAAGTATATCACACCAGATTGACTTGATTTCAGGGTCAAGTCTACAAATTAAGTCGTTGCATGGAATGAAATCGACATAGAGTGTTGAGTTTAACTGACAATTCCAAGAGTTTTTGGACAGGGGGTTCATGAGAGACAACCTAAGTCCATGTGCGGTACCAGTTGTGCTAGAATCCAAGAAGAGAAGAGAATGGAGGATGTGTACCGACTTCAGGGCTATCAAAATGGTTATTATCAGGTACATGTTACTATTTCCTAGGATGGATGACTTGATATACTATTTGAATGGAGCAACGTATTTCACCAATATCGAATTAAAGTGTGGATACCACCAAATATAGATTAGGGATGGTTATGGATGGAAAACGACCTTCAAGACGAAGGAAGGACTGTATGAGTGGTTGGTTATGCTATTTGGGATAACCAATGCATCAAGTTTGTTGATGATATTGATGAACGAAGTGTTGAAACCATTTTTGGGGAAATTCGTCGTTGTTTAGCTCTACGACATATTGATTTTTAGGAAGACAAGAGAAGACAAATTGTCAATATTGGACAATTCCTACAGAAGTTGAACCAAGAGAAGTTGTTGGTAAACCTACAAAAGTGTTCCTTCATGCAGAAGGAATTGGTATATCTAGTATTTGTAATTTCCAGACAAGGTCTGAAGAGGTCAAAGTAATTTTGGAGTGCTCGGAGCCGACGATTCCACAGAAGTACACATTTTTCATGGACTTGTCAGTTTTTACTGGAAGTTCATTATATATTTTAGTTGAGTATGTGCACCGTTGACAGTGTGCTTGAAAAAATATGATTTCAAGTGGAAAAAAACATCTCGGCGATCTTTTGAGACGTTAAAGCATAAGGTGATGGAGATCCCATATTTAGCCCTTCCAGACTTTGAAAAAGTATTTCAAGTCGACCAAGATGTAAGTGGGTTAGTAATTGGAGTTGTGTTGAGCCAGGAGGGCCAACCAATTGCATTTTTCAGTGATAAGTTGGATCAATCCAAGCAGAAGTATTTGGTCTATGACCAAGAGTTATATGCTATTGTCCAAACATTGAATAAGTGGAGGCATTATTTGTTTCCAAATGAATTTGTGTTGTTTTACTAACCATCAAGCTCTGAGGTACCTGAATACTCAACTGAAACTAAATCATAGTCACATGAAGTGGGTCAAGTTCTTTCAAATTATAACTTTGTATTGAAGCACAAGTTGGGGAATACTAACAAGTTACTTGACGCCTTAAGTTGAAGAGTCACATTTTTGGGGACAACTACAATAAATTTGATGGGGTTAGACTCGATGAAGGTTGACTGTGAAGTCAATGAGGATTTTGTCGATGTGTGGAAACCATCAAAGGAACCACGGAGCAAAGACATAACATACTTGGACTACTTCATCTAAGAGGTATACTTGTTCAAACAACATCAGTTATGCATCCATAAAGGATTAGTGAGGGATAATCTCATCAGGGAATTACAAAGTGGAGGATTAGGAGGACACTTTGGCATCGACAAGACCAAATAATTGGTCAAGGAGAAGTATTATTGTCCATAAATGGTGATGGATGTAAAGAAGTGGATTCGATAGTGTCAAGTGTGTCAACACGCCAAAGGGAGAAGTCAAAATATGGGACTGTATTTTCCATTTCCTGTACTAATTGTACCATGGGAGGATATAAGCATTGATTTTGTACTGGGATTGTTGATGAAACAATAAGGGAGCGACTCCATATTTGTGTTAGTCGACATATTTTCCAATATGGCACACCTTATTATTTGTCAGAAGACAAGTGATGTGATCATTGTGATGGGTATTGTTTTACTATTCTTTACGGAAATTATGAGATTGAATTGGTTTCCAAAGAGCATCACTTTAGATAGAGATACCAAGTTCATGGGTTATTTATGGGTAACCGTATGGAAGAAGCTTGACACAAAGTTGCAATTCATTTCTTCATACCATTCACAGACTAATGGAAAGACTGAAGTCGTGATTACAATCTTAGGAAATTTGTTAAGGTGCTTAACTGTAAACAACCAAACCAGTGGGAAAATGTGTTGGCATGGGAGGAATTCACATACAAAAATTCGGTGAACCAACCAACTAGAATGATTAAATGCTATATTATGTAGGGAATAATTTTGCATTGTGTAACCGACTTATTCAACATACCGACGAAAGGGAAGAGTGTTGATGGAAGGTTATTTTCCAACCACATGAAGGAGGTACATGACCAAGTGAAGCAACAACTTGAGAAGAGTAATGCAACATACAATATGAGAGACAAGAGGAAGAGATGAATGCATTCTTTGGAAGAAGATGATTTAGTAAACGCACACTTAAGGAAACAAAGTTTCTTGAAAGGAACATAAAACAAGATGAAGCTAAAGAAGATTGGACCGTGAAGAATCCTGTAGAAGATACAGAATAATGCATATGTCATAGAGTTTCCTGAATGTATGGGAATATCATCAACATTCAATGAGTCTGACATGTACAAGTTTGAAGAAGGGTCGACAAGTGATGGAAAGGAGATAGTCGACTTACTGATACAGATGCCAGTTCAGTCGAAGGATGAACTTCGCTGAAGTACTCAATGAACGAGAATTCAAGACGACAAGAAGTCAGTAAAATAAGGAATACCTATTTCGATTGGTGATTAGAGACCTAGAAGAGGTGACGTGGATTCTCAAAAAAGAGCTCAAGAGGTTGCAGAGGCATGAGTAGAATTTTTTTCAAACCTGAGAGGTTAATGTAGGGGAATATAGGCTCGAGGAAAATATTTGAACATGAATTCCAAAGAATCCCAGAGGATATTTGACAACCCCCATCAAAATGGAAAAAAAGGTCAATAGGAGAAAGGTTGACGAGAGAGAGGTCGATGAAAAGAAAGAATCGTGGTTATTCTCATTGTGAGTAGTTGATGATTGACGATAAAGAGTTGACAATTGGCCAATGAGACATACCAATCAAGACAAGAAGGATTCAATAAGTAAACGACTGATGATAGTTAGGTTAAAGAACCGACTATTCAACTAGAAACCCAAGCATGGAGTAGTTGGGGTAGCTGAAACGGTTGCAGAGTGGTTATGGCAGTTGTTGCAAAAAATCCAGGTGGCGCAACTTGTTGAAGAACCATAGGGCATATTTAATGCATCAATGGTGGTTCCTAGGGGCATGAGAGATTCTAGAAGAAGAATTGAATACTGTGCATGGAGGCACAATTATAAATACCAGTGAGCATTCAAAGAAGGGAGCTTTTTTACCAGAGCTGGAGAGATTTTGGTAGTGGAACAGAAAAGGAAATTTTATTTCTGTGAGTAAGTCATGGAGGTCGTATACTATATGTGGATATCATTTAGTACACAAAATTCCCTCTCACATATGAATGGTGATTGGTCGATGTCCATTTCGACCAGTCGAGGTAAGACCCGTATAATAATTCCTCTTATAAATAGAATGTTTGCAATTTGATCGAAATCCATCATTCTTGGAAACAATCATGGTGTGTGGTGTGCTTGTTGTGTAAACTGGTATGCATCCAACCACCTACGTTGTGTATGCATCAAAATATCATCAGTGCATTCTACTCTCAATAGGGAAAACTTTAGGGGCAAAATTTACCCCATGGGCTAATTTTCAAGGTTTTTTTCCAAAACAAATACACCATTTTTCATTTTTCTATATAATTTTCCCAAATTCTATAGGATTAAAATTTTGTACTCTAAAAACCGCCAAAATTGTCCAAAAACTATATGAATCCCTTAGAAACTTGAATATTTTTTAAAAATTTCATCAAACATTTTGTGGTTGGAAATTTGATAATTTGTAAGATTCGCCAAGGTTTCTACACTTTAAGAAAATTATGGATCCTTAAATTTTTCGATGACTATCAATGCACCATATATGGTGTGATAAATTTTAACGATTAAGCACCTCAATCGGCTCCCATGGGATAATTACTCACACCATAATCAACGTGTATTTATTTATCTCCACCGGTGACTAGAATTTTTGTATTCAAACTTCTCTTTGCACCTATGAAAATGTAGTGCACTTTGAAGGGTGCATTAATTATTGGTAGACAACATTAATGATGCACTATGGTTTTATAGCAAAAATCAGGTTTTAAAATAAAAAATTTCAATTAGACCGGATTGATGTGAATCAATAGGGACACACTAGTTAAGGTGTACATTATTATTATAGGTGAACCGTGGTTAATGCCTTGTGAGTTGTGATGCACCATGAGTGGTGAAATAAGGATTTTTATGCACCATTGATGGTGTGTCAATTCTTTTAACATGCATTCATCAATGTTTTTACATTTTTTGCATAAAAAGATTGCACTTAGATAAACAAAAAATAGTCATTAAATCAATTTTTAATGATTTGTGTGTGTGTAAATGCTTAATACATTAATGGTGTATATTAATGAGAGACAATAGTGACTATGGAAATAGCAAGGCCAAGCCGACTAGTACAATGTTGTATGGGTCTAGGAAGCTAGAGAGATGAAGAGGGATTTGTACCCTCACTCTGTTAGATCTTAGACTTGATAGATCTTGTATACTTTTGAATTCCTCAACTTTTATAAGGAGGAAACATCCATTAAGGGGAACACTGCATTACTAAGAAAATTCATCCATTAGCGAGATCATTCCAAGTAGGAATTTAAAGTTAGTTCCAATTTGTGGTTCCTTCCCGTAGAGGATGAAATATATTCTTTATTAATTGTCCAAGAGAGGGAAGGATTTCCCCTAGTTCCCTAATCTCACACTCGACGTTGTGGGAGAGAGTAAGTTGGCATATGTTCAGAGATATGTTGTTGATGGCCAACTAGATTTACATTCAATTGATGAAAAGGACATTATATTCCTTTGTCTTATGATCATGACAATGGACAACCACACCTATGATGGTTATAAGTGAATTAGCTTCCCCTTTTTGTATTATGTAGATTCTTTAGTGTAGACACCTAGATGTATTAAGTGGCCTTTCATTTTTGTTTACAATTTTTTTGTTTGTTTGGATTGTTGTTATGCTATGTTTGATGGGAGGGTAATATTTCCATTTCCTTCAAATTTATTTTGATTAATTTTTTTATTTTTTCAGCGATTGGGATCTCATTATACCTCAACCCTCATAAGATGAGGACTGATGTTCGTATTTTCATGTGGGGGCATATGTTTCCCAAAATGTGCCAGTTATATTTCCCATGTAGGATCACTCCTAAGGTACTGGAGATGTTATTCAATGAGGATGATCATACCATGGACCTTGTGCAATACCCATATGCAGGGATGGGCAAGAAGGGATGTTTGAAAATTGTATTTAACCAAGATGAGCCACAATATGCCATAGATTATATTAGCATTATGTTTTGATTAATCAAGGTCACTTTTATTAGCTTATTTAATGCACATGTGATTTATCGTAATATTTTATTTAAATTATATAATAAAAAATTTTAATTTTCTAATCATTGTTGTCTACAGGGAGATGATCGAGGTTGATGAACTACATCAATTACCAAGTCCAAGCTTGGGATGCACTCTAGATCATAGAATCCTTTAAGAGGTGTCCAATCAATTATTTGGATAGATGGTTTAGCATGGAGCGTGCCTAGTATGCATTACCAAGATTAGACAGGATTTGGAGCTCTCACATATATGGGTGACCTTTCCATGTGATATGTTGTTATTGATGTGTCATATTATAAGTGTGATTATCCTACTCAAGAGGATGAGGGGCCACCATCACTATAATTCCTTGTCATCTATGGCATATCCTTCGTATGGTCATCCTCCATCTCCTCCACCTCTACCTCTTCCTCCATGATCCACCCTACCTCTATAGGAGAACTCACATCTACATGTTGATCAAACATCATCTCCTCCTCCAAAAGCTGACCCACATCCATAGGTCAATTGGCCATAATATCCTACTCAATAGGACAAACCACCTCCACAGGTTGATCAACCACCATCTCCTCCTCCACTTATTAACCAACAACCCTCTCCTCTTCTAGTATCCAACCCACTAGTTGTGACACCTATTTTAGTCATTATTGTTGCATAGAGTCATATGAGTCCTAGTGGAGAGATATCATAGATGTTGGTTATTAATTGTTATCTATCAAAGGTACTGATATATTGTCTCTAGATTTGGCGGCATAGTCATTGATCATGTATCTAGCATTGATGGTGGAGGTATCAATTCCTCTAGCTCCATTAGTGGACCACCTATCTTATAATAGTTATATTTTATCAGATGTATATATTTGAATGTTTCAATGTATATTTTACATATTTAGTTTACTTTTATTTCTGATTTGATAGTATATTTGACATATAAATATTGATTTTGATATTATCATTCATATTTATGTTCCATTTTCATATCATGTTGATGTTGATGTTACTTTATTTATGAAATATTATAATATTCTTTGTATGTTAATGATTTTTTCAAATGATTTTGAATTAAATTTGAGATGTATCATTCATTCAAATTTGAGATGGAATATTAGACATATATATTGATTTTGAGATTAGCATTCATGTATATTATGTATTTTCATGTCACATAGATGTTGATGTTGTTTATAGAATATGTTGTGTGCTAATTTAAATCACTGATACATATCAAATTTGATTCCTCTATTTTGAAATCAAATTTGAGATTATCAATGATTTAAATTAGAGACGTGTCATACAATGTTTAATTAAATATTTAATTGTAATTCCAATATATTCCTTGATTTATTTAGGAACAATATATTAAATTTAATTAAAATTTAGAATTCATCAAAATAAACTGTTTTGTTTGGGTACCCTTGGACTAAATAAAATTCATCTTCAATTAACATTTCCATATATTCGATGCAAAATACTAGATAGAAAAGCAGGTTACACATGAAATTGATTTTGAAACAACTAAAATAGTTTTATAACTAATCAAAAATATTTTTAGTTATAGCATTACAAACAATTATTTGTAGTCGTCGATGAAAAATTTAAATGAAATATATCAATGTTTAGTGATGGTGAGTGCTTTTTTATTTTTTAACAAAGATATGAGAACTATATATGTAATGTAAATTAAAACATTTTATTTAAATATGTCTTTAAGATCTCAAAAAACACAAACTTATTATTGAACTTGTGGTAACCAACCTTCAACCCCAATGAAAAATCTATAATAGCAGTCCTATTATGGGTCAAATTGCCTAATCTTCCTTTGTAAAGTTGAAAGTTAATAGCCTCAACCACAAAGGATAATTATTGGCTCCATAAATCAATCAAAATAGTATAAATACCAATGCTAGATACGTATTTACATAGATTTTTGAAAGATATTTACAATAATCTAGTATGATCTTTTAGTGTAGAGAAATGGTGATGTATGGATACAATTGTAATTCATAGAAGTATGTCAAGTTGGTCAATATTGTGTACACCGCTTTGGTCCACCCTTAGGCCAAATTAACCAAAGTTCTAAATAGTCATTTAAAGTTGATACAAAGGTCTAGAAGTTGAATATTAGACATCAAATTAAAATTTGTAGAAGTAAAAAATTAATTATAAAACCCCAGATAAAATAATGATGTACGTAAATTATACTTCAAATTATTCAAAATTCACATTTAAATATTAAACTTTTGAAATTAAAATATTTATTTATACAACTGAAAATGTTCAAAACTAAAATCAATAAAATAATTATAATGTGAAAATTATTCTTTCAATAATATAATTATTTAAATTTTCACATTAGAGGAAATTTCAACTCAAAATGGGCCTCCTAAAAAAATTTAATAAAATAATATTTATTAATTTTGGAGGAAGAAAAGAAAAAAACTACTTTTTTGTTTGTATTTTCAACATATCTCTCACTGTGTTTTACTCAAGTTTGGATCAGGATATCTCGTTGGATGCGGAATTAAATTCCGCATCCAACGAATACCCACTCGACATACTTTTGACGGACCCCGCTACCCCAAAAACAAGAAAAACCTGAAAAAATGTGATGATGACATCATCATCACGTTTTTTTAGGTTTTTCTTGTTTTTGGGGTAGCGAGGTTCGTCAAAAGTATGTTGAGTGGATAATCGTTGGACGCAAAATTTAATTCCGCATCCAATGAGCTCTCCTGATCGAAATTTGAGTAAAAACACAAGGAGATATGTTGAAAATACAAACCAAAAAAATTAGTTTTTTTTATGATACCTATCCCCAAATTTATATTTAAAAAATGTTTAAGACCTATATGGTATTTCAAATTTAAATCAATTTCATTGGCTAACACACGATGACATGGAATTTGAATTAGAGTTAAAAGGCCTATTTTGAGTTGAAATTTCCTCTAATGTTTATTAAAAAAAATTAATTTTATTATATTTAATTTTTTAAATAACATACATTATTCCACTAAGAATATATAGCTTGGTCACTATTTGATGTAATTGAAACTTGCATTTTTACTAATGATGCAATAAGTACCATTGCTTTGTGTGGGGGTTATTAATATGTGTCTTAGTGTGTTTTTGGATACCTTAGGCCCCTCTCAACCTTAGACACATAAACAAAACATTTCCAAGGTTTCATCACACACAACAGCCCATATAGTGTTAATGTTTTTCGTGAATCAAGTTCACACCTACCTATTTGAATACGTCTACCACATCATTTAAAGTATGGCATTAATATTTTATTAAATTTGATCTATATGGTGCCTCTAAAATATGAAACTCATCTATCTACACTATTTCATTCCTAAATTATTCAACCATGATCTTATTATTGGAACACCATTTTCACTGACCAAAGTTGGCCAAATCCATACCAATATCAACATGTTGAATAGACTCACTCCAATAATTACAAAATTTGTTTTTTCATTTCATTTTCATAAAGTAATCACATAATTTACAAAATTTGGTTCCTTAATTGATGTGCATGGAGTTAAGTTCATTGTAACCACCTCATAAATCCATGTGCTTATAATTTCAATTTGAAATAATATACTAAATTAGGTGCATGAATTATGGCTCCTACATAAATTATCATAATTGTGTTTTGCAAAATTAAGAAATTTATATGGGTTACGTTTGTGTGCACCATTGTGGCCATAAAACAAATGATCTTCTTTCTTAAGGATATTTGAAACTATTATATTTCTAAGGTTCAATATCAAAATCATTTAAAAAATTTCCCTGATTGTTTATCAATGTTGAATTCTTTTTATTTCTAAGTTAGTGCATAAATTAAGCATTAAAACTCATAAGTGGATAAAGTTACTCTATATTTTACCAATTGCTTCCAAAGGGATATCATATATTTCAATAAAATGTTTCAAAATGGTTTAAAATTTTGATGGTAACTTTTCATTTCCAACATCATAAAATGAATTAAAAACATAATTTACCAATTATGTATAATTCACAAAAAAATGATACATCCACAATATAATTGTTGAAATAAAACATGTACAAGATATCACTCTTCATTGCCATAACCCAGATTATCTTCCTCGTTTGATATTATAGCATTGTTGTTGTCAAAAAAATGTTCTAATATATGGCCATGTCTTAATACGAGCCACCAATATATATCCAACACATCCTGGTTAAAAAATACTTGCTTGCAATAATTTAAGAAAACATAAGGCTCCTTAGTTTTATCCCACATCCTTCCAGAGTTTATACATATGATCTCACTATCACAATATCCATTTATATTACTTCAGTCGAAGGTATCCCACCGCTTGCACATAAAAATAACAAATTCGAAAGATAATCAATCCACTTGAATGATCTCTCATATATTCATGATGTAACCTAACTTACCCTCTATTATGTTCTTATCGTGATGAGGAGCATGGCTAGACTAATCGCACTCTAGTTTCAAACCACAATCTTGTGCGACACATATGTCATTGGCATCCTTGTTGTGAAAAGGATTCCCACATGCCCACCTAGATGGCTACAAATGCACTTGTATAAGTGTGAACAAATTATGGTTCCATATGGGTGGATCCATGAATATGAGTGTCTGTTTCATGAGAAATGGAAGTCGAAGGTGCATTCTGAACATTATTGGATTGAATAAATTACATTATTTGGCCGAATAAATTAACACTTATTTGGAAAAATAACTTATGAAGGTAGGTCGTTTAAGTTAATGGTGAACTCAAAATGTGTGTGAAAGCTTTCCAACCATGGAAAATTGCCAACAAAAGTTTGTGGCATAGTAATTCGTTCGAATAGTTATTTGGCCAAATAATTATTCGGAAAAATAAATATTCAACCAAATAATTATTCAATCGAATAGTTATTTGATCGAATACATAGAATATAAACTAGTTCAGAGTAGTTGGTGTCATTCATTCTTCTATTGAGCTACAACAACTACACCTTGCTACCCTCTTCATTGTTGAGACCTTTCATGCATTGTTATCTCATTGTTGGGGACTGTTTTCTATGCCAGCACCCTGGTATCCCCATCTTACCACATCAGGGACCCTACTCTGTATTGTTATCTCATTGTTGGGAAATTGTTTTCCATGTTGGGAACCCTAGTACCCCCACCCTACCGCATCCAGAATCCTGCTAGGAACATCTTATCATTCAACACTTCGCTAGTTCCATTTGTGCACCCTTTCCACCGTGGTTCCTGCATTGTTGAGATTTGGCTAATGAGGGTCCCGTGTTGTTGGGTTTTTTTCCATCGTATCTAGTACGTTTTCCACTTCGGTCGTAATTGTTGATTCAAAGTCTAGACATGGATGTGGACATGAAACTTGGTTTGTGAGCCTACTAATCATACATTCATGCCAGGTAATTTTCACTCCTAGGCTACCTTTCTTATTTTTCAACAACTTCATCGAAACTCAAAATCAATTGACAACTACCACATAAATTTCGGTTTCCGAAGCTTAAAATTGCACTGCTTACTATGCAATTAACATGTATTTGAAGATTATGTCTCCTCCAAGAGGTAATTTATTATTTGAATCATATGTTGTTGATGGGTTAGACATAGCAATAAAAGTGTGCATGTGTTTCATGTTGATCACAAACAACTAGTATAGGTACACAAAACCATTTCTTGGTAATGACATATGCATCTTTGTGAGGTGCTTGTGGTCATTGATCAAATGCTTGACGCTCATGAACATTTAAGGTTAAATATGGACTCTTTAGATTTATGTCATGTTGGCTAGGGTTTCAAAGTAGCGTTAATAACCTTCCCCTTCTGCCTTGGTTTGCTGAAATTGAAGCTTCAATATGTCTACTTTCCATAAGAAACCAACCAAGTAATGAACAATTCATGTTCTGATCAATTGTCGGATTCTTCTTCTAAATCAGACTAGCTCAAATCTCGATTAAAAATTCCTACATCAAACATTATTTGAGACCATTTCTTATTGCATCAACCTTTTAAGCAAGCCTCATTAAACTACATATGTCACCAACAGTTGCATTGGTCTCATGTGTTACCACACAAACCTTTGCATTTGTATTATTATTAAGTTTATTCGAGTAACCTTCTTCCTTCGTTTTGAAGTAATGATAGTCATTAATAAATTGTTTACTACACTTCATAATAGTGAAGAGTAACAATATTTTGGTAGCTTGGTATGTATTTTTTCTGAACAATCCATTATCATTGTTTGAATCTCCCTCTATTATCTTTTGTTTTCAATCTGTAAGTGTTTCCATTATCACCAAGGATGTAACTAGAGTTCTTCCATGATAGAAGTCATTATGTATGTATAGGATTTTTACTTTGAGACTATGAGCAGACAATTTATCAATATATATGAAAAATGTGGTAAGTATAAGATTCTCATAAAGTATGAGAGTCTCTAAACCTCCTTGCTGAAATATTGTGAGCACAAGTTAAAGCCAAATTAATTTTATTTTTTTTTAGTGCATCTGACAAATTATTTTGTTTTTCAATCTTCTTAATGCATATTCCACAATTGCAGCCCTACAAAAAATATTCAATGAAAAAGTTCTGACTTAAGAACTCTAAATCTAGACCTACAAGTTATTTTTATATTATACTCCTTTTCACTCAAACTAGTACACCACCAAATTTTGAGAACCGAAGTAAAATATTGTAATTATGAAATAGTGTATTTACACTAAGATATAACATCTAGAAACACTTTTATATATGAATCCATATTGATAAAAAAAATTGGTCCAAGGAGTATAAATTTGTGTACTCTGTAATTCCAAATCTTCCTTTATTCAGAAATTGACTTTGTTGCACCTCTTTAAAGTTGTTTTTAAAGACTTCACTAAGTTGGAATGCAAAATTAAAATGTAAAATTTTGTATGGATGTGCTTGGATGTTTAAATCAAAATGTTAAATTTTGTATGGATGTCAGAAGTTTGGAATATTTAAATCAAAATGTAAAATTTGAATATGTATTAAGTTGATAGCATTGCCTAAATATAGGCATTTATCAAATGGAAAGAGAGGGGTATTCAAGGAAAAAACATGCAAGGTCTACTAGTGCAACTACATCTACTTAGGGGAGGTCATCAATCTCATCAGGCAATGGTGTTTCCACTAATAATCAAATATTGTCAAGTTCACATCTAGATTCGAGCTTGTTGTATAGATCCCAATCAAGTGATCACCAGGAACGTCAAAGGGACACAAATGATTCCCTCATATCTTCTATGGAAGGACGTCAATATTCTTGACCTTTTGCTAGTATGAACATATATATGTTAACATATATCAATTATGAGTTTTCACATGTGTTTAATAAGTTTGTATGTTTACACACAAATTTATGTATTTGTCTTTGAAGTAGAGCAAGTTTCAGAAGAGGGTGATAATTCGGCACAGTCGGATAAAGGTCAAGAAATGAGGGTTTATGTTGAAAAAGTTGAGGGTTGTATGCCCATAAAAACTTATCCATCCGATATACCCAAGGAGATTCTATGGGATAGTGGTGTTCAACAAATAACCCTTGAAGGTTGTACATCTCACTATAACAAGTTGCAACACTATCTTTATAATTTGGATCTCCCTCCAGAGAGCAAACAAAGTCTAGAGATTGTTTTCCAGTCACTACAAAAATTAATTGAAGTATATGAGGGTCGTGGACCAACTACATATGGTTTTATTGACTTGATGCATAGGTGAAGGGTACAAGTGATGGGTCTGGATAAGTGATATGTTCTGAAGGATAGAGTGACGAAAGAAAAATCCAATTCAATGTTTAACTTCAAACAAGGCCTAAAGAAACAAATGTTGAAAGTGAAATATTTAAAGCACCATGAACTTGGACATTTATTATAGGATCGGTTCCTTGCATCTTATGGTAGTTTTCCATGGAATGAAGAGGTTCCTAATTATTTTTCCATATTTTTTTAAATATGAAGCCAGACTATATCGATATTCATTTTATATTTTATGGAATTGGAAGGGAGTGAATATATGATCGAAAATGTGTTCTTCGATATCCCACAAGTATTCAACCTCTATACCAGATATCTCTCCCACCTAAGATTGTGACTTTAAGATTAGAGATGGATCCCACATCCCAAGTTGGGAGAGATGCAAGAGATTTTGTGGCCAAAGGTTTAATGTCGGCATTTGTAGGGGTTGATGTGGGATTGTGTTAGGAGAGGGACCGAGCCACTTTTCATTAAATATTTTTTTATCGAACTAATGATGAGGTAGACTCAATGAGCATTTATGGTATTAGGGCCTATGCAAAGGAGTGTCACCATATAGCCTCAAATGTCTTGTCCCTTGACATAGCGAGTAAAGGAGAGGCTCGTTGTTTATATGCATACAATCTATAATTTTTTTATTCATTTTGAATTTAACTTTTGGAAAGTTTTGGTTGTTATATCTATGGATTTGTGTATTTTGTGATATATTCATTTAAATGTTACGTAAATGTTTATTGATTTCAGTTTACTAGATTGTTGAATGAACATGATTTTCGATTCTCCACTAGCGAAAATGTAGAAGAGAATATTAGAGAGGTATATTTATTAAATAGATCTATATTTATGTTTTAAATTTATATTTATTAAATAGATCATTTTAGGTAATTTATGCACATCTTATTGTTAATGCATGAACACATTTTAAAATTGAAAATGGTTTTGTCTGCGGACTCCTTTAAGTTCCAACTTTTTGGATGATATTCTATCTCATGTAAGCATGTTTTAAAAAAATAATTTTTTTAGTTTTGATAAATAAAGAGTTACTCAATTTTAGTTTATTTTACTCACAGCATGTTTTATTTTTTAAAAAAAATCTAGGATACACGAGGTAGTACAGACATTGGTGGTGACGTAATTATCTATAATTTTGTATTATTTTCATTTTTATTTTTATAAGTTTATTTTGGTTTTTGAATTTAGTTTAAAATTGTTTGATTAATATGAGACTCATAGTTTATTTTATACATGTTATAGGTTGGGAGTCATCGAAAAAGGGGGAATACCACAGCAGAGGATATTGGTCCTAGTAGCGAGGTAATTTTGTTTATAAATTTGTATTCTTTTCAATTTTATTTTCAAAAGTTTTGCTTAAATTTTTGAATTTAGTTTAAAATTGTTTAATTAATATGAGATTCATAGTTTCTTTTATACATTTTATAGGTTGGGACTCGTCGAGACAAGGAGAATACTACACAAGAGGATATTGGTCCTCTAATGGACATAGACATTAGTAGTGAGGTAATTTGTTTATAAATTTTTATTTTTTTCAATTTTATTTTCATAAGTTTATAATATTTTTTCAATTTTTTTAAAATTGATTAATTAATATGAGATTCATAGTGCTTTTATACATGTTAGAGGTTGGGACTTGTTGAGAAAAAGGGAAGACCATACTGTAGGATATTGGTGGAGTCCAATTTAGAGAAAGTTTTTATTGGATTTTTTTGTTTTGTTTGACCATACTACCATGTTGATTTTACCATTTCGACTTTATACTATATTGCATACATGTATGTGTTGATACAGATATTGTAAGTGTTTTGGACATTGAAGAACTTTATTTTCCGATTAGATATATGTTTTGAATTTACATATTGTAGTTGTTTTGGATGAAAATATTTTTTTGATTAATTACATAGTATACTTGTTTGATACATTCCTATCATAATTTTTCATGACGTCCATGAATGTATGTATTAAATTAAATGTGTGAAATTTATGATTTTGTTTCATAATGATAGTCAATATTATATCTAGTTTAATAGTATAGTTCAATTTTGTTAGGATTGAATCTCATTAACTGATACAAAGCTTGTAGTAAATGGTTCTTGAGTGTTGTAGATAATTTCATCTAGTATATAGTCGGTTTTTGACAAACTTGTATTTTTTCAATTGTTCTTAGATACAATTTCTAGTTAAGTGTTGTAGTTTGGAAGACTTGGTGTATACTACATTATGTAAAAGATTGAATTTAATGCAAATCATTCAAGTATAATTTGCAACATATGTTTTAATATTTGTTTGTTGTTTAATGTCCAGTCTTGAAATGTTATGTAAAATACATGTACATGTATATGTAATGTTTAAATTTATTCTCTTATGTAAAAGATGAATTTCATTTTATAAATTATTTGTATAGGTCTAGTACATGTGTAAGTTTTATGTTTAATGTTTAATGAACTCTATTTTTTCAGCCGTTTCATAAAATATGATGTCATCAGAATTATACTTAAATAGAAAAGATTTGGAGTTCATAAATTGAATTCAAGTTTGTTAAGTTTGTTTGGAAGTGTGTTGTAGATTATATGTAATCAAAAAATATTTTATAAATGATTCAAAATTACAATTTTTAACAGTTGTACGATGCACATTTAATGTTCAGGTAATAGTATATAGTAGTTCGTGAACTATATATGCGGTTGAAATCATGGAAAATGGGGATATAACTATTTTTTTTTTTTAATCACAAGCAAGAATTCCAAGATTTTAAAGGTTATGCTAAATTAGAGAAAATGATTAAACAATAAACAAATGAAAAATAATCTGTGTTCTTTAATCATTGCTCTAATTTAGCATAAGCTTCACAATCCTAGAATCCTTGTTTGTGATTAAAAATCAAATGATTGTTATCTCCATTTTCTATGATTTCAGTTATGTGATCAAATCATTGTTTAATTTCATAGAATTAAATACATGCATATACAATCGACAATCAACAATATACAAAGTTAAAATAAACATACAAACTCTCTTCATATAATAGTTAAATGTACTTTAGACAAAAAAAATAAAATAATAAATTGGAAATATCTATAATAAAATCACCATTTAAATTACATAGGATCATGTAACATAGACCAACATTTAACAAGGAGTAAGGAAGGACAAGATTAAAAATTTGTCACACTTTTGCATGAGTTCCTTCAACCATATACATTTCAAATAAACGTGCAAATTCTCTCCATACAAAAAGTTAAATGTTGACAAAAAACTTTAACAAATTAGAAAGATCCATCATAAAATCACCATTTAAACTAGCTAGGAGCATCTACCATATATCAACATTTAACAAGGAGTACAAGCAAGGGCAAGAATTTATGTCACACTTCTAAATGAGTTCTTTCAACGATATACATTTCAAATAAACATTCAAATTATTCTTATATAAAAGTTTTTTTTTTGTTGGCTAATGGGAAGAACCCCCCTAACTAGAAGGTTTTCAATTGGCTAAGTTACCATGAACCAGGGGCATCTAAGCCGTCAAAATCACACAGGGATTGCACTCGACCTAAACCGCACCAACCCTTAACATGGTTGTAGTTTTGGTATCCGTGGGATTTGAACTAGCAACCTTTCTGCTTATGGGGTGTCTTAACCATACCCCGCCACCAATTGGTCTACATCTCATGGATTATTCTTATAAAAAGGTTAAATGTTGGAAAACACTTTAACAAATTAAAAAAATACATCATAAAATCACAAGAATTCATGCCACAATTTAACGAGTAAACAAGGACAATTCTTTATGTCACCTTTAGCATGATTTCTTTCAACTATTTTTACTGTTCATTCAACAATATAAAATGCCAAAAAAATATACAATTTCTTCATGTACAAAAGTTAAATGTTGACACAATATTTTAACAAATTAAAAAAAACCATCATAAATGCATCATTTAACTTAGTTAAGAGCATACCATACCAACATTTAACAACGAAGACATCTCATTCACCTTTTCCTTGTTGTCTAAGGGTGCAATCACAACGAAGACATCTCATGTAGTCAAATTGATGTCAGGGTTTTTAAATGCATTATTGAATTGACAAATAATGTGTATTCTATACAATGAGGAAAGGAGGGTACACTGTTTATATTTGTATGTATCTAGATTCAATGCAATCAGTGATCAAAATTGACAAATGCAAACTTAAAAATAAAATATAAGATTTGTCTTTATAGCGGTGGATCAAATCTCACTCTTTATCGGATAAGTCATCCAATCCATATGAAGGAATCTTCTAGTACATAATGGGATCCAAGAATGAACAATCAACAAATAATTTGTACTCTATATGTATATACTTTATATGAAATGAACAATGAATGGTTTTACTTTATTACATTAGCTTCTCTGGAAAGATCCAAAATTCTATCTCCATCAAATGATATTGTTATTTCTTCTTATTCTAATTCTTCCAAGCTTGCAAGTGGAATTTTTCTCTTTGTATTAATTTATGTGTGTTTATAATTTTTTACATAGTTGTACGTTATGTTTTCACAGACTTCCATAGATTCAACGTTTTCAATGTGAATATGACAAAAGCATGATTGCTTTCTACATTCAAATGAAAACATGTTTTGGAAGGATTGTGTTTTAATAGAGTATAAATATATAGTCCCTTGTATGGTTCCAACCTTGTATGGGATTCATATATCTATATTTTGGATTCTAATAAGCCAAAAGAACCTATGATATGGTAAATCACAAAGGCCAAATCTTAATGTTAGTGTATATAGTTTAATGTTAAACTTGCAAATAATATATTTTTTTAATTAATAATTAATAGAAATAAAAAAATGGGTACATACATGTGCACATCTTTTGAATGTTGATTATAGTCATGGCTTAAATGTAATTGACACCATTTGAAAACTTCTGCAACTAAATGAAATCGCATTGAAGAATGGTTCATTTTCCATCTTTAAAGTGCTCTCTTTACACATGCTCCTACACCATCATGTTCACCATTTCCATCTCCAGTTTCAAAGAAATTACAACGATGTCTAAAGTTCAATGCTTTATGAATCCGACACAACCAAAAGAATGATCGTGAATATTTAAAGTGTCTCTCACATCCATCCCACCATATCCAATTTTCATTGAATTTAACATCTTGTATTTTTAATGATTCATAGAAAATATTTTCAATACGATGTTGTACAAAATGGGTATCATGTGTACGATCATCACTGATATAAAAATGATGATATTTAATCACATCTCGAGTGTCACACGTGTTTTAAATTCCATCAACATTGTGCTGAGAATGTCTATATATAACATGGACAAATATTGAAACATGGTTAGAATGATAGTATTCACTTTGTATCTCCATTTGTGCAGCAAATGTGTATTTTTCAGCAAAATCAACCACAAAAAAATTCTTCCAGGTGGAAAAACTTCATAAGATTGTTTGAATTAAAGGAATTTCTATAGTTCTCTATGTGAATACTTGGTGTATTTATAAATTTTGGTGTATTTATAAATTTTAATTCAAATTTCTTAAAAAAAATGTCACACATATTTTATCTTCTCGCAAATCAATTCGTCTAGAAAGAACATCACTAGAACTTGTAGAAAAATTGATGTATCCATATCTTCTCCAATCAATGGTTACATATGACACTGACTTATCATTATTAATAGGATATTTATTGTGGAATAAAGCTATATTTCTACAACGATCATAGTGTTTTCCATAGACACATTTCTTATTGTAAAATAGTTCATTGCTATCTCTCTCACATAAAATTTAATATATGAATTCACATATTAGGGGCAAAGATGGTGAATTTGGCCAAATGTTTTTACCAAATTCAAGAAAAGTGTCATAATATAATTCCAATTCCACATGATAATGGCAACAACATGTGTTGTGAATAGTAATAGGTCTAACATACCATGGTTTTTGTTGCACAAATGTAATGATTGACATACTAATTCCATGATCATCCTCCTTGAATTTGTTTTAAACAATTTTAGTTGTGTCATTTCCAATATATGTTTTGCATGGTTTTTCTATTCATTTAGTGATACTCTTCATTGTATCATATACCTTGAATTTGGTGAAACTTGAGCATGTGCCAACCAATATTTATATAAAATATCCATAACACCTTCTCTCATTCTATCTCTATAAGGTGAGTCTACAACTAATTTCCCAACAAGCAAGTTCATCATTTTCATCTATTTGCAATTTAAATTTGTTATGTTTGTACAATATCTTTCTTGTGGTTCCTATTGATTTTTACATTTGTGTAGTGAAATGTTTTTGTCTAGTACTAGCTGAAATAATTGTTTTTTCAATTGCTCTACATGCAGCTATGGTATCTTTCTTCCTGGATTTTCCAAATTTTTTATTGCATCGCTTATATTTTCTAACACATTACGCTTCAGCTTCAACTGATTTGTCTCCTTATGAATACCCAATAGTGACATATCACCTCTGAATGTCTTGGACACTAATAAACATATCAAAATGTGTGCTTGTCCTGTTATTGAATATTGTTGGAGAACATCATCATAAATTTCCATACAACGATATCATGCCTTGTATATTGTTATTTTCCCCTTATTTTTTGCAATCAATGTTTTCCAACATCTTATCATCAATGTTAAAACAACATATGCATTTTAGTTAAATTTAATTTAACATATATCAAAAATTACAATTCATTATAAAAAAATGGATTTGGAAAATATATGATATATACATACCAAGTCCAATTTCTTGTTCTTGATATTGATCTTCAATACTAACTTCATCAACATTAGCATGTAAATTCCTATTTACATATTCAACAATGGTCTCTTCATCTTCAATTTGTTGTTCTTGTAGTCGATTTTCAATATCCATTTCATCAACATTATGACGTAAATCTCTATTTACGTCTTCAACATTTGTCTCCTGTGTCTGTGCAAGCCTTGCTCTTTTGGAATGATATATGAGTCTATATTTCCCTATGAGCCTCATCAACTCATTTACGATCACTTTTGGTTTGGTGGTTTCTTTTACTTCCCATGATTGTTGAATATGTAGAGGTTAAATTAAAGAATAAACACTTTATACTAAAAAAATAAAAATAAATATGATTAAAAAACAACTAAAAATGTTTTTTTGGGTCTTTCAACCATTTATAAAACACACGAAGAGAAATTTTCTTTGACACTTTTACCTAAAAAAAAATAGAAAAAAAAGTCTCTTAACAGTCCTTGAGTCTTCGACAAAACACCTTAATAGAATGTCTTTGATATTTTGACCTAAAAATGTTTTTGACAAAACAAATCACCTAAAAAATCCCCTTAGAGTCTTTGAGCTTTAAGAAAACACTTTAGAAGATATTGTTTTCAAGAGAATTTCACTTAAAACCAAATAGAAAAAATTATCACCTTTCAAAAAGTGGCTTAGATTCTTTCAACCTTTGAGAAAACACTTTAAGAGAAGTTGTCTTTGAGTCGTTTACCTAAAAAAGAATTCATTGACAAAAAAATCATCTCAAAAAAGTGTTCTAGAATTTTTCAACATTTAACAAATCACCCAAAGTGAAATTGTCTTTCAACCTTTCACAAAAAATAATACCTATGAGAAAGATATCATCTTAAAAAATTTATTATCTAGTCTTAGAGCGTAGGAAAAAAAGATTAAGAGAAATTGTCTTTGAATTTTTTACCTAAAAAAGAATTAGAAAAAAATCACCTTAAAAATGTCTCTCATATCCTTTGAGAGAACACTATGAAAGAAAATTCCTTTGAACCTTTAAGAAAAAATATTCTTGAATAAGTTAAAAAAAATCCTTAAAGAAGTCCCTTATAAAACATCTCCTTCAAGAAACCTCTTACAAAAACATATCTTTAAAAAAATCCCCTAAGAAAAATCTCTTCAAAAAAGTCTCTTAGAAAAAAAATTATCCCTACCTTCAAGAAGTTTCTTAGAAAAAAGTCTACTTAAAGAAGTCGCATTAAAAAAAACTAAAAAAAAATCTCCTTTGAAAGAAAACTCCTTGAAAAAAAACTCCTTGAAAAAAAAACTCCTTAGAAAGAAATATCCTATGAAAAAAAACTCCTTGGAAAGAAATCTCCTCTGAAAAGAAATATCCTTTGAAAAAACCTCTAAAAAATATGTTCTAAAGACCTCTATTAAAAAGAGAGATGTGAAACTATAAACTGTCTTAGTATTGATTTGTGCAATTTCAAATAATTTAATTTCTAAAAGAGAGCCCCTGTTTTTTCACACTGATATAATGTTTTTGCATTTTATTTTTTGGTCGAACAACTGATGCTAATTTTAATGGTTTAAAAATGGAAAATAGTTGTTTGGCTAAATAATTATTCGATCGAACAATTATTAGTTCTAATAATTATTCGATTAAGCACTTGTTGATACCTAAACACTTCATTGTTTTCAAGCTTCTCCATTTTTGGAAGGTAAAAACAATCTCCTGCATAGCAAATCAACTATTAGAACTAACACTATTAGTTTCGTCATTGAATATATTTTCCATAGGTATAGATTTTGTTATGTTTATGTGAGATCTAATAATTTTAATTCTTTTGGTTAACATGTGTCCATGTTGGTTTCACTGCTTTCAAAATGCAGTGAAATAAAAAATCAATAACTTGAAACATATATAATATGAAAAAATGAAAAAAATATGGGATAGTTCATTAGAGTCTACTTCAAAAGGGTATCCTTAGATTTTTAAGTTTTAGTGTAAATTGAGAGAAATGTCCCATCAAAATAAACATGTTGAAATGCGGCAAGCTTTCCGCATTGATCCAATTCAAAAAATAAAAATAATTAGTATATAGATCCATTGGTTACGAAATTATAGTCATGTAGCAATACATTATGTGTAGATTGTCGTAGAATATTTTGTTTTTAAGAAACACAAGTTTAACAATTATTTCACGTGCGTCAAGAAACATGACTATTTATTAGTCCTTTTGTTTTATAAGAACATACTATCAAACATTTCCCAAATTGACATATCAAATCTCAATAAAAAAGTGAAAAAATAATTAATAGAAATATAACATAATTCTCTAAAAGATTTATTTTTACTGGAAAGTGAAATTCTAAACACAAATATAGCCTTTTTTTCCTAAAGTTGAAAAACATGAAAAAATTATATTTATTTTCTCATAAGATCCCCCAAAATAGACACATGTATTCATGGATTCACCCATGTCTAATAACCTGAGCATTAATAAAAAAAATATAGATCATGTTATAATTCAAATGTTCATTATAAAGTTAATAATGTACATAAAGAGTGTGAAATTATGATTCACGACAAGATATAGAATCCAAAAGAATCCTCACAACAAAAGAATTTGACAATACATGAAGAAAACCGTATAAAAGAGAAAATTAACACATAGAGATGGTAACAATAATTGAGTTTTCTATTAGAGTCCAACATTTAAATATGTCTAGAACATGATTATATTACAATAGGAGAAAATCGTTATCCTTTGGATACATATTGGTGGCACACATGTGCCAAGATTATATTGGATCTCAAACCCCCCTAGGTGGATCAATAAGCTCCCAAACCACCTCAAACAGTCATGAATGGCCATGTGAATTTTGGGGAAGAATTATTGGTCATAAATAAGGGTAGGCTAGGCATGGTAGAGTGCATGGGTGAGTGGGTGTCACATCCCCATCCCTCAGACCGGCGAAGAGGACGCGACGAACATCAAATTCAGCCAGGCAAATAGCCCCATGAACATGAACAGGAGAAATACTGATATTAAAAGCTTAAACAACATAACAGAATGCATAAAACATCATACAAGATGCATAATTATTAAACCATACAGCGGAAGCAAACATATTCATAAACCAGCATTCAACATGTTCATCATAACTCATTAAACATCAATATAGTTGCGGAGATGGAATAGCTGCAACACTTATCTTTCAATGAAGAACTTGCCCGCAACCAGCTACGTCACTACAACGTTTCACCCAACCATAGGCCAGCATACTCATCATTCTCTCAGCACACTGCCACCCCCGAGCTGGGCATGATTTCTCCAAGGATAAGGGTCAATTGCAGGCTTACACATAGCCGAGGGGACACAAAACCGCCAAACCAAACACTGTTGGGTTTAACAGGCCTTCAACAAGCGGCCAAGCCAGCATAGTCCGAAGACCAACCACTGCATACCCGCAGCAATCAACCCCTTCACAGCCCTGTGAAGAAAGCAAAACAACCGGTGATAGTCCCAAACGACAGATGAGGCACAACTCAAGCCCGCAAGGAAACTCAGAGTTGTTCTTGGCCCTAACGTGGCCAAAAAAACTCAGCAACCACACCCAAACTAGGGTAACAACAGCAGCCCAATTTCACAATAAAAACAGCGGCAACAATCTACAGCCCACAGTGGATAAGAAACAGAACTCCTGGCATAACCATGGGAGACTCAGCCAATGACTGTGGCAATCAACAGCCCCAACTCACAGTGCCGATGTGGCAGCTATACACAGTCCCAAACAGCAGGGAAAATCAGACGCAGACCACTGCAGAAAATGACTCAATACGAAAGCATAGCAGCCCCAAACGCAATTGGACACCACAGCCAACCCAAAAACGTGGGGAAGACAACAGCCCCAAAACACAATCAGTGAGCAAGGCTCACAACGTGGGAAAAACGACCCCAAACAGTCTGTGCGTGAGTGCAACCCGCACCAGACCACAAAACGCCAAGGAGACTTACTCGATTCCACTCTGTGGAAAACGTGAATGACCACAGGTAAGCAGCTCTCCTCCTGGCTGCGTGAGATCCGGCAGATCCTCTACCTGTGCGTGAGGATGAGCAAGACTCCTGCCCCTCTGTGTGAGGAAAAAACAAATAGCGGCCTTCGTGTGAGGAATGAACAGACCGTGAACCTACGTGCAAACCGAAAACCGACCACCATCGTGAAGGTTGAATACCAGCTATATAAGCAAACAGACAGCAGCCTCTGCGCGTGGATGAACAGCAGAACGCTCAGCGTGGGGAGGACGAACTGGCAGGGTGAGAATGGAGTCGTGGGTGGTGTGTGGGTGTGGGTAAGGGACTGACAGTCCTGCCACCCCACTCCCAAAGGAAATAACTGCCCTCAACCACTCAGCCATCCCTCCTCAACCACCAGCTGAAGCATTAGAGAGGTTGACAAGGTTGGATGAGACAAGAAAAGGTGGCAAAACATGGGGTTTTCCCCCCCATAGACTAAGGTTTGACATCCCCACCCCTTATCCTTTGGAACCATACCCTTTTCATTCAACGTTGCACTGTCGTAGCTGGTTGGGGTTTTAGTTTTATTTGATGTGCGTATTTACATGATGCCACATTATAATGTGCCGGATAGCACGATAAACCATCGGCAACTATCCCCATTGCCGAAACACACACACAACGAAATCGATGGTGGGGCTTTTGCCTTGAGCTCCTCACCACGATTAATCACAATATATACATCATGTGAACGGGGTCAAAACCGGGGACGTGATAGTGGGAGTGGATCTATGCAACAATAAATGGTATAAAATAGCCAAAAACACTAAAAAAAAATGCATTTGTGCCTCTGGTCAAACCCGATCCATGATTTAAGGAGTGGGAGTGTCACAAGGGACCAAAATTTTATTAACGAGGGTTCTCATTCTCCTATTTCACCAAAATGTGGGTGTTGGGTTCAATTAATGGTAAAAAAACCCACTTACCTTACGAATCCAACATAACCAATGGTTGGACTATGCAACATAAGTGAAAACGAATGTAAGTATGGTCTTAGGTGGTATGTAACTATGGTAGTAGGTGGTATGATGTTATTACACCCCCCCTTAATCCTAAATTAGTGTAACCACATCAAAAATTGAGGCTTGGCAACTAAGGCTCAAGTCACCTCTTACAAAAAAATATTTTTCCATATAACCAAGGTAAGAAGGAAAACCGCATGGGAATAAAACCTCCCCTATAAAATGGACATGGAGAAAAATATGAAAGTGAATATAAATCATCATCATGTGTCACCCACTCCAAGGAGTTATATCATATAGGTGAATGTCTTCTCTGTGAATATCTTGGTGAAGATGTCACCAATTTGCTCTGCATATGGGAAATACTGCAATGATATCACCTTCTCATGCACCAAGCTCCGGATGTAGTGAATGCGAATCTCAATGTTCTTGGTCCTCTATATGTGTACTATATATGTGGATATATTGATTGCACTTTGATTTTCACACCAAATGACAGTGGGTGAATCAAATGCAAAACCAAGTTCTCTAAGAATTCCTTGCAACAACGCACGTTGTGTACCTTCATTCATTTCTCCTTTGTAATCGACCTCAGCTGATGAAAGAGAAATAGTGTGTTGTTTCTTACTTGAATGGAATATGGGACCATGTTCAATCATGAATACATAACCTGAAGTGGACTTCCTGTCAGTGGAATCTACATCCCAAATCAGTAAATCCAACTATTTATAGTGGAGAACTAGCAACATAGTGTATCCCGAAGTGTTTGGTTCCTTGCACATAATGCAAGATAATTTTAGCATCCTTCCAATGGATATCATGAGTCTCCTGCATATATATTACAACATCACATACTACATTATCCAAATCAGGTCGAGAGTGTGTGAGATACAACAAGATCCCAACTAGTTGCCTATACAACAAGTTGTCTACCAATGGAGATGAACCAAAATCACGTAGATTTACTACTGAAAGAAAGGGACACTTGGTTTCTTTACATTAAAACATTTTGAAATTTAATAAAATGTCTAAAGAATACTTTTATTGGCTGGCTTTAGTACCTACATCATATTTCTCATTCTCCAAGCCAAGAAATTGTTTCAACAATCCTAGGTCAGTCATAGAAAATGCATTGTGCAATGAAGACTTAATTGAACCTATATCAGCAAAGCAACTTCCAATTATCAAAATATCATCAGCATACAGTAATATGATATGAATAGAGTCATCTAAATTCTGAAAATACAGATTATGATCATATTTTCATCTTCCAAATCCTTGTGAGAGAAGAAAGTTATCCATCTTGGCATACCAAGCCCTGGGGGCTTGCTTAAGGCCATAGAGAGAGTTCTTCAACCTGCAACAAAGTGAAGGATCATGAATGAAACCTCCATGATGTTGCATATAAATATCCTCATGAAATTCACCATGAATAAAAGCATTATTCACATCCATATGGTGCACCTCCCATCACTTAGACGTAGCAATGGCTAAAACTAGCTTGATTGAGTCCATCTTTGCAACCGATCCAAATGTATTTGTATAATCCACTCCATGGACTTGAGAGAATCCTTTGGAAAGAAACCTTCCCTCATACTTCACATCTTAACCATCAGTATCCATATTGGTCCTATAAACCCACTTACATTGCACTAGTTTCCTCTTGGAAGGTAGAGGAACCAACTCCCAAGTTTTGTTGTCTTGCAAAGACGTGAACTCTTCTTGCATGGTTATTTTCCATATTGGGTCATGTGATGCTTCTTCATATGATTGTGGAACAAATTCAACCATCATAAAACACCTCTCTAAAATATTTGAATCACAAGTGGAGAAAGCATTGTGAAACTGAGATCTAGTCTTCCTAGAGTCTAGTGTATCTCCTCAAATATCACCAGCTACTTGTATGGTTTTATCTGCCCATTTTGGCCTTTTGGGAGAGTCATGATATGAATTCATGTCATAATATTCATCTTCCATATAAGAATCATAAAAATCATAAAGAGAAACATCACTTACATCATCGTTGATTGGAGGGTGTGAGCAATCCCCCTCTACTAGCTCGACCTATTGCATGGGCTCTTCTTCAAACTATACACTTCTCTCAATGAATGTTTTATGAGTTGAGGGTTCAAAGAGCTTGTATCCATTTTCATACTCATGATATCCAACCATTATGGACTTCTTTATCTGAGTTGGAAAGGATTTTCTCTTCTCATGAGGAATTATAGCCCAAGCCTTTAAGCCAAAAACCCTGAAATGAGAAACATTTGGCTTGTGACCTCTCCAAGCCTCAAATGGATTTTTCTTTTGCAATGATTTTTATAGAACTCTATTTTTAACATATGCAGAATAATTTATGGCCTCATCCCATATCTTAGGATACAAATAATTATCCTCCGACATGCATGTGATCATCTCCTTCAATGCTCTATTCTTGCACTCTTCCACACCATTTTGTTATGGTGTGTAAGGCACTAAAAGTTTCATTTGAATGTAATTCTATTCACATATATGAAGTAGTTTCTTATTGACATATTCATTTCCATTATAAGTCCTTAATACCTTGATCTTCTTCCCACTGAATTTCTCAATAGAATCTTTCAAAGCTTTGAAGATCTCATACACTTCAGATGGTTGCTTGAGGAAAAACACCCAACAATACCTTGAGAAATCATCTATGAATTTTAATACATACCTTGTTTTTCCATAGGAGGGTGTGGGAATAGGTCCTATCAAATATAAATCGATCAATTCAATCACTTGTAAATCCCTTCTTTCCTTCCCCTTGTCATACTTGCGCTCTGCATGCTTCCCAACAATGCATCCCTTACATTTGCCTTTGGAAAACTTGATGCTTGGAAGTCCTTCAACCATGTTTTCTTTGCTCAAATATTAAAGATATTTTTAGTTGAGGTGTCCATATCTCTCATGCCATATCTTTTTAGTTTCATTGGCATGTGACAGGATCGCATTCCCTGAGGAGTAAGCAAGAAAGTGTGAAAACTTGTACATTCTTGACTCATGATCTGCAATACCCACAGAAATAACTTTGCTTGTATAAATTTATGATATTTCCACATCATCTTGAGTAAATTTAGCTCTCTTGGTTTAACCTATATGTGTCATTTGATATATAGAGAGTATGTTTGTTGCAATATCAGGCACAAACAACACATTGTTGAAGTACCCATTGTCAAGGTTTATCTTTTCAATCCCTTTGGTTGGGATCTCAAAGTCATCACCCATGAGGATGGATGGACCACTGTATGGATGTAGGGCCAAGAAGGAGTCTTGTGTAGAATCCATGTTCCTTGAGGCGGGCCTAAATCTATGATGAAGGAGGAAGAGCTAGAAGATCCAACAATCGGTGCATGGCATCTCTCCTTGTTTTCAGAATTTGAACCTCCATCTTTCTTCCTTGCGCCATCTAGAAGTAGGGATGATTTTAAGGAACCATACTTATTTAAAGGTGTATAAATGTTGGCGAATATTACCAATTCTTAAAACGCTAACTATAAAATGATTGGCGATATTTTTCCAAAAATATTTTAATTTCCAAGTATTTGTTATCCTTTATATAATAATTTGGCGATTTTTAGAGTGAAAAAATTTTACCCCATCAAAATTGGGTGAAATAGGGCTTCAAAAAATGCAAATTGGTGAATCTTTTTTGGGAGAAAAACATCGAAAAATAGCCCACTGGGCTAAAATTCGCCCCTAAAATTATCCCTCTCTAGAAGGGGAATAAGTTTTTCTTCTCAAGGAGTTGCGCCATCATGTCAATGGTATTATTCATGCATGCACTCTCTAGATGCCAACCTTTGTGACAGTAAGTGCATTTGGTCTTCTCTTTCTTCTTTCCTTTCTCCTTGCTAGGATTTGAAGCCCCATCAAAAAATTTGGGCTTCTTTTGCATCTTCTTCTCTTGTTGACTTGAATCCTTGGGATTATTATTTCCCTTTGCTTGATTCAAAACACCTACATCAAGGGATTGATACTAGATGGATTTGTTGGTACCCATTTGAACCAACTTATCTTTTTCTTGATTCAAATACTCCATGAATTCTGCCAAGATGGAATTCTCCAATTTCGAACTGCCAGCTTGCCTTAGTGGAATGTCTAAACAAACATTGAATATTCATGCCCTAGATTTGAAAGTATGGACAAAATCAGATGCTCTTCCTTCTTTTCGATGCCACATTGTTTTAGGTGAATAACCAAGGATTTAAAATTGGTGAAGAAATCTTGGTTCGTCTCAAAGTTGTTGGAGACATTTACCACCATACACACTCATTTTGGTTAATTTGGCCTAGTTAAACCACTATCCTAAGTTTTATTAACTTAATTGACATCAGAGGAGCACTAGATGACATCAGCATGAGCACACCCACACCTACCTTCAGTCAAGGAGGCTAACTTAGCCTTCTCCTACATTCGAGGAGGCTAACTGGACCACTTCGGGGGTGATCTGAGTGTCATTAATGCCCCATATTTCTAACTGATGGTTACAATCAGTTAAACAGAGCAGTGAAGGCACCTTCCTTCATTAAATTGATTATTTATTGATTATTTAATGAACTGGAGTCAACAGGGGCACCTCCAACCACTTATGATGGTTAGTTACACTTTAGTTAACCTCATCGAGGTTCATTGGAGTCATTGATGCGCTACCACTTGTTGGTTGGCTTGTAGTGACATGTGTCTGAGCTACTTTCAGTTAGAC
>LPNX010513550.1:242145-271914 GCA_001517045.1 Pseudotsuga menziesii | reverse complement strand
CTTACTGATCATAGGTAGCACAGTTGCTTCTATTTCAGTCATCAAAACTGCTCTCCACAATGCATTTGAAATGAGCGATTTGGGGCTCTTAAAACAATTTTCGGGGCTCGAAATTAAGAAAAATTCTGATGGGATAATGGTCAATCAGTAAAAATACATATCAAACCTGTTATTCAAGTTTAACATAGCTGAATGTATTCCTGCACCATTCCCTTTCCTTTCAGGGATCAGCCTTGAAGAAGGAAAAAGCACACCCCCCATGGATTGCACTATTTATCGATAGCTGATTGGTAGCTTCTTGTACTTGACACATTATCATCTTGATATCTGTTATGCTGTGAATGCTGTATCAAGATATATGAACCAGCCCCATAATATTCATTGGAAGGCAGCCAAGAGGATCCTCCAGTATATTCAAGGAACCATGACCTACGACATTCACTATGCTGCAGACTCTGAGCTAGAGTCGGTTGGATACACAGATTCTGATTGGGTGGGTGGTTCTATTGATCGGAAGTCTACTTCCATATATGTATTCATGTTTGGTGGTGGCCCCGTTTTTTGGTCTAGAAAAAAGTAGGCTGCCATAGCATTATCTTCAGCAGAGGCCGAGTATCGGGGAGCGATGAATGCTTGCATCCAAGTAGTTTGGTTGCAAGGCATTCTTTCAAAGTTTGATCTTGGTAGTACTTTGTCCACTGTCCTCTTTTGTGACAGTCAAAGTGCTATTAATATATCCACAGATCCAGTTACCAGGCAGAGGACCAAGCATGTAGAGATACACATGCACTATATCAAGGAGCTAGTGCATGACGGGACCATCATTCTGCAATACTACCCAGCTGATGAGCATATTGCAGACATCCTCACCAAGAGATTTTCAGAAAATAAGTTCACTTACCTCCGTTCACTGTTGGGGGTGAATTCATCAGGGTGATCCTACTACTTTCAGTGTTCAACTTAAGGGGGGGGGTTCGCACTGGGTTTTCCCTCTTTTCCTCACTTAGTTTGTTTTTTAGCATTGTTTGAGTTTCAGTATTGTACAAGGTGACCTATGGCCTTAGTTTCCGGGGTCCTAGCATTCTTATGCATTTTATGTTTTCTACTCCTCCTGAGTATAGCTTAAGGGGGGGTGTTGGAGACATTTACCACCATACACACTCATTTTGGTTAATTTGGCCTAGTTAAACCACTATCCTAAGTTGTATTGACTTAATTGACATCAGAGGAGCACTAGATGACATCAACATGAGCACACCCACGCCTACCTTCAGTCAAGGAGGCTAACTTAGCCTTCTCCTACATTCGAGGAGGCTAACTGGAGCACTCCGGGGGTGATCTGAGTGTCATTAATGCCCCATATTGCTAACTGATGGTTACAATCAGTTAAACAGAGCAGTGAAGGCACCTTCCTTCATTAAATTGATTATTTCTTGATTATTTAATGAACTGGAGTCAACAGGGGCACCTCCAACCACTTCTGATGGCCAGTTACACTTCAGTTAACCTCATCAGGGTTCATTGCAGGAGTCATGGATGCGCTACCACTTGTTGGTTGGCTTGCAGTGACATGTGTCTGAGCTACTTTCAATTAGACTCAGTCATTTATTGCACCTTGACTTTAGTTAGGGATAAGTTGAGTCAATTAGGGTTTTGAGTAGTGGTTAACTTGAGTGTTGACTGTGGCTTACATCCAATTAAGCTAGACTAACTCATTCAATTCGAATGACCTCCTTGGGAATTCAAATTGCTTTGTCATTCATGCTTCCAGCATGATCATTGTATTGTATTACTCGTTCTTTATTGATTATACAGAGGGGCTACTTATTTTGTAGCACTATTATACCATTTTCATGCCTTATTGTCTTAAATCTCTTATGAGACTGTGTTTTAGTCCTTAGATTACTGTGACAGATTAATAAAATTGAGTTGGATTCAAAGTGATTAGCTCATTTTCAAGTTGGCGGCCTTTTAGCTCATCAGTATTCCCAAAAAATGACTCAATCTTGAGCCACACTTCATTTGGTTTTGTAATACTTTCTACATGAAATAGGATATGCCTTGAAAAAATGATACAAAGCATCCCAAATTCTTCATCCAATCTGTTGAAATACTTAGACTTCTCAAGAGTTGAGTTCGACTCGTTTTCTATCTCCATGGTAAATCTATAGAGACCTCTCAATATCAACTGGATCACCACCTCATCCTTCCACTCAAATTAGTTGAATGAAGTGATCAAGATAACATGAGACTGCTCCATTTTTTGTTGTGCACTGAGTGACAAATAACACTTGAACAACCTGCAATGCAAACTCTCAATCTACTAGAGGAGACCCTAGATTGAAATTTGAACCATATGAACTCTATGAATTCAACTTGAAAATCCAAATATCTCTGATACCATGTGAAATTCTGATTCACAAAAAGATCTAGAAGCTAAGAGAATCCTCACAACAAAAGAATTCGGCAATACATGAAGAAAATAGTGTAAAAGAGAAAAATCAACACATAGAGATGGTGTCAATAACTGATTTTTATATTACATTCCAACAGGTAAATATGTCTAGAACATCATTATATTAACATAGGAGAAATTTTTTATCCTTTGGAGGAAAATTGGTGGCATACATGTGGTAGGCTTAGATTGGACCTCAAATCCCCCTAGGTGGACCAATAAGATCCCAAACCACCTCAAATAGTCACTAATATCCATGTGAACATTGGGGAGTCATGCCTGGTCATAAATAAGGGTATATTATGAATTTTGGAGTGAATGAGTGAGTGGGAGTGGCTCTAGGCAACAATAAATGGTCCAAAATAGCCGAAAACACTAAAAAACAATGCATGGGCACCTCTAGTCAAACTAGTTCCATGATTTAAGGAGTGGGAGCACCCAAATGGACCAAAATATAGTTAATGAGGTATTTCATGCTCCTATTTGACCAAAAAGTGCGCATTGGGTGCAATTAATGGTCCAAAACCCCCAATTACCTTAGGAAGCCAACATAACCAATGTTTGGACTATGCAACATAAGTGAAAACGAATGTAAGTATGATCCTAGGTTGTATGTGAATATGGTATTAGGTGGTATGATGATCTAACAAAGAGAATATTACCAAGTCTTTGCACTCAGTCCCTATGTTTAGTACATCCTCTTTACCATGTTGGTAACAACTTGATGCACCATATTTCTCTTTTATTTGGTCAACAGCCCAATTATTGGGACATATCATTGGCATAATTTTTTTTAAATGATCAGGATAAGGCATGATTCTACAGTTTAAATATCTAAATTGTTTCATTTCATTTTCCCATTTCCTTCTCTTTCCTCCATACAATGTGACCCACTTTTGTGTTTCCTCCACATTATAAAGAATGAATTTATTGATGGCATCAATTTTTGAATCTGTTGATGTATCCATGAAATAAAATAAAAAAATAGTATGAGATAAAATATATATTATCAAATTTAGTATAAACAATTACTCTATATCAATTTTACAAATTAAAAGTGGCTTACTCTTTATCATGCTCCTTTTTCTGTTCATTTGGAGTATCTCCCCTTCCATTTTTTTCCTCATCCTTATGTTCATCCCAAACAATTTTTCCAGGTGTGTTATCAAGTTGATTCATGTACTCATTATGATAATCGAACAACTCATATATTATGTACCCCTCCACTATAGAACCCTAAGGGTTTTCCCATTGTCGAACAAATCCCTTCAATTGTTTCATGTACCACTCTAAGAAGAACATCCAATGACATGAGTCCACCCCGATTAATTCAACCTTGACTATGTGTATTAGAATATGAACTTGCAAGGTCATGAAACTCCTGGGTGGTTCCTTATCAAACACACAAACAATCTCAACTATCTCTTAACACCACCGTGTAATGTTAGCCATATGAATATCCTTTGATGTGGCCCAATGTAAAAATGCAGATATTTTAGATATGGCACATCAGAGGTCCTGGGGAAATTCATGGTTCACACACCCATGCATAAGCAAAGGATAATGACACTACAAAATAAACACATGCATAATTAAATTCATGTTAACCTGTAGTGGAAAACAAACATGTTTTCTACATACATAACCTTAGAAGGTTCAAATGGTCATGTGATTTCAACCCCGACAAATGTTCTTCTACAGTGACGTAGCATTGTAGAGTAGAGTTGTATAAACAAGGAAAATTCATATTCGGTGTAAATTCCTTCACTGCAGAAAGATCATCTTTCTTCAAAATCCATGGGACATCACCTTCTTTAAAAGAAAAAGAAGAATTAGCTTCTACTCTACATCATTTGTGTGGCCAATGCTTCTTCTTAGTATTTGAAGAAATAATATCTCTCCTAACACCAAATGTGTCTCTTTTTTTATGATATGTGCCTCTATAAATAAGATCAAATTTTCAAATATATGCATTGGATCTAGTTAGTGGGATATATTAATATTGTCCCAATATGGTATCTCATAAAATATAGATTTTATTTTCATCACAATGGGAATTTTTATCAACATAGATGACAAAACATTGTTGATCATCAAACATAGCTTCTTGATTTGAATTAAATAATTCTGAATTTCCTTCTCCTTCTCTCTGTCATATGCCTTAAGCCAGTCACCTTGTATCATTATTTTAGGTCTATGTATTCTCTTTGTTTTACCATTGATAATATTCTGTAAGGGTGGTCTTGTGGGGAAAATACCCTCAAGCAGTCATACATCATATTTTGTAGGTTTTAAAACCACATAGTTTGTAGGTCTTTGAACCAGTTAGACTTTAGAAAAGGATTGCAACATTTACATACATGATAACCCTATTTTTATAAGAGTTGTGATGTTATTGTTCACATAGCACGTTAGCGTTGGAGAAGAAATTTGCATCGAATTAACTATGAAAAATAATATTGCTATGAATAAAAATAAATCAAACAACATGCTTACCAGAACAAACTCCTAATCTTGGATAACCATGCATGGTGTATGTACATATGCCATACAACATAAAATACCTCTCTATTGGAATGGATCTTGATACATTGTATACATGAATCCCTTCCCATAATTCCTTAAATTCATCGGTCAATGGTCATAGGTAGACATTCATATTCTTCACCTACCTTCTGCCAAGAACTATAAAATATAATATTAGATGTTCATTCTTCACAAAAAAACACGTAGAGATATTGTTCTTGGTCACCACTACTAGATAAAATGAATAGTTTCCATTTTGTAGGTGTTGAAAGGTGTGTTTCCAATCGATAGACAAGAAAAATATCATAAAGCACATGCATAAATCCATGGAGACAAAAGCATACATTGGGCCAAATACTCGATTGATGTATTCATTCAATGGATGGTATATTTATATATGAAGAGAGAGGTTGGAGCGGTTTCACCTGCTCCAACCATTCATTCATTAGGGTTATCTAATTGTATCATTTAATACATTATAATATATGATAAATTTAGGACAGGCCTATCATCCCCCTCAACATCTTCCCCACCAACAAGACACTTCTTCATCCTGAAGAAAACATGTATGCAAAAAAAAAAATCGGACTCATGATTCTTTAGCTTTCGTCTTCAATATGGTAGTAGTCGGTCAAAGCCTCAACTTTTAACCACTTGGTCGACATTCACCTTCATTGGCTCATAATTGTGGTCTATTGGCTATGTTTTCAATACCATTTCTTTTCTTTATGCTTTCAAAATCACAACTCGGGATTTGCTTTGCATTTCAAAATCACAACTCAGGAGTTCCTCTGCATTTCAAAATCACAACTCAGGAGTTGCTCTGCATTTCAAAATCATGTCTCAGTTAACAAAAATATGTGAAAATATCCTTTATCAATGAATTTTATTTATAAACAACACATGAGAATTATTTGAGTTCTTGCAGGTTCTTCAACGAACATCTCTCAATTTTCTCTAGGTTTAGAATGCTTCCATCTGCTGTTGTTGTCACCCAGAGCGGATGGAAGAGGCAACAATGCCAATGTTGAAAGGTGTGCTTTCAACTGAAATGCAAGCAAAATATCATAAAGCACACGCATAAGTCCATGGAGACAAAATCATTTATTGGGCCAAGTACTCAACTGTAGTAATCATTCAATGGATGGTATACTTATATATGAAGAGAGAGGTTGGAGTGGTTTCACCCTCTCAAATCATTCATTCATTAGGGTTATTTAATTATATCCTTTAATACATCATGATATATGATGAATTTAGTAAAGGCCTATCAACTCCCTCAACAACAAGGAATACGAGTTAAATCCATCCATGGATATGCTGAATCGATGGATCTGTACTTCATCCTTGAATTTATTTGTCCATGTATACTCTATATACTTCATGGTTGTTGAATCTATATTTGGAATTTGCATAACTCTTGGTGCATTTCTATGCGAGGCATGCCACCCCTACAACACAATTAATTCTTTGCAATGAAATATCCTTTGAATCCTTGGGATTATAAGCATCAACTTTAATATTTTTTTAGGAGGACCATGTGCTTTACCCTTATTTTTTTAGTTTTGTTACCGGTCATGCACAAATTCTGGATGTATCTCTTTGTTTTCATATTCGCCTCTATATAGAATACAATCACTTGAACATGCATAATATGATATGTACTCAACACATAACCTTTTTAATATTTGCGCCCCTCCGCAACTATTAAGTAACACTTTATTACTAGGAAGTACCCTATCTTTCAATAACATGTAGCTAGTGGGAAATATAAATGTACACTATCATCAAATATTCAAAAAATCGAGAAATTTCGATCTTGATTGTGTGAAAAGAATATCGATAATTATATAGGTGACTTAATGGTTATTTACCTCAAAATCACTAAGAAAAATGAGTCTGACATACCATACATTTCGTTGTACAATAACCTTGTAGTCCCTAGTTGGGTAGACTTTGATCGACCATTATCAAAGAGAGGGGTGGTGGGTGCACATTTCAGGCTCTTGAAGAAGGTATCGATGATGTGAGAATCATCCCTTAGCTTGTCTAGATAAATTGCATCTAGAACATTCCCTCCATGGAAATTGTATCTCGTAGTAAATATTCCATACCACCCTCCATTACATTTCCTTCATTTTCAATGAATGAAGGATCCATGTTGTTGTAGAAATTTTGAATTGGTGACTCAGGATGTAATGGGAAGTGAATAGGTGGTTGATTCAACCATGCTTGATATGATTCCTCTCTGAGTTGTGCTCATTTTGCAACCTTTTCTCTATTTGAAATCGTAGTGGGGTGAAACTGAATATGGTATAAAGGCCACTCGTCATCAAAATTGGGATTTCAAAACTATTGAATAATACATTAATGATATTAGTAAACACATTGCAATTAGTTTTCAAAAAAATCATACTAAATATAGAATTAGCATTGATTTTTTTTCGATATTACATGTGCAACCAACCACATTACAAAACAAAAGGTTAAATTGAGCAATACATTTACATTAACTCAATTGAAAATAAATAAATAAATAGTTAATCATTCTTTTTCTTACGCCCCAAGGGGGTTTCTATAGTTAGTCCTAATGCAAGGAATCTATTATGATCGGTTGGTGTTCTATGGAATTTATATTCTATTAACAACTCATCAGTATGAGACGAACAATTTATTGTATGCACAACAAAGAATCAGGATGATTTTATTTTCACAAAGAAATCCTTGTCATTGGAGTGTTCCTCAAATGAACAATTTACACTAAATAATGGGCACCTACAACTATGTATGAACCTTGCTATGTTCCCATGGGTGCATGGATGATGGTCAATATAAAGTAGGTTCTTCCTATTATGGTTTTCATATGCATAACCATTCATAATATACATGGAAATGCTATGTTTGTATTTAACAATATTCAAGTAATCATATTGGCAATAAAGAGGACCACAAAATGAAATAATTTTTACTTACTATTTGGGAGGAATGAATACATGTGAAAGGATAAATAACCCAAGATTTGCATCATCTATTTTAAATTTGAAATCATATCATTATTACCACAAATTCATTTCCAACATTGGGCACAAGCAAAGAAGATGACCAGGTTCGATACAAAGTATGCGTGTAAGAGGATTGGTATTTACTTTGGAAATGGATAGGAAGAGAGAAGTCATCACTACCCTCCAACTATTGAACTAACTTTGGTGTGTACTTGGAAATTTTTTCTCTCAATTCATACAACTTTTTGGATCTCCTAGTAGAGATGTTTTCAGTGGTATTGATATCATACCTTGGATCACTAGAATTTTGGATTAACTCAACAAAAGGAGACATGTTGATCAATTTAGCATAAAAAATCGTTTTTTGCTTCCAACTTTTAAAAAACATATCATCATTTGAATTTAAAGAAATCATCATTTGATATTATAATGTTTTATGCCTGCATTTGGGCCAAATCAACAATCAATACATGTTTACACTCTAAGAAATTTTTTGAAACATATAACAATCTAACTTTAAAAAGGGTTTTGAACCACTTTTTTATGGTGTGAGTTTAAATAAAATATGTATACTGAGTATTTACTTTACCTCCATATCATTTTAACATCAATTATAAATTTAGGTGACTATTAACTAAATACAATGTGTTTGTTTCAACCTATCACATCAGTTTGTTATTAATCAGAAAGTACACCCATGCTTCAAAAAATTATGCACCAGAGAGAAAAGCATTCGATAAATAAATAATCCACTAAGATATCACAACAGAGGTTTGCATTTGCATTTTTATAATATTTAATATATGGTGGTGTTTTATTTATGAAAGTTCACAGGTGCGCTTTACCCATTTGTGTACACCAAAAATGAAAATATTAAAAAAAATGCATTTGTTTTTCATCAATGCACATAAATATCCAACAAATAAATGAGCGGGTATTTTATTTTCAAAAAGTGAGTTGCAAAAAATGTATTTATAAAATAAAATCTAATTAGTATTCTTCACAACCAAAAGTGTGAGGGAGGTTTCTACAAGAGACATATTAAAAAAAATGCAATTGTTTTCATCAATGCACATAAATATCCAACAAATAGCTGAGCCAGGTATTTTATTTTAAAAAAGTGAGTTGCAAAAAATGTGTTTATAAAATAAAATCTAATTACTATATCAGTATTCGTCCAAAAGTGTGAGGGAGAGTTCTACAAGAGATATTAACAAGGAAGACATTGGAGTGGCCAAAATTTTATGAAGATCCAAGATTGGTAATGTATTATGGGTCACATACAACTCTTAATAGAAAAGATTCAAAGTATTTAATTTTTCTCTAATAGTTTTAAAAAACCATTAATAAATTTCTCTTACTAATATATATATATAGTATATTCGAAAGAAATCATAATAATAATAATAATAATAATAAAAGCTACTTTTAATGCTACAAACCCCCTGTTTTTCTTGTTGCTTCATTTTTGTTTTATGTGGCTCCAAAATTTATCATTGGGGTTTAAACTCCTCTTATGTTTCACAATGCTTGTATGTTTGATGTCTTTGTGCTTTTATATATGAGGAACCTATTGCAGTTGATCCACCCACTCATTGCATCGGTTGTCAAATCCTGTCAACTACGTTGGTCTTTTCTTTATAATGCTACCGCTTTTGCAATGCATAGTATACACGTTAATGCACCGATGTGCTTCACTGAAAAGCACATTGTTTTAATGTTATTGCCAGAAATTAACCATGTCTGTGCTTTTGTTTAACTTGTCTTTTTATTCGATGTGTACCATACATATTAATTCTCTGAATAAAAAGTGTACCATATTAATGTTTTTTTTAATTCATGAGTATGTGTGACACATACAGATGATACGCACTGATTCTCTAAAATTAAATGCACCAATGCAAAATAAGTAGTTTTTTAAATTTTCCACACTATACTCGTGTGTTTGTAGAACTAGCATACCCTCAAAATGAGGAAATGAAACACTGAAGAAAAAATTAATATGTTGCAAAATGAGAGAAAGTTGTGTGTATGTACATATAATATAATTTTATGTGTTGAAAGCAAGTCTAACTATTTCATGTAGTCATAGTAGTAGATGAAATTGAAAGGAAAACTCTACTGCAAGTACCAATAAGAAATAAATAGAAACCCATGTAAAGGATGGCAAGTAAAATGAAATACATTAATTTGTCATACGAGAAAGTATACATATGTGACTAAAACAATAAAAGGCTATGTAGTGATCAAGTTTGACTCTAATATATTGGAAATCAACATTGGTATTTTCATTTGGTAGGGGGAGTGTAGGGATTGAAGGTTGCAAATTTAAGTGAGAAAGGGACAAAAAATGAAGGACAACCTCTTCATTTTTTCGCAGTGAGACATATGAAGCTTCTTTCATCTTTGCATAGCATCCGAAGGAGAATGGTGATGCAATACACATTCCTTCTAATGTTGTAGTGCATGGCATTGCTTCAAAGGTCAAACATTGTTGTTCATTATTACCAATGTCAATGGTTGACAATGTCATTGCCAATCCTTGGGATTTATGGATAATTAATGCCCATGCCATCTTGAGAAGGATTTGTTTCTCATTACTTCAATTTATGAGTGGAATTGATATGTGCTTAGGTTGATATTGGTCCCATGGAGGCCCAATATAATTTTTAAGTGTCACGACAACATAGGGTGGTAACTTAGGAGGGATAGATCCAAGTGTGTATATAATTTGCATGACCATTCCAAGTGCACAATTTACTAATCTTGATTGGATCCATAATTTGCAAGATAACGTTACTTTCTTCCCTACACATAGAAGTATTCAGATAGTTATTTCTCTTTGCAAGCCTAGTTGAATTCGGATAATTACGAGAGTGCAGGGACAAATTCAAGTATTCCAGCGTACGTATATTTGCAAGTGTTCCGCTCGATATGGCTAAACTACGACAAAGACACATATTGATATATTTAATCCAAATTAAAAGTTCTCAAAGGAATTCGTAAGTTGCTCCAAATTCGTGGCGCTAAACAGATCAATGTTTTCGAGGCTACTTAAATTGCCAAAGGAATCTTGCAGTGGCTTAATTTTGGAGGCACTACTCAATTCAATATTGTTAAGCCGAATTAAGTTACCAAAGGAATTTGGAAGGATCTCCAAATTATAGGCCTTTGACACTTTGATGTGTTCGAGGTTCCTTAATTCTCGAAGGCATTTAGCAGTGACTTTATTTTGGAAGCTTGTAATAACCCCAAGCTCTTAAACGACAACATATCAAAAAACTCTTTTGGCAATGTCTCAATCTTCTCCGCTTATGAGATGTAAATCTGTTCAAGGTGTTTCAGCTTCCCTATGGACTTTGGAATCTTTGAAAGGGGAGCAGCTGCAAAGGAGCCTACAAAATGTTCATGCATGTTTCAACGTATATAATAAATATACCAATATTGAATAAACACAATAATATTAAGTCTTATCAATTCTATTCCATCCACATTTAAAACTCTTACATTTTCCATTAGAATCCAGATGAAGAAAAAGAAAAAATAAAGACTCTTGATACAACATGATGTATACATGGTCAAACCCCAAAATGAAGAAATCTAAATGTATTAAATATTGTTTTTTAATATAAAAATAAACTCAAATAATCTACAACAATCAAAGTTATATTTCATATCACTAGTCATTTAGATCAGACTCCATGATTTGGATCTTGATCTTCTTCTTCTTCTTTTCATTTTTTTTTAAGAAATCCAAATATATTAAATATTTTTTTTAATATAAAAATAAACTCAAATAATCTACAACAATCAAAGTTATATTTCATATCACTAGTCATTTAGATCAAACTCCATGGTTTGGATCTTGATCTTATTTCTTTTCTTTTCTTTTTTTTTTAGTCGAAAAAAACAGTTCCTTGGTATTTAATTGAATCAAAAGAACCTTTTACATCTTTATTCAGCACTGTAATACCCCAAGATTCAGCAAGAAACCAGGTGACAATCTCAGTACAAAGCATACATATACATCATAAACAAAAACAGAACAAGCAGAATATCAGAGATACCCTAAGCACCTGGGTATCAATACATAATATCCCTCTCATAAGAGAGCTGTAATAATATCAGTGAGTCTATGTCCCTAGCGAAAATAACAAGAACCCGGAAATCCGATCCAAGCAAGGAGAGTGACTCTTGTATATCCTATAGTAGCTTGCTCAACAAAATCTGATAAAAGCTCAATGAGTCCATGAGATAAACCTGTAATAGAATGAGCATATTCTAAAAACTTTGTGATGAGTCCACCCCAATAATCTCATTCTCAAATGATTCAGTAAGTAAAAGATGGCCCGGAGCCAAGTGCAACCCTTCCTTGGAAAAGATGTTTGCCCTCTTGTTATGTTCCCTATAGACATGACTGAAATCCACCCAAGTAAAGGAGGACATGAGAATTCTGGTGTTGTAACACCAAGTCTCAAGATTCAACATGTCCAGGGTAGATTCCTTTTTTGCCTAGTTTATAATCACAGAGGAGTCGCCAAAGATATGTAGGTAAGGCAACCCAATATCCTTGGCGACCCGTAGTGATGCCCAGAGTGCTAAGAGTTCAGCTCGAGTGTTTGTGCAACTGCCACATCCAAGTTTAAAAGCTAGTAGGTGTTGTTCATTCAACCAAAGACAAAAAACGGCTCCATCTATATTATTTGCTGCTGCACCATCAAAAAAGGTCATAGGAAAAACTGAAGTAGGAGATTTCCCAATGTTCTAGGTAATTTTATGCCTGTGCTTCAGAAGAGGCTTGTAAGTATTAATCTCATCAAAAATAATATGTAAAAGGCCTGCCATGACAGGATTCTGATCATCAAACAACTTACGGTTCTTGGCCTTCCAAATATTCCACATAAGGAAAAGGGGCAGACACAGTAAAGAACCACTTTTGGATACCCATATGGAGAGATTTTCCATAAAAGTAGGGGCAGTCCATGAAATGTTCACATCAAATAAATGGGGCACCCCCAAGACCACCTCCTTCAGGGAATTACAGCAAACAGATAGGTCATCAACCGATTCTGCGTTATCCACATATATCAACAAATTATACACCTTTATATCATAAAAAATCAATAGATTTAGTATTATTATTAAATGAGTTATACACGTCTTCAAGGGTACAGCTCTGTCCACTGAGCGCCCACTGCCACTGCCCGCTCTTTCTTGTTTCCAGACGACGGATCAATGTTTAAAACATGGGCATTTATGATAAATTACTTATTTTCATTTATGTAGTTCGAGAATCAAGATAGGGCCTCGCTCTTCCCCTTCAACTGATTTTATTTCTCAATAATTATGGAATAAATCATTATATAAAAATATAACCTTAATTTTATTTTGGAGCAAATAAAAAATAGATCGGGTGAACTTTTTGAAGGCTTTTATTTTTATTATGGTCAACCAAAGTGTTTTTTTTTAATTTAATCAATATTTTTATTACAATTCTTATAATCAAAATTCATAAGTGTTCGTATTAAAAGAAATGTTTTATTAAATTCCAAAATTATTTAAAAAAAATAAGCATTTACCTTTTACTTTAAAAAGTATATAAGTATTCACTTGTAATATATAAGTGTTCACGGCTGAGAAAGTTAGTAATGGCTTACCAACACAAGAGCTTTGATATTTTCTCGTCTGATTTTGATTTGATCAGTCTCGTCATTCTCAGCTGCCTGCTTCATCTTCAGCAACACACAATTGAAATCTCTACCGTTCTCTTCTGCCTGGCCTCTGGATTCATTGCGATGATGAACATGGTGGTCTATTATTTTGTCAACGAGTTCATCGAAGATTTTGCTGGCCTTCTTTGTGCGTTGTTTGATACCTTGAATGTCAAGCCCATCCAGAAAAGGAATGAAGTCTTCAAGATTGAAAGTTCCTATCACAGATAAAATTTCTGATAGCAGATCCTTCATTCCTTCCATTTTGTTGCGCATATTTTTCTCATTTGTCTCCAGTATTCGGCATACAGGGCCTTCAGTATATCCTTGAAATTGTAGAAAAGGTATTTCCCAACGGTTATTGGTGGTCGGATGGAAAATACCAAATCATGAGATTTGAGTTACAGTTTGGCCATTTCATACGAGGAAATAACTAGGGTGGGAACAAAGCCGAAGGGCAGAAACATAATAGGTCTGTAAGAGTGCGGTGATCAAGCAACCTCAATTGGTGGAGATTTCCAATGATCGGCCATGAAAACGGTCCTGGAGGCAATCTATTGTTGCTGTTGTTCGTTCCTTTTTACGCAATTGCAATATAGAGTTGAAGAAGAAAACTACTAGCGTTGCGATTCCAATGATTAGGCCTGGACTACACCACTGGGAGTCTCGCTGTGTTTCTGAACGTCCTAGTAAAACCACCCTTCCGAGAACCATAAATCTCAATGAATATAGAAACTATGATCAAATTCCCGCTTACCTCGTTGCAGCCAATTGAAAAACAAAACCTTATAATCCTAGTGTCCTCCTCTCCTTTGTCCCTAGGAGGATATCTAGGTGCTAACCTTGGTGAAATCCAGAACAAACTAGTCTACCTGATCATGCATATTATATGGGTTAGTTGAACTTTCTCAGGAGAAAACGGCGGGCGCGACAATTAACTTGAGTTACCGCGCATCACACCCTTTGTTTTCACCTTTTCAAAAACTTGCGACTTGATTTTCTTGCGGCTGAATTTACTGCGCGAAGAAATTACTGTGCAAGAGTTATTGCGCCAGATTTACTGCGATGGAATAACTTCGCAAACTTTTCACCTTGACACACTTTAACTTAGGCTTTGACTGGCTTTTACTACGATTTGAATTGGTTGCGAACAACTCATGTGCGAACAAGTTTTCACTTCCGCGCAATAACTTTATATTTCCTAGTCTAAGGACTTAGGAATATGAAAAACACTTTTTACTGCGATAATCTAGGATTAACTGTGACACAACTATATTGCGAATTACTCACAATATCATATACATAATAAACAAGATTTGTGTCGAACCTCTGTGCCTAAAACTATGAACTTGCGCGTAAAACTGGAACTTTTACACAGTGAAATAATTATGGATTCTTGATGTCTTTCATTCACAGTAAATGTAAACAACATTCACTCAGGTAAATATGGAGAATATGTGCGGCTAACTAGAACATTCATTCAAACATAAATTAAAGATTTATATTTCATGTGACGACATAACAAAACTTACACCTATAAATACAAACTTGGTAAAACACAGAAGCTTGAGCTTCAAACTCTTCAGTGAGTTTTCCTTCTTCTTCACACTTCTCTTCTTTGTTGTTTGTCTATCTCTTTTCTTCTCTGTGTATTTTGATTTACAATTTCATCTTTCTTATAGAATATTTCTACCGACTAACCGTCTTAACATTTAAGTACTGCAATTACTTTCTACCTAGTCTTAACATTTAAGTACTGCAATTATTACTTTCTACCTAGAAACTTAGCTTCGGCAACTAAATTCTATTGACTTATATGCCAAGAAATCTGATCTCTTTATCTTGTCAAACTCTCTAGCACTTTCTGTCCTACTACAGACTCTGATAGAGTCGACTGATTGGATTATAGAGCAGCGAGTAATTAATATTTCCAACACTCCCCCTTAATTATGAGCAAATCGTAAAACAAAATATAACAAAATGTTTTCAGAGCAGAAAACATGCTCTGTTCATGACAGAGTTCACTGCACAAAACTTGTCATACCCAAATAAATTCGAAGATACTGAAATGTATCCCTTGCCAATGGTTTTGTAAAGATGTCTACAAGTTGATCTTCAGATTTGCAAAATTCTAAACTAATTTCTTTGTTATTCACCAGCTCTCTTATGAAATGATACCTTGTGTCAATGTGTTTGGCTTTTTTGTGAAACACATGATTCTTTGACAAGGAAATGGCTGAATTGTTGTCACAGAAAATAGTTGTTGGTTCTTGTTGGTTCTATGATAGATCTTTTAACATTCTTCTCATCCAAACAGCTTGACATGCAGCGCCTGTGGCTGTGACATACTCTGCTTCTGCTGAAGATAGAGTTACTATGGGTTGTTTCTTTGAAGCCCATGAAACAACACCTGTACCAAAATGAAATGTGTAACCAAATGTGCTTTTCCTGTCATCTGTGTTGCCTCCATTGTCAGTGTTAGTATATCCTATGAGTTTAAAATTTTCTGAAGTTGAATACATTATGCCAAGATCTTTTGTACCACTTACATACCTCAGAATTCTTTTAGCTGCTTGCCAATGTGAGTCTTTTGGTGACTCCATGAATCTTGAGATCAGACTTACTCCATACATAATGTCTGGTCTTGTCGTTGTTAAATACATAAGGCTGCCAACAAGTCTTTTAAACAGCTTAAGATCTACCCTTGATCCATCATCATCTTTGCTCAATTTTAAACCTGTTATTACTGGTGTTGGGGCTGCCTTGCAATTTGACATATTAAATATTTTTAAAATTGTGCTTGCATACTTAGAATGTGATATGAAAATACCATTTTCAGATTGCTGGACTTCAATGCCCAAAAAGAACTTCATGAGCCCCAAATTAGTCATTTCAAATTCACTCTCCATGACTGTTCTATATTCTTTTATGTCAAAATCACCAGTAAATATTAAAGCATCCACATACAGGCAAACAATTAACATGTTACCTTGCTCATTCACTTTGGTGTACAGTGCTGGCTCACTTTCACTCTTGTGAAATCCATTCTCAATGAGATAGGAATCAATGCAACTGTACCAAGCTCTTGGAGCTTGCTTTAAACCATAGAGCGCTTTCTTCAGTCTGCACACTTTTTGTTCTTGTCCTGGAACTTCATAGCCTTGTGGTTGTTCCACATATACTTCTTCATCTAAATAACCATTCAGAAATGGTGACTTAACATCCATTTGATAAATAGGTCATTTTCTTTGTGCGGCAATGGAAAAAACAGTTCTAATTGTATCCATGCATGCAACTGGTGCGAATGTTTCATTGAAATATATGCCGAGTTGTTGTGTGAACCCTCTTGCTACCATTCTTTCCTTATGCTTCTGCACATTCCCATCAGCATCTTCCTTGGTCTTATAAATCCATTTGATGCTGACTACATCTTTATCTTTTGGTACATCAACCAGTTCCCATGTCTGGTTTTTCTCAATACATTCTATCTCTTCATCCATGGCTTGTGCCCATACTTCTTATTCAACAGCTTCCTCAAATGTTAGTGGATCATCTATTTGAGAAAATAATGTAAAGAGAGAGAAGGAATTTGGTGTACCAGATTCATATATCTCACGCAGACTTCTTGTCTTCACTGGATCTATTGATCTCGAACTGCTTGATGGAGTCTGTTGTCCTCTTGGTGTGCTTGTCAGTGTAGCTTGAGCTGCGATTTGTGTTGATGTTCCTTGTGTTGAACCATGTCGTGGTGTCATGGGAATCGATGGTGTTGCGACTGGTTGATTTACTTGTGGTGTTTGAACCACTTCTTCCATTGTGTCTTCATGCTTGACATTCGACACAATCTTGACATTTTTCTCGACGGTTCCATCCCATGATTCATTCTCCACGAATTGAACGTCGCGACTAATAATTACTTTCCTTGTGACAAGGTCATACAACTTGTATACTTTTGTGTCTTTAGAATATCCAACAAAAATACATTTTTGTACCTTCTTGTCTAACTTCTTTCTCAGCTCATCTGGCACATGAGCATATGCGACACAACCAAAAACTTTTAAATGAGAAACACTATGATTCATACTTGTCCATGCTTCTTGAGGAATCTTGTTCTTCACGCTCTTTGTCGGACATCGATTCATAATGTATATAGAAGTTGCGACTGCTTCACCCCAATATTCATTTGGCAAATGCTTTGTTACTATCATGCTGCGCGCCATTTCCATAATGGTTTTGTTCTTTCTTTCTGCGATACCATTCTACTGAGGTGTATACCGTGCAGTGAATTGCTTCTGTATGCCATGAGTTTTGTAGAAATTTACAAATCCGTTTGAAACATATTCACCGCCTCTGTCTGTTCTTAGGATTTTTATGCGGTGTCCACTCTGGTTTTCCACGAGTGCCTTGAACTACTGAAAACAGCTAAATGCATCAGATTTATGTTTCAAAAAATATACCCATGTTTTTCTTGAGTAGTCATCAATAAAAGTAAGAAAATACTTGCAGCCACCAATGGACATTGTCTGCATTGGACCACAAATATCAGAGTGCATGATCTCAAGTGGTGTGCGCACTCTGTATGACTTTCCAATTGGAAAAGTCTCTCTATGCTGCTTTCCAAAGATGCAGCCTTCACAAACTCTGTCTGGTTTGTCAATAAATGGAAATCCATTTATCATATTCTTTGTGTGCAACAACTTCAATCCACCAAAATTCAGATGTCCAAATCTGAAATGCCAGAGCCAAGAATCATCTTGAACTTTTGTTTGAAATGCAACCTGAAAATCAGCGTTGTCATTTTCTTTCTTGTCACAGCGAACAACTTCTTCTTTACTTTCTGCCTTGAATGCAGCTTCTGTATTGTATGGAACTATCCTCAATGGAAACAAGCGATTGCTTGTCATTGGCACTCTTGCTATCGGCTAGTTGCTTGGACGTACATATTTAATCACAGAGTGATTATCTTCCATGTAAACTCTGTAACCTTTCTATATCAGCTTTCCAATGCTCAGTAAATTATGTTTCAAGCCTTCTACATCGTAAACATTAGGCATATACTTATGCTCCCCCTGTTTGGTTAAAATATTAACAATACATTTTCCCAAAACAGTGACTGGGACATTATTTCCAAGTGTAACATCAGTTTGAACTGAATTATCTAAATTGAAAAATAAATTTAAATTACCAGTCATATGATTGTTGTAGCTTGAATCTAAATACCATATGTCAGACGGACTTTCTTGGATGGTATTGCATTCAATTGGGGATACGCTTGCCATCATCATTGTGCTCGACGAAATGCTGGTGTTCGTTGACTGATTCTGGCTTTGCTTTCCTTGGTCATATTGCTTCCTCGTGCATTCATATGCATAATGAACAAATTTTTTACAGTAATGACATTGAATCTTTGATTTATCAAACCTGTGACCACTTGGATGACTTGTGTTCTGGTTCTGTCCTCTACCAGCAACATCTATAGGACTACTTCTGCGTCCTCCTCTTGAGAAGTTTCTTCCTCTGCCTCTGAAATTATTTCTCTCCCTGCCTCTTCCACTGCTTATAGATGTATGTGCTACGAATGCTCCTTCCAATGATGTTTGAGTTCTGCTAAGCCTGTGTTCATGATTGATGAGTGAAACTTGTAGCTCATCAATAGTAAACATTGTCATGTATGTTTGTTCTTCCAAGGTTACAACCAAGTTTTCAAATCTTGGGGGAAGACTTCTGAGAATTTTCTCAACCACCCTTTGGTATGTTATGGTTTCTCCATGAGATTTCAGTTGGTTTATCAAACCAACAACTCGGGTGTAGAATGTGTCTACAGTCTCTGAATCTTTCATGGACTGAGATTCAAAATATCTTCTCAGAATTTGCAGCTTTGAAGTATTTGCCTTATCCAAACCTTGATAAGGTGTCCCTAGTGTGTCACATGCTTGCTTTGCGGTAATTGCTGCTGCTACTCTTGGGAGTATGCTTTCATGCATGGCTTGATGTATGTAGAACAAAGCTTTTCCATCTTTCTTCCTCTGTTCCCTCAGGATATCTTTCTCAACTTGTGAGAGATTATTATATGTCGTTTGATTTGCTTGTTCCACATAACCATTCTGGACAATATCCCAAACATCTTGACCTCTAAACAAAGCCTTCATTTTCAGAGACTAATATTCATAATTCTTTCCTGGAAAAATCGGATTTTGTAAACTTGACATATTTGAACCAGAAGTAGAAGCCATTTTTTTAATTTTTAACTTTCCTCGGAAAATTACTTTTGTCCTTTTAGGACAAGATTTATTTCCTAAACTAGCTCTAATACCAAATCTCGGGAGAAAACGGCGCCCACGGAAATTAACTTGAGTTACTGCGCAGCACACCCTTTGTTTTCACCTTTTCACTTTTTCAAAAACTTGTGACTTGATTTTCCTGCAGCGGAATTTACTGCGCGAAGAAATTACTGCACAATGGAATTTCTGCGCAAGAGTTACTACGAGAGAGTTATTACGATGGAATAACTTCGCAAACTTTTCACCTTGACACACTTTAACTTAGGCTTCTACTGCCTTTTATTGCGATATGAATTAGTTGCAAACAACTCATGTGCGAACAAGTTTTCACTTCGGTGCAATAACTTTATATTTCCTAGTCTAAGGACTTAGGAATATGAAAAACACTTTTTACTATGATAATCTATGATTAACTGCGACGCAACTATATTGTGAATGACTCACAATATCATATAAATAATAAACAATATTTGTGTCAAACCTCTGCACGTAAAACTAGGAACTTGCGCGTAAAAATGGAACTTTCATTAGAGAGAATTTGAGGTCAAAAATGGGCCTCAAAAGGACCAAAATGTACTATATAAATCAACCAATTACATTCTAGTATATGACATCATCCCCCATGGTTGAGGTGGCATTGCATGAGTTAAGAATGCTTATTTGTCACATTTTCTATGGTGGATGAAAACCCATAGTTAACCAAGGTAGTGGTACAAGTACTTTTAAGTCATAAAGTGAAGTACTCACAATAAAAGTCATTTCACCCTTTTTCATAAAATAATATTATTGTTATTTTCAAGTAAAGTACTCATAATTCATAAAAATGTCTTTTCACATTTTTTTATAAAATAATATATTGTCATTTTCATGTTTTTTAATTTTAAATTATATATTCACTCAATTGCATTTAATATCATAATGTCAAACTAATATATATATATATATATAAAATCTTGTACTTTTAAAATAAATTAAATTCATGAATGATATTTATATGAAAAAAATATGTTAGCTATTCATATAAATTAAATTCATTTTTGTTTAATTTTATTTACAAGTTCAATACAAATAAATGCTAAAGGACAATAATCTTTTGGGAATTTACAATGAATCTTAGTCACATCATTGTAGAGTTATTTTATTAATTATTTTTATATTCAATTTAGAAAAGTAACTCAACCATGGTTATTTATATTGTGCATAAAAAGTAGTTAGGAGATGAGTTGTCATATATACCTACCCCATAAAGCCCCTAACTCATAATATTTTAATATATCTTATATTTTTGTAGTACATCTCTTAGGAGGCCCATTTTTGACCTCAAATTCTCTCTAATGTACACAGTGAAATAATTATGGATTGTTGATGTCTTTCACTCACAGTAAATGTAAACAACATTCACTCAGGTAAATATGGAGAATATGTGCGGCTAACTAAAACATTCATTCAAACATAAACTTAAGGATTTATATTTCATGTGACGGCATAACAAAACTTACAGCCGTAAATACAAACTTGGTAAAACACAGAAGCTTGAGCTTCAAACTCTTCTGTGAGTTGTTTTCGTTCTTCTTCGCACTTCTCTTCTTTGTTGCTTGTCTGTCTCTTTTCTTCTCTGTGTATTTTGATACCGTCTTAACATTTAAGTACTGCAATTACTCTCTACCTAGAAACTTAGCTTCAACAACTAAATTCTATTGACTTATATGCGAGAAATCTAATCTATTTATCTTGTCAGACTCTCTGGCACTTTCTGACCTGCTACAGACTCTAACAGAGTCGGATGATTGGATTATAGATCGGTGAGTAATTAATATTTCCAATAAACTCGCATGGAGAAGTCCTTGCGCCATGTCCAGGCCCAAAAGTGGATGCCAAAGTTCCATAGAATTCGCTTACTCTACTTGACATATGATACTTGCATGCAAACGTTGAACTTGTCCTCAAGAGAGACCTAGATAGTTGGGCCTACTTTTCACTTATCATGCCATGCATGAGAACTTACCTTTGGAACGAAATCAAGAAAGGGTTGAACCTGCGGCTCAACAATAGACGTGAAGCTGCAGTGGAGATCGAGGACAATCTGCAAGCAAATGAGGTCGTTCTCTTCATTGTCAGTCATCAAAACGTGCATGGCGACCCTCATTATCTCTTGCACGTACAGCCACAGGACTTCGTTCAAAGGCAACCTCCACATAATCTGTTAAATAACATTCTGCAACTTGTGTTCAGCGCTGCTCTCCGTGGCCTGGGGTTCGATTTTCCGCAGAAGAAGATTGCACAACACGCCAAAGTGAGTTTTGACAAAGTTGTGGTATAGCTAGATGTGTATAATCTCCAATGAATATTTCTTCAACTGTTTAACTAGCTTAGACAACGCCTCCATAGCTGAACGTAGCATTTGTAGGTTAAGAAAAAAATATACAACTATTCAAATCAAAATCTTGCAAAATCAAGCTATTTATGGGTAAAAAAAGGATACACAATCCTGGTTGCAAAACTTGTGGGCATGTTGCTTCAATTGCTGCGATTCCTGCAATTGTTACAAGTCCATTTTGTTTTCCTTTTGCTTAGACGATCATTGGTTTTAAAAGTCGTGATGTACAAATGAATCAGAACGACTGATTTACACAGCCAAGCTTTGATTCGCCCTTCGCTTCTGCTATCACATAGCAATAGACAAACAAAGGAATGTAAAAATCTAGCTCTTTATCACTTCACGTATGCTCTGTGTGGATCGATTCATGTGTGCTTTATGGGTAGATCTGCGGTAATCGTGCTCTTCTAAAACAGTCAAAGAAGTGGTTTTTTCAAAATAGTGTATCTGGTCAGGACATAGCAAATTTAGTTACACGGTTATAGGGGGCGACTTTTGATTCGTCATTGACATACCGACGAAAAATTAAGTAGAACCGTCCCCTTAATAACAACTTCTGTGTAATTACAAAGCATCTGTTTTTATTTATTTTAGCACATATAGCTAAAAGTTATTTAATTTGTGAAAAATATGTAATAGTTTCTCTAGTTAATGATGCGGAGAAATTATTGATACAATATGTCTAATAGAAGTTCAAGTTCAGTGAAATTAACTTGTTGCAATGAGCACAATGAATGAAGTACATCCAAAAAAACAAGGTAATTTTTTTGAAATTTTAGTGTAACATTAATATATTTGAATTACTAGTGAGTTTAAATGATGTATATTGGTTAATGTGTGTCATGCAAAGAAAAAACTTGAAGAAAATTGATAAGATTGTTTACAATCTAAGTGAAAAAGAGTGTAAAACCTTAATGGAAAAGTTTCAAAAAGATGAATTGGGTGAATAAGGTAATCAACAAAAAAAATATTTGAATCTTTAGTAATAATGTACTTCTTAAGAGTATTTGCTAACATGTTTCAAACAATTTATTTCACATTTGTTGAGAGTTGTGCAGGGACCACAATGAGGGAAGGGAATGACATCCTAAGAAAATAAAAATTATGAAAGATGTATATGATGATGAATTGGTTCTCAGTTCATCTAGAGTGGTGTTGAAAGTTAATGAAAGGGTGGGAACCTTTATAAAAACTATGGGGGATATAGTAGAAATAACCTATATAAATACGTTCCACTTACCATACAATAACAAAAAAGAATCATTTAATTTTTTTTTAAATAGGTTTTTTCTAATATGTATATACTACTACAAAAAATTATAAAATTAATTTCAACTATATATGCTGACTTCCTTATTAGTTTAAAATCTAATATGCTGACTTCCTTATTAATGTGTTATTTTTGAGATTATTGTATACTTTCCCTCCTGTTCCGTAGATTATTGTATGGGAATATATCTTCCAGTATTTGAGGTCCTACTCTGATGAGGAAAGACTTGGCTTTTTGGATGTTATGCTCATCTATTATCTGTTGATTTTACATTCCTGTGCCGGCGCTGTTAACAGATTGATCTCTACCTGATATTTATTTATCTTCCCTATCTGTCTTTTTCTTATTGGATTGTGATATATCTTGGTTTATCTGCTTTTGATGAGTTTATGATCTAATACAATCCATATTGGCTGTCTGGATGTTTTGGATCTTGGGGATAAACTGTCTGACTATTTTGTTATGCTGGTTTTGATATCAAAAATTACCCCATAACGGCTCCTGTTTTTTAATCTATCTATCTGTTGCTTCTTGTCCCGGGGCTATATTTAATAAACAGATTTGATGGGTTACTGTCTTGTATAGTGATCCAATTTTCCGGTACCTTTTCTTGATTCTGATGATGGAGAATTTGGATGGGTCTCCCGACCCTAGTATGGATCATGGACCTGCCCGTTTCCAGAGACAAAGAAAGGCAAAGGCCTACAAGACATTGGAAGGGAAACTTCGCTATGTAGTAGGCAGAGATATTTATATGGATAGGGTGGAAGCCTTAAGTCGTCGTGCTTTAATTGGCAGGCTGGAATATGTTTCCATGGAGAAAAAGGACTGGGTTTCATGGGCATCTGAGTTTTGGAAACCTTTTCTAACTTATGTTCCAACTATCAGTTTGCTGGTTCGGGGATGGATCGTTTTTGTCTTCTTAGAAGACTCTCATGCCACTGAGGTTCTAAGCCGTCTATGGAGAGTGGGTAATGGCTCGTTAGTGCTAGATCGTTGGCATGCAAACTTTGATCCTGCTAGAGAAAGAGTGAAAAAGCGTCACATGTGGGCTATTCTCCCAGGGCTTCCTTTCCCACTCTAGAATAGATCTCTTTTGGAAGGTGTTGGAAACACAATTGGTAGGTTTGTGGCTTTAGAGGATGATTTCATGAATTCCTATGATAAAAGGAAGGTAAAAATTCTGGTTGAAATTGATATAACAAAAGGTCTTCTAGCTGATATTGAGATTCTATGTCATGAGCGTTTCTTTATACAACACTTGGACTTTCAAGGCATTCCCTTTAGATGCAATGTGTGTCGAGAAACAGGACATTTGCGCCGTGACTGTCCCTCTTTTCGTCGTGGGCCTGTTAAGGGATCTTTGTCTGACTCCTTTATCACTTCTCCTATCATTTTTCCCTCAAAGGATTTTACAACTCCAGCCCAAAAAATCCCTTCTTCTGGTCAGTTGAATAATGCCATTTCTTTATATGGGGAGGTGTCAGACCTTGATCTGGAAATTATTGATTCAGTAATTTGCAGCAGAAAGGGACCCTCTTCTTTGCCACCTGACTCTACTCCATCCTATTTTCATCTGAGGGAGCCTGAGATTATGGAACCTCCTTTGATTGATTCTATGAATAAGGAGCCTCCCCTTACAGTCACTGATCATTGTCCTCCCTCAGCTCCAATTCATGCTGGATTGCCTCTTGTAGCTCCATTAATCTCTGTCCCTTCTTCTATCCCTTCGACTGTTATTTCCCCATCTCCACTTTTTTCTGAGGCTGATTTCCCTCCCCTTTCTACCTCTGGGCAGACTAGGCCCCAGTCTTCAGGTTCGCCTTCTAACAGCCCCGCTACTTCCCCCTCCTTTGTTGATCCTTATTTGAAGAAATCTTTAAGTATTTTCTCTGATAAAACACCTCTCTCCCCTACGGTTCTACCACTTGATTCAATTCGTTTCGAGAATGTTACTATTAGACGGAAGAAAAAGGAAACGAAACCTGTTCTTGATTCTGATGACTCAGTCCAGGATCCCTTTACCCCCCTTTCTGAGAGATTAAAAGCAGCTGATCGGTCTATTTCATCTCCTTCCCTTTGGGTCCTTAGAGCATCGACCCCTGACACTTCGGTTACTTAATGCGCATTCTTTCTTTGAATGTTCGTGGCTTGGGGAGCTTGGCCAAACAAAAAAGCCTCCGTCATCTACTGTTTGCTCTTTCTCCAGATGTTGTTCTATTTCAGGAAACCATGACTAGTCCTTATCCTGCTCTATATGCCTTTTCTAAACTTTACCCGGGCTGGGAGTTTTGTGCTCTTAGTTCTAATGGTCTCTCTGGAGGCATTCTTTCTGGCTGGAATCCAAAAATCATTAAGTGCAAAGCCTTCCATACTGCTGCTGGAATTCTGCTAAATGCTACTATCTGGGGGTCATCCCTTCAACTTTCAATTTTAAACTGCTATGGTCCTTACCTTAATCGTGATTCTTTCTGGAAAGCTGTAGCTTCGAGAGGTCTCCTTTCTCTGCCTAATCTCATCTTAGCAGGGGATCTTAATCTTACTCTAAATGCCTCAGAAATCTGGGGCACAAGAGCCCTCTCGGATCCAATGGGTCCTTTTTTCTCGAAACTTTTCGCTGATCATCATTTAATTGATGTTGCTCCTCCCTCTACTGGTCCTACCTGGAGGAATGGAAGGATAGGGGAAGATGGTATATCTAAAAGGTTAGATCGCTTCTTATTGTCGGAACAGTTGGTCTGTTCTTTGCCCAAGTATAGAACTTTGGTTCATAGAAGTGGGATATCAGACCACTTTCCTATTGTATTGGAATGGATTGATCAACTTAGTCCTAGTGCTTTTCCTTTTAAGTTTAACCATTCTTGGTTAGATAATGAAGATTTTGTTAAGATGATACGATCTGAATGGCCACTTATTCCACCGGATCCCTCAAAGGATGCTATGAACGATCTCTCCTGCAGACTTCGAACATTAAAAGTTAAGGTTAAATCTTGGACTAAATCTGGAGCGCTAAAAATGAAGGATAAATTTGCTGTGCTGGAAGAGGAAATTAACTCTCTTCTTCATTCCTCTCAGTCAGCCATTCTTAACCAAGATCAACAAATTAAGTTATGCTCTCTTAAAGCAGCCCAAAAAAAATTGGCTGATCATGAAATTTCTTCTGCTAGACTTCAAAGCAGAATTACCTGGGCTCTTAAGGGGGATGCGAACACAAAGTTTTTTCATGCGGTGGCTTCAGCTCGAAAGAATCAAAATGCTATCTGGAGTCTTAAAGATGAATCGGGCAATTGGGTTTCTGATGATCTAAATTTAAAAACCCTTGGTATGCAATATTTCAAGACTATGTTTGAAGATGATAAATTGACCAAACTGGAATCTCAGCTGAAGGTAATTCGTCTCTTCCCCACTTATATCAGTCAGGATGATAGAGATTCTTTTTCAAGCCCTGTTACTATTTTGGAAGTGGAAAAGGCACTTAAACTCTTCAAAAAAGATAAGGCTCCTGGACCGAATGGTTGGCCAGTTGAGTTTTATTTGTTCTTTTTTGATCTTCTGGGACCTCTACTTGTTAAAGTGGTGGAATCAGCTAGAAACTCAGGCAGAGTGGCTCCTGCTCTCAATTCTACATTCCTAGCCCTTATCCCTAAGACTGACCTGCCTGTTTCTTTTGCTGACTATCGTCCTATCTCCCTGTGTAATCTCTGCTATAAATTGATTTCCAAAGTTGCAGCTATGAGGCTTAAACCCTTTCTGGATGCTTCCATCTCTCCTCAACAATTTGGCTTTCTTAAAAACCGGCTGATCTAGGAACCCATTGCTATTACACATGAAGTCCTGCATACCGTCAATACCAAAAATAAATTTGCTCTCATCCTCAAGATGGATTTATCTAAAGCCTTTGACAGAGTAAATTGGACCTTCATTCGTCTATTACTTATTTAAATTGGGGTTCCCCTTATTGGTGTAAATTGGATTCTGGGATGCATTTCATCAGCTAACTTCGTTGTTCTTATTAATGGCTCTTCGTCCTCCTTTTTTCCTGCCTCGCGGGGCTTAAGGCAGGGATGCCCATTATCCCCTCTATTATTCATTCTAGTTATAGAAGGGCTTAGTCTCTTGATTAAGGATGCTAAACGGAATGGGAAGATTAAAGGCATAAAAGTTACATCTAAGCTCTCTTTCACCCATTTACTATTTGTTGATGATGTGATTCTTTTTGGTCTGGGATCCTTTGAAGAATGGTTGGCATTTAAAGCTATTCTGGATATTTTCTGTGAGGCCTCAGGAATGAGTATTAATGTGAACAAATCCTGTTTTATTCAAAAAGATATAGATGAGACATCTCTCCAAAGAATTACTGGTATCCTCCCTTACAGGTTTGATGATCTCCGGAAAGGTTTCAGTTATTTGGGCTATTTCCTGAAACCAAGTGGTTACCTGGTTAAAGATTGGCTTTGGATGGTTTCAAAATTTGAAAAGAGAATTTCTCATTGGACAAACATGCTTCTATCCATGGGAGGTAGGCTTGTCCTTATTCGTGCTGTCCTCTCTAGCATGCCAATCTACTAGATGTCACTGGTTCCGATTCCTTCCTCTATTCTAGATAAACTCAGAAAAGTGATTTTTTCATTTCTGTGGGGATCCTCTCCTAAAAAAAAAAAATTTCACTTAGTAGATTGGCAACTATTGGCTCGGCCTACTTCTCATGGTGGCTGGGGTATTAAACATCTACCTAGCTTCAGTTTCTCTTTGAGAATGAAATCATTTTGGATGGTAGTAAATAGCAAAGGTATCTGGAATCTTCTCATTACAGCAAAATATATGAAGAATAAGCCATTTCACCTATGGCTTAGGGAGAAGAATTTCATTTTTAATAATGCCTCAATTATTTGGAAGGGTTTTATTGCTACCTTAACTTGGATTGGAACAGGTATTATCTGGCAAGTGGGTAATGGAGAATCCATTTGCCTGGGTGCAGACCCTATCGTGGACATGGGCTCATCTTATATTCTTCCTAGAGATTTGCGAGATTATTTGGAGGATTATGGCATTGTTTCCTTAGCTCAAGCTTGCAATCATACAACAGATGCCAAAGGTCACTGGTTCTCTGCAGACGAACTTGATCTTATTGGTGAATGGAAAGTTGTATGGGATAATTTCATTAGAGGTCTGGAATATGGGCATATTCGGCTCTCGGAACAAAATGATTATTTAATTTGGAATCACAGCAAGTATACAGGGCCGATAACTGCTGCTGAAGGTTATTCTTGTGTCATTTCCAATAGTTGTTCAGATCTAAATGACAAGGTTTTAAAAATTTTATGGACATTGAGTATCCCTCTGAAAATAAAATGCTTTACCTGGTTATTGATTTATCGAAAGATATTAACCTGGGAGCAATTGCAGAATAGAGGTATAAATGGGCCTAGTCGTTGTGTCCTCTATGAACGCGACCTGGAAGATATCCATCATCTTTTTTTTGGCTGTTCCTTTTCTGCTAGTATTTATTCTTTTTTTGAAGACAAATACAAGTGCTCTTTCCCCATCTTCAGCTCTGTTCATTCCTTCTTGGACCTTTGGTTCTCTTGTATATCAAGATCTGCCCCATTCTATTATCTGCCTCTATTTATATTTTGGGGTATATGGCTCATCCGTAACCTCTGCTTGTTTGAAAATAAGAGACCATCCTACTCTGCTGTGATTGCAAGAATTGAAGGCCTGATAAACACACACCCTGTGCCTTTGAAAATTCTCAAAGTTTGCAAAATTGGCCCTAAACCTTTAAAATGTTTTCCATGCGGTTTCTTTGATGGTGCTGCTGAAGATTTTAGAGGAGGATCAGGTTGTGTGATTTATATCAATGATTCTCATTTTTTTAGTTTCTCAATGGGTTGTGGTAGAAGTTCAAATACAAGAGCAGAGTTACTGGCATGCTGGGCTCTTCTTAGAGTTAGTATGATGATGGGTATCCCTATTCAGCTGATATATGGGGATTCATTGGTTATTATCTCATGGCTTAACAGATCTTCAGCGCTTGATGTGCATTCTCTGATGCATTGGTGTTTCGATATTAGACATATGCTTCATTTGGGCCCGCCGATGATCTTTAAACATACATATCGTGAGCATAACACGTTGGCAGATGCA
>LPNX010513550.1:218886-242074 GCA_001517045.1 Pseudotsuga menziesii | reverse complement strand
AGGCCTGAATTTGGATATGGGAATTATTTCTTTTTCAGAAACTATGGATGGTTTGATTGTGAATCAAGGCAATCTGTATCTCTTTTAGAGTAGCTGATTATCTTTTAGATTCAACATGTTTATAGCTGTTGATTGTTTAACTCATTCAATACTATGTTGAGTCCTTCTTGCCAGCATTCATTGCTCGGATATGTATGATTAAAGTTCATCTTCGATGATTCTCAGATCTTTCTTACCTGTTATTACAGGGATTATGAGAAAATTCTGCGACGATCAGACTTTACTTTTTGTTGATGCTGCTATGTTTTGTCATTTGGATTTGATATTGCTGGAACTGTGATCTGACAGTTATCATGCTGATTGTAAAAGATGTCTTTTGATTCATAATGAATAACAAAGACTGGTATTTTTTCTCTGGGAAGGAATATGTAATTCAGTCAATATATCGGCATCGATGTTGATAAAAAAATATCAATGTCGAATGTGAGTCGAATTGAACAAGAAAATTGTGAAAAAATCATGAAAATTTCATTAAACGTCACATAACTCAATGTATGCTGTATGGAATATGTAATTCAATAAATATATAACATCTATGTTGATAAAAAAGTACCAATGTCGAATGTAAGTCAAATTGAACGAAAAAATTATGAAAAAAATCACGAATATTTCATTAAACGTCGCTTAAGCGACGTTAGTCCTAACGTAGCTTAAGATACACACTATCGCGTTGCTCAATCTATGTTTATAGGATGTAGATTAAGCTACACTCTAGGGTGTACTTACACTAAGCTAATAGAATGTATCTTAAGCTACTCCCTAGGGTGTAGCTTAAGCTACGTTACTAGAACGTATCTTAAGCTACACTCCATGGCGTAGCTTAAGCTACATTACAACTATTTTTAGCATTTTTTTCGTTTCAGATTGTTTTTAGGTTTTTTATGTTTATTTTTCGCAACATTAAATCCAACATTGATACCATAGTTTTAACGTCTCTCAAGAATAGCTTAAGAGGTGTTATATAGCAGTGTAATTGTTTTTTTGAAATCTATCTATTTTTTAGTTATTAGAGTATCATTTCAATGATGATGGTGGTGCTAAAGAATATGACGACAATGACATTGACGAGAGTGATGATGATGGCAATGAATATGATGATGTGATTATATGACCGTGAGGAGGAGGAGGAGGAGTGTGTTGATAATTGAAATTGACGATCACAATGATGATGATGATGGCGATGATGAAGATGATGATTCCTATAGTGATCATAACATTAATTATGTGAATGTTAAAGATGATGATGAACATCAAAATCATCATCATCATCATTGCCATAATATGATCTTGGTTAATCCGTGATAATCCCCTCTATAACTAAGGGATGTTGTTCAACTCATGATATATTAGATGACCAGTGGATTCTAATAAAATCTTGTTCAATCCATCATATCTTATATGACTAAGGGAATCTAATGCCTGATAGATAAAAATATAGTGTGAATAGAAAGCATTATAAAATAGAGTGAATACGGTCATATTTATCTATAATTATTGTTCCTTTATCCATATTTCATATTTTCCATGATCTCTAAGGCCTCTAAATTTCTATCTTCATGTAATGATCCTCCTTAGAAATAATTTTGGCATTGTCATCCTGACCTACTTGAAAGAGTGCTGAACTATAGCATAATATTTAATCTAGCTATGAAAAATGTTCATAAAAGACTCCTTAAATCTCACCTAAATTGAATGACTAGTCTTCTTAATATAATATTTCCCATAAGATAATGGAATTGATTACAATCCTTTGAAATATATTCATAAAAAAAAATCGCATACTTAGCATTATTCAAACTTTTTATTCTTATTGCCTAAAATTTGTACTAACTTTTATCAACTTAAAGAATGTAGACATATTACAAGCAACATGTTAAAGTATAATGTAAACATATTCTAACGCTAAATATGTTCTAAAGGATTACACCCTACATGATGGAGCATTTTTTATAAAGAGGACTACTATAACTCACTAAATATATTTAGTGGGATTCTTCCAAACATATTATAGATTAATTCTTACATTTCAAGCTTGATAGATGGATAAAAAATCACAAGTTTGAAGGTTTTCCTAAGGAAACTTATAATCTTGTTGCATTGCACCAAGGAGATATGATCTTATGACTGGGTGAATGCAAGAAGACGAGGGACCTTTTATATGCAAGTCGTGTTTTACAAAACATGCATCTGTTATAGAAATTAAAAACAAGTATGTGTTTTGTAGCTCTAGGAAAGGCAAGCTCGAGGGGTCCAAATTCAACGTTTGTATCGTTGTCTAAAGTCAAAAATCACTTCTAAATGTCGCATAGATGTCAATTGTGTAGGTTTTTTGGGGTAAAATCTAACATAGGTGTCTTTTAAGTGACGTGTAAATTTTGGCATCGCTTAAGGGATGTTCCTCGACCATGATTTCAATCCAAATGTCTAGTATTAAGGTTTCATTGGTGTAATGTTATAAGAATTTGGAATAGTGTATTTTAATTTTCAAAAACTTTTCAATAAAGTTTCGTCAAAAGGAAATGAAATTGAATTTAGATGTACCCAAGGGAAACTGTCTTGAGTAATAACTTCTAACAACTTGATTTTTTTTTCAAAAGTGACACCATGGTGTAATTGCATAATGTGATTACTAGATGTTCAAACATTTGAACCCTCCATCCCCGCTTGTATCTCTAAAGAGGTATCACCAATCCTTCCAAGGTATTATACCTACCAAAGAGACTGAAGACAAGTTATTCACTTGCAATCAATAAGCCTCCATCCTAACATTAGACCTTACAGGTACCCTTATGCCCCAAAGAGATAGATTGAGTGTATGGTTTAAAAATATTAGGAATTTGCATCATTCAACCTATTCTAAGTGATTTCTCTCCATTATTGGTATTTGTTTACAAAAAGGATGGTATATGGAATATATCTCTAGATTATGAGAGCTCAAAAATATCACCATTAAGGATGAATACCTAGAAACATGTTTAGAACTATTGAAGGACATTATGAATTTTGGTGATGTTTTTTTTCCCTACTAATGTATTTTCTATTTTTTATTAGCCTAATGAATTTTATTTTCATCCTTTCCCCATAAAAAAAATTAGTGTTTTTATGATATTTCATTTTTTTCCTACAGTGCATTAACATCTCTTAAGTGACACCTATTCAACATGTATACTAAGGTATTGATGTTTAAAAAAAATCGATACCATTGCATTCACGTCGAATAGGAGTCTCTTAAGAGACGTTAACACAATATATGAAAAAAAAATAATGAACATGATACTATCATACTATCATACTATAGGTATTTTACCATGGTTTTTGGACATGAATATTTTACTCATGAAATAAAATTTAGACTCATTTGGTTGTTTGGATATTGCTACATGGTACATGTGATGGCTTGACTCCCATGACCATGAATTGGACATTGACATACATGGTACATCCTTAATGTGACAAAATTTGAAATTGTCACCATACCTTTCTCACTTGCCAAAAATTTCCTATGCAAGGCCTTTATGGTGGATTGAGACCCCATAAATTACTTGCAATCCCCAAACACAAATGTTATGGAGTAAGATCCTATATTTTTTCTTGATACCATGTCCTTACCCCTGTAAACCATATCTAGTAAACCAAACTTTAAATCACCATCATATTGAAGTATTAAGCCAAAGATCCCCCATTTAGGGAATGCATGATGGTATCGGGGGGCATAATGTCTAATAATCCTATAATATTTTTTTTATACTTAATACAGGGTATTTTGGTATTATACATTTCTATGTTCATAAAGAACTATCCTTGGTGTGACAACTCTAAAAACAATAAATATATCTCACTTATATTTTAAGGATTCCCAATGCCATGCGTGTGTGGTGGTTTGGGGAACTTATGAACCTAATTCACATTGAAAAACATAACTGACAACAAAATTGTAAACACAAGTGCATATACACCTACCCATGCATCTCATTGGTGACCATTCTCTTATCAAGTAAAATGTTAGCATTTGTAAATAAAATTGGTTAGGTTCTAAGGTATTAAGATTTAATGGTTTAATGTTCCCCTGACCATAGGCCCTTAATACACTAGTATCCTAAAACACTAACATACTATCCCATAAATAACGATTGATGTCCCATTATAAATATTGACCCACTAACCCTAACTCCTTTAAATCCTAACCTTATGCATGGATACAAACAATACATCTTCGTACCCATGTTACTCATATTGTAGGCATGCCTATCACATCACTAGTGCCAAGAAGATTGTTTAATTAGAGAGATGGAATAATGACAAAAAAATATAAATACATAACTCACACACTAAATTTAAGTGATGCAGCTAACCTATGCACATAAGTAATGTTCCTAACTAACACAAAGCATGCATATAAGCAATGCAAATAAGATACACACCTATTACACACATATCGTTGGTAACCATTATCCTTTTGACTAAAAGGTTAGTCCATGCATAAGTCAAATGGGAAAGGAATATTCCAAACCCATTGGTTCAATGAAATCTAAGGGAAATTCAAAATAATGAGGACAAAGAATGCCCTTGAAACCCACACAAGGTCTAGAAGACAGAAGGACAGTTTTTATGTAATAATATTATGGGTCTTTCCCTCATACCATTCCCATATATTGAAGAAACATCAGTAGTGTGCTGAAAATTGAAATGACCAACATACTGATGAACAACCCCAAGATTCCCAATTCAAGGAATCTGTGATGGTTCGGGGGGCACACATGGCCCATGAGCCACAAATGTAAATTTTATGACCCAATATATTTGGTTTTGGCCTTGTATCATTCCCATATCCCTTATAAATATTTATAGTATTCCAAACCTAATTTACACCATGTTAAACTTTCATTCCAAAGTTTCCCTATTTAGACCATGTGTCATGACCTAGGGGCTAACATTTAGCCCATAATCCCTAAAGGAAAAAATTATGGCCCTATACCTTAAATTGTGTCGCTATTCCATGGCATGGGTGCTAATAACCATCCCCAATGTACCAATCCTAAAAATGGAAAGCATACCTCATTCATAGGCTAAAGATTCCCTATGCAGCCTAATGTGGTTATTTGAGGCACTATGTACAAGACATGATCCCCATAGGTGGTTGTGTGGTATAAAATCCTAGTTGTTGACATCAAACCATGGTCTGGTTCTATATAACCATCTATTGTTTTCTAAATCTCAAAATGGACAGCATAACCTATGCATAGGACAAAGATTCCTTATGTCGTCCATGATACCTAGAGGCAAGTGCACTTTCCTAAGACTTTATATTTTAACCTTGGACCATATGTGTTTTTCCAAAACTCAAAATAGATGCCCCTAATAAATGATTCTCAAAATGGTGATGTCAAATACTACCATGATATTTACAAGGGTGATACTGACGATATTATACTTTAAGGATGGCATGTTCTTCTAACAATGACTGAATCGTAGGCATGTATTTGGAAATGGTATGGAGGATAGATTTCATCCTTGTGTCCTTGGTGGAATGGACATGAGACAAGGAGATAATGTTTTTGAATATGATTATCATCATTACCATCATCTCTATGACAACTATGATGGTCATGATGACAATGACGATGATGATGATTTAGTTATAAACATAGTCATCATCGTTGTCACCGATATTGTCATTATGATCACCACTGACATCACCATCGTTGTTATCACTAACTTCCTCATTGTCCTTGACACCAACTTTGTCATTAAATTTGTAATTTAATTTTTTTTAATCAAGAATTATTTTTAAATTAAATCTTATTCTTATTTTTTATTTGAAAAAATAACATATATAAATATTAAAAGTAATAAATACAAATTATAAAAATTACACATATAACAATGATAAGTAATAAAGACCTTATTCTTTAGTGAGATATTTTTAATATGGTCTTGGTTGATAGATTTCTTGGTAGTTGAGCATCTCAATCCTTTTGTGAGTTACAGTGAATTTACTTTTTGTTTTTTGGTAAAAGGATGGAACCAGTAAATGTACAGGATGAAAATCCTTAAAATTGTTTGTCTTTCAGCAAAGTATCTTTTTGCTTCACACAGAGGATTGATTGAACGAATAGGTCTTGACAGGAGGAAAATGAGCAATGTAATATTTTTCTTTGACTCTGTATAAATATCAAGAAGAAGGTTTTTTTCGTGTGAAAAAAAAAAATTCCAACAATTAAATATATAAAAATTATAATTAATAAATAAAAATTATAATTAATAAATATGTAAATGACAATTAATAAATATGTAAATGACATTCCTCTTACAATGCTTGACCATACTCTAATTCATACTCCACTCTACTCTATTGTGCGAGTTGCCTCCCATATGCCCCCGACTTGAGAGCCCTCGTGAGCCTCCGCATGAGCCCCATTTGAAGCAAAGCCCTACAATATAACATTTAGGATCAAGGCACCTGAGTGGGCCCAATGGTTAAGAGCTTGTGTTATCTCCGAGGAGGTCACAGGTTCAAAACCGGCGGGGGGTAGGGATGCCTATTTAGCCCGTTGTGACAAGACTCGAAGGGTAGGCGACCCCTGGGATAGGTGCCCACCTATAGGTAATTCCTGGGATGTGGTACCGGGACATCTCGGCCCCTGCTAAGTCACAAGTTTCTGGTATATCTGGCTTGCGGGCTGTTGGATATACCCTTGGCTATTGCCATGGTTAAAAAAAAAAAAACATTTAGGATCAAAATTCGGTGAAAAAATCGACAGTACAAAAAGACTGTTGAAAAATATTGTTAAAATATAATTTTTTGGTCATTTTTTAAAATTTTATCCCAACTTCGTCGATTTAGGGATGGACACTATTGAATCATTGATATTCACATGTATTTATGTCGATGTATCGACATTTGTTCATTGTCTGACGGAAATACGACATTAAATAAGATTTTGTGGGTATTTCGATGGCATACCATTGGAGCACCGACGCCCCGTGGATAACCGTTCGACTTTTGCAACGGTCACTTTTGACTGGTTGATGTTGAAAAAGTCACTTTACAAAGAATAACCTTGTAATGTTAGGATTTCATTGGCAGCAAACGGTGTCAATACATTGGGGGAGCTTGGCTCTATTTACTTGGTGTGGCCAATTCTTGCTATCAACAATAACATTTCTCCTTGGATTTCAATTAAGAGGGAGCACATAATGTTGGCAATGATTGTTTTGAGTATTTTTTTACAATTTTTTTTTAACCTAACATTTCATTTTTTTGGTTCGTTGCATAATTTCTTATACTTAATTATTTTCTATTCTGGACAAATAGTAGTAATTACGTTTATTTTGAAAAAAAAAGGTAAGTACCAAGTTAAAGATATGAATGTATATATCGAGCCTCTACTTGAGGAGTTACTTCAATTATGGGTTGCCATCAGTATGTATTTCGTGTCTAGGCCAATAGATTGTTAAATAGGGAAAAGGAATTTCAATCCTATGGAATACTTTTGACAATTCATGATGCCCCGAGGATGATACATTTTTGTGGTTTGTGACAGTCCACTAGACTTTAATAATATATAATTTTATCAAGATATCATGCATGTTTTAATTTAAATCTATCTCTTGCAGGTCTTCAAACAAAGGGTAAATTTTCATGTCTTGTTTGCGGTCCTAAGATGAAATATTGTCGTTCAAAAAGTTTAGGAAATGAGGTGTTTAATGAGTATAGACACTTACTCTCTAAGAACCATCGGTATTGAACCAATGAAAAACATTTTTTCAATGAAAAAGCCTGAGACTGAATTAAAACCACAAAGAATGATTCCCCACCTATGGAAGATGGAATATAATATAAATCATCGAGGTACGCAAAATGTTTATGTATCATATATGTTTTTTTTTGTAATATTTTTTAATTGAATTTTGCTTACCATAATTGACAATTATTGTTGTAATTTATTTCATCCTTCGTAGAGGTTTGAAAGGCATGAATGGGCTTCTACGAGGAATGAAAAGTTATCCCATACAATTTAGTAGGTTGTGCTACTATGAGGACTTACAAATAGTTCATTTGTTTGATACAATGCATGTCGGGAAGAATGTAACATAAACATTATGTTGAATCTTAGATGGTAGGCATGACAAAGGAAAGATTGCCAAATTTGTAGTGACATTCAAGAATCCAATCATGCATTGCAAAGTGTGATTCATTCAAATAGTAATGGATATTGAAATATCCTTCCCTGGTTACTGACAGATAAACAAAGCAATGATGTTAAGGAGGTCATTCATAAAATTAAGTTTCCCACGGTATTTTATTCAAACATAAATAACATCTTCACAAAGAAAGGAGAATATAGTGGGGTAAAAACTCATGATTGGCATAACTTCATTAAGGTAATTATTTAGGTATATTATATGTTTATGTATTGGTATACTTTACTTTTGTATTTTGTTTCTTCTTTTGAAACAAATAATGATTCATTTTTATTCTTATAGTATGTTCTACCTCTATTTCTCCCAAATATTTTTGGCAGCAACGCCAAACAAGTTATATATGGTCTTGGAAAATACATGAGGTAAGTAGCAATTAATATGCAAAAAATGTGTTCAATTTGTTGTCGAACTTAATGAAATATGTTTTGCTTGTACTAATGTATATAACATTTTCGTTGAAACATGTTATTTCCTTACATCATTTGTAGATGGTTGTCGTCAAAAGAAATGTATAAATAATATATAAAGTATTGGAGGAGAAGAATGACTCGGCTAATGTTTGAAATGTGAAGGTATCTACCTCCAAAATTCCTCAATGCATAAGAACATTACCTCAAACACTCCATTATTAGCATCAAATATGCAAGTGGAGTGCATTTCGGATGTGAAATTCATTAACAAATTCCAAAGGAAGCACCTGTTGGGAAAAGGTAGATTGTGTAAAGTGAAAGGTAATTAAATGGTGGATATTTATCATACATTTAACTTTAGTTTTTTTTATATCGTACTTCTTATTGGTATATTGTACTTTTCGTCTATATCATACTTTTTTATAATGATATGTAATATTTGGTGAATTTTTTTTTTTCATACAAGGGGTAGAGAGTGGGATGCTCTACATTTATACATCGCTAGCAATCTTTATTGAATGAACGTATGGATTGAAAGATGTAAACAAGTTCCTTAGGGAAGGTTATCATGGGGAGGGGTGTCTACATTGATTAAAAGAGTTCATCTTGATCAAGATACTAATCTTACGTAAAGGGAAATTGATTTAGCATATGGTTTGAAAGGTAAACAGGTAGGTCATTAACTTCTGTTTTATCATATTCATCTATCTGTTTTGTTTTTTCCTGCACAGGTTGCTTTCCAAGTTATATTAATATGCTTATTAATTGACAATGTATTTTTTTATGTAATTGCCATATTGCAGTTGAAACACCATAATGATATATGGTGCAATGGTCGTAAATTTCGCACTAAAATTTTGGATGAAAGGAGGAAAACTTCTTATTGTGGGATAACCACAGTGTTTTAAGTCATTAATGTTTCCTCTAGGAGTGGTAGATATCTAGAAGAATCAAAAAATAGATACTACGGGTATTTGGATGATATAAGTGAGTGTAACTTTGGCTTCAAATGGTATGGGTTATGAATGAATGAATGTGATCTCGAGAGAGTTGTTATTGAACATATTAATTGATTTCTCATGGTTAATACAAGGATAATTGACCCAGGAATAGATTCATATCTCCTTCCAAGCCAATTTGAATAGGTCTTTTACTCAGAGGTTCCAAGTAAAGTGGGTCGGTCATTTGTTGTTAGACACGATCCAAAAGGAAGGCATGCAAAGTATCATATCAAGGAAGAAGTACTTGATAATGAAGAATATCACGATGATGTAGAGGTTAATGAGCAAGATGTAGCAAATGTCATGTCAGAGGGAGAACCTGAAGAACTTGAACCAAATCATACATTCAAAAGAGATATTGATATGGTTAATCATTTGATCATCGATTATGAAGTAGATGATACATCAAATGTTTATTTGGAGGGACTAGAAGACGATTAAGAATATCAAAATGATCATTTATATACAAGGTATGTAGTAGTTAATATATTTTTTCTTCCTTTTATTATCTTCAAATAATTTACTAATTATATGTGTTAATTACGTGTTGTACTTCAAGATTATGCAATTTTCTATGTTGTATATTAAATGTTGTTTAGTATGTCGAATTAGGTTAAGGGGAATTGAGAGAGATGTAAGGGGGCACATATGATCTTCCACCTTCACGTGGTTGGCCCTATTCAGTATAGAATAAATTATTCTCAAAACGAAGAGAAGCTCATCTTCATCATCATCGTCGTGATATTCATGGGGTGATTCCATGAAGGTGGGTAACACTCTTTTGCAAAATTTGGCAATGAAAACCTGATTTTTTACTCATGTGCTAGATAGAGGCCCTCGAAACATATATATGCCACGTGAATTTCGCCTTGCAGTAAAAACACAAATTGTAGAATATTATGTTGGCTTCCCAATGATATTTTTTTTAAAATATTCCGATGTCATTTAATGTGTGAAATTTCGCATTTAATGAACTGTGTGACCTTAAAAATTTGAAGAAGTTAATAAGTGGCTCGTGTCCAACCCCAATAATTCAATATTACATTAATAATAAAAAAATTAAATATATGAGCATGAACTACACAAAATGCACTGTGGTTTGCATATTTTTTTGTTAATTTATTTCACAATATACAATTATTTATTATTTTTCGAACGTGACCACATGTGATTTCAACATCATTTTATACACGTGTGTCCATCCTAGATTTTTTTCATTTTTTTCAAAAATTGAAAAACCAAAGATACCCTTTTGAAGAGGATGCGTCGATGTGTGGGTTGTGCATTTAAAAAAAAAATGGACGTGTATTTTTTACCCTACATATTTTTCTTTGACCTGCTTCGAAGTTGTTGTGAGGTTTTCTAAGTGTAAGTTTTAGAACTAATTAAAAAAAAACCATATGAATTCCCAAATGCATGCATGATACCTCAATGGATAGAGGATTCGGTTATGAATCTATCGGTATGAAATCCACTCAGTTGTGTGCCATGAATGGCAGGGTTTACACCCTAGAAGACACAGAGAAACATTGATTTTCCTGTAAGAGGGATAATTCTCTATTTTTCAGGCCCTCGACTGAGGTATTAAGCTCAATTGAGGTATTAACATCCCTCGATTGAGGGTTTTAAATAAACTCGATCGAGCTACCGTTTAAACCTCTTTTTATAATTTTCTTTGCACAAGGACCTCGATCGCGGCCTTAAAACCTCGATCAAGATTTTTTTTAAACCTAGATCAAGGTCTTAAAACCTTGCTCGAGGTTTTTCTAAAACCTAGATCGAGGTCTTAAAACCTATATCGAGGTATTCTTAAAACCTACATCGAGGTTTTTTAAACCCTCGATCGAGGTGTTATGACCTCGATCGAGGGTTTAAAAACTGCTCGATCGAGGTACTTTTTTTGAGTTTTTTCTGAAAGCGCCTTGCCAAAAAGTGTAACCTATCTCCATGGATGCACCCCATGACCATCTTCTAGAGTCAAGGATGTCTCATGTCCTTGCATAATCCTCATTGCATCATAACTCTCATCTCTCTCCAATGCAAACCATTTAATCCACTTTTTCTATTAGACATTCTTTTTATTTTACATCATGGCATGGTTATCAACTTAGAGAAATAAAAATAATTCATCATACTCACTAGTGGTGCATTGGACTTGAAATATTCATCCTCTTCCTCATCAAAATCATCTTCATCGAACCTGAATAGTGAGCAGTGAGTGGGGCCAACGTTAAAATCTCTTCAAATTGTGCTTGTAAGCATTGGAATTTGACATTACTAGACTAGGTGTGTTCCTCTGCAGTATGGCAGGGTTTCAAGACTCAAGAATGCCACATGTCATGTCATAGAAATCATTTCCAACAATGTTCATAATACACATATCATCTTCTTCATATTGATTACCATCACCATAATCATAATCATCATCCTCATCATCCCCATCGGTATTTTCATCGCCATGATCGTGATGATATTCATCTTCATCGTCATCATCATCATCATCATCACCATCATCATCACCATCATCATCACCATCATGCTCATCATCATCACCATCATCCTCATCATCACCATATCAATCCTAACGAGATATCAATCCACTAGAGGAAAAGGTAAGGGTTTTCCAAGGGGGATTGAATTATGTCTCGTTATAGATGTTAGGGGATGAAGTGGTTGTTGTAATGATCAATTAGTTTGCAAGTCATGTGGAAAATGCAATAGAAATTCTAGTATGCCACGTATTTTACAAAAGGATTTTATGAAATAATAATTGATTTTCCCATTTAACATTTATAATATGAAATATATGAACCTAAAGAAACCACATATTGAGTTTCTAAGAGGTCTCCACTTGAAAAATTGAATTTTAGAATGTTTTTCCTATAGGTGTACATGTTTTGATTCCTAATTGTTTTTTAAGTGTACATGAGGATAGTATTTTTGTATACACTCTATTTAATTATTTGGGAGGATTATTTTGTATATAATTATTTCCTTGTCAATCTCTCAAGGAATTATTTTAATTAAAAGACCTCCAATGACTTTCAAAAACCAAAGTTTTGAGTTTTATGTGCACACAAATTTTATGAAGGACAATACTATTATGATCACTAGTTTTCCTTGGGAAATCTAGGTCAACCCTCCTATTTACAATATATTTTCTCATAGGACTCATGTGCATTATTTGTAGCAACCTATTTGTCCCTCCTTTAATAAAATTGGGGATTTTAGGGTTGGAATGATGGCCCTAGTGAGTATCTAATGTTAATGTTAAATTTTACCTAATGTTAATGTTAAAGTTTACCTAATGTTAATGTTAAATTTAATCTAATGTTAATGGACCATAATGGAGAGTTTGGGCATATAATTAATTAGTTTAAATTTACAATTATTTATATATAAACATGCAAACCAAAATAGAAAAAAAAAAACATAAAACAAAATTAAAGATGCTCGCGCAAGTCGATTAGTTGAGCATCAAGAGTAGTAGACACTAGATCAGTTAAGGAGCGGACAACACAGGGGTTTGGCATGCCTAGTGGAGGAAACATTAAATATATCGGTGTGCCAGCTGGAGGAGGCATTCCATAGGATATCAATGTTCCTAGAGGAGGCACTCCAGTGGAGACTACATTCATCTAAGATACCAACAGAGACAAAAAGAAAGGGCCCAATGTATTCGATAAGGCCATAGATCCTACCCTATTTTGTTTTACAAAGAATGATCTTGAATTCTATCAAGCATTGGATTTCAACTCCATTCCTTTCTGCAACGCCATTGAATTTTTGCATTAAAAGATGGTTTTATTACTCTGATGCTTGAGACTGATACAGGGTTTTATTACTCTGTTGCTTGAAAACCCTCATAATATAATCCCCTGACCGAGATATTAACAAGGACACGTTACCACACTGGAAATCCATTCTTCCAACCCACCTTCCATTCCTTTCCAATCTAGAAATGGAACTTACCACATACTCTATATTGATTCAGGTGACATCAATTTAACTACTCAATCGTGTCAATACACCACCTAAGACTCAACCAATTGAACTCATAGAACATATTTTGTCTAATTTTGGATCTTGACACATCCCTTGACCTATTATTGATACAGTACCCAAATTTACAATTTTTTATTGCTATGTTTCTTGAGATCGTCTAACCAAGGAGGCACTGGTTCTTGAGGCAGGGCAATTTCATTTTGAGGATTTTTAAGAGGGGTGAGGTTGTATGTAGGGGGTGATGAACACTTTAGGGATAAATATTAGGTTACATATACAAAATGGTTCATTAGTACATACCATAAATTATTAATAATCATGGTATGGATTCATAATTTGACAGTGATGGGAACTTGAAAATCATTACCACATTAGAGAATAAAAGGATTCTCAAAAGAAATTGTGGGTTGGGAGGTGATAACAAGAAAGAGAAAATATTCTTTATATGAAGGGATCATTAGGTGGAAGTGGCATGTCAAATATCAATTGGTCCATGGTATTTGGAATTATAAGTGTTGGAAGATTGAGGGGAGAAAGAAAAATGGATAGAGATGTAGATATATATGTAGATAGGTTGTAAGCCTGAGGAATATTTATATGAGGCAAGTAAAGTTTTGTTCATGAAGGATTTAAGCCAATCTTAAATCAAATCTAATGTGGACGTTGGAGTGAAATTGGTGGTGGAACCCAATAGGGAGGGGAGCTAAAATATGAAAGCTTCACAAGAATTGGGTTGGATTGTGCACCTATAAGTCCCTATATGGGCCAACTTCTATATGTAGGAATTTTGTGAAGAAGGAAATATTTACCAAGAAATATGCACTTTGACCAATTCATAAATTTCAACTCACTTCAATGAGGTCGATCATAGGTATATCTTATAGAAATTTCACTGTTAGGACCAAATAGAAATATTTAGCGACCACTTGAAAATGCTTCACTAAATTCTCTTGCCATTATTGTAGACAAGTTCAAATAAATAGACACCAAAGACATACTTCAATAGTGAATCAATACAAAAAACCCTTAAGGCGTATCTAATCTAGTATGCATACTTGAAATTGCATTCATTAACATTGGAGATGTAATAACACCTTTTAAATATGAAGTCTCATCTAAGGAATTCTAAATCACTCAACATACCAGCTTTGTTTTCCCAATAAATAAGTATATTAAAACAATCATCATAACTTCCTCAAAACACATGAAAATCAAACCTGAAATTCAAATCTATATTGAGACAATTTAGGAAAATAATGGTATAAGCCCTTATTATCACAATAATGAAGATAAAGTGAAATACCTCATATCCTCCCAATATGGTACAACAAGTCCAATTCATCTTAAGAAAGGACTCTCAATGAATCCCAAACCCTATCTAGGGCATCCATAATCAGCTCAATTCCTAACTAGTAATAATATCAATCTAGGACCACACCACTATCCAACCCCAATAATTCACATCACGCAAGCTTCACACACTCTTCGCTTGCATCTCACAAACCAAGGAACCCTAGTACATGCATCCATTGAGAACTAACGTTGTTACAATAATAAATACACGATATTTAAAGATCCTTCATAGAGCTAGCATAACACCGACTAAAAATCACTAAGATGTGATCTCTAAGAATGATACCTTACAAATACACTCTCCTCCCTTTATATATATAAAAGTGGATGGATACCAACAATAAAACATGGAATAATTTCACAAGTTGTAAACCAAAATGTTGCAAGATGTCGTTGCATAGTAACATAATACTTTTCAACACCTGCTCAGAATTTAGATTTATGACTATTTGATCAAATTTTCTTATGTAGGTACAACCAAACAGGTATTTGTCTGGTATATATTCCTCAAGTGAGGGAGTTTCAGGACGATTAGAAGGAAGTGAGACGTCTCATAGAAATAATAGGTGAAGAATTACAAGAGGTGAAAAGGTGAGAAGAAAAGTTTGCAGATGCGTGGAAAATGTTGGTGGTGAAGGAGGATTGTGTTCTTAAGAGGATGAGAGAAAATATTGCATCGGGGTTCCCTTGGGGAATAAACATCTAGTGAAATGATGGGTACCAAAGGAACTGCCTCCAGTTGACACTAATTTATGTGTCAATGGGAGGATGTATTGCATTGCTCCATCCTCTTTGCATGGCATGGGGATATTTTCCATGGATTCAATAAGATTAAATTAAATGGCAAAGAAACTAAACGGAAGGAGCATGCCAGAACTTTTTATGATTACAATGAATGGATAAGGTTGGTCCAATACATCACAAGTATTTGAACATATGCACTCTCCGCAAATTATATATAGCTTAGAAACCACAATCAAAATAAGGGGGTACTATGTATATTAATGGAAGGTCTAAAGCATTTGGGAACATTGTAGGGTTTATAAATAGAACATGACCCAAGATAAGAAATAAGCAACCCAATTTCATATTGGAGGGTGGTGAAGGGAATATAGTATTTTTGTGGGAAATAATAAAAAAATAGCTCATAAGGAAGAGTTATTAGTGGATTACTACTTGAATCAGAGATATACAACTAAAAATTTGCAAGTATTGATTACATTATGTTATATCACTTTAACGTACCTCTCATTAATTCATTATATTTAATAGGTGAAATTAGATTTCAATGTGGCAAGTTGATCATGGGAAAGAACCACCTATAATAATATCTTTCACTTTAATATATTTCACTTGAATATCTTACCATCTTCAGTGCTTTGGTTATACATTGATATGATTTGGTCATATTCTAATTTTTTTGTTTACTTTTATGATTCTAATTACTAATTAGGATTCATGCGATAGGGTAATGATAGAGGGAAAGCACCAACTCCATAAGTACCAGTAAAGAATTTCAAGTTTAGAATAATGTGATTTTTTTTTAGAATTAACTATTTTCTAAATATGTAGTCCTCTAGACATGACATTCCTGATGTAGAGCTTGATGATGACGAGTCGTTTGCTTCACTCGACCCAATACAAATAGTCAAAAAGGATGTCATAAAGATGAAAAAAGAACTTCTTTAATTGATAAAAAAGGAACAAATGTCTCAGATCAAACAACGGGTCAAATAGGTGATGCAATCCATAGATAGATATAAGGTAAGATATTTTTTGTAACATATCTTCAATTATGATATTTGTTTCTTTAACTTTTAACTTTTAAATTATCTAAAGGAATTAACATTTTCCTTCATATGTAGGAGTTTTTGCAGCCTCACATGCAAGCATCAACTCCTTGACTTGTTGTTTCCGGTAGTGATGCATAGAAGCCACAATATTCGTTCATTAGCCACCATATATTAGCGAGGTTGTTCTCCTCTCCACTTATCACTGATAGTCCCCATACTCAAGGTAAGATCCCACCTTCATTTCCCCTTGACATGACCCATGATATTGTCATAGATCCAAATCATGTGAGTCATGATGACGAAGGGGACACTTTTGTTGATGCTATGCATTCATATCCTGGGTCAACATAGGGACACATAAAGAAACAATTTTGATGAACGATCAACCTATTTCAATCAAGGGGCAAAATATCCTAGGTATTTTTGAATGTTTCAATTGTTACATGCAGGGATAATTTTAGGGGCGAAATTTAGCCCATGGGCTATTTTTAGGGGGTTTTCTGCAAAAAAATATTTGCCATTTTACATTTTTTGAAGCCCTATTTCACCCAATTTTGATGGGGTAAGCTTTTTTCACGCTAAAAATCACCAAATTATTATATAAACGATATAAAATCCTTGGAAATTAAAATATTTTTTGAAAAATATTGCCAAACATTTTATAGTTGCCCTTTTAAGAATTGGTAATATTCCCTAACATTTATACACTTTTAAATAAGTATGGTTCCTTAAAATCATCCCTCGTTACATGTTAACTACCTCAATCATAAATATTATAGATTTGTATATTTAAATTAATGATGCAATTGTTTTAGATGCAAGAAAAAACATATTTTATAAATACATGAATGATAAGGAGTTGGATTTGTTTGGGTCCACCATACGCACAAGGTGGCAAGGTGGACTTCCCAAAACTCTGACTTGAAAAAATCCCTTACAAACTACCTTGAAGATCAGTTTAGGAGAAATATCTTCAACATAAGTAGGGTACTCTCATTGGACGGAAGTTATTTAAAATTGTGAGCAAAATGTATAGGTTTCAACTACAAAAGAACCCTAGATATGAGCGGCCACTCATGATTCCTGAGAGGAAGTGGAGGGACCTTATTATGGATGAAGAGGAGAAGGAAAGGAAAAAAGAAGGAAAAACGCCATCGGGTCCACCAAGGTACATTACGTTTTCAATTCAATATATCAAATTTTATTTATTTTTAAATAAACTTGTGATAGATAATACATTTCAAACTTGTTGCAGAATCCCAGACACATCAAAATCCATGAAGGGAAGGCTTGAAAAACATGGGCAGCAAAAACTTGGCTAGGGTGGCTACATGAAGTTAGCAACATGAATTGTGAGTAACGCATCATCTAAACAAAATAATTCATATCCCAACCCAGTTTATGTGTAATTTCACCTTCCAAAACAAAAATCCAATATCTTATGCAATACAGGGAGGTAAGCTTGCTTTCAAGTATGGATTTGAAGTTGTGGTTGAATGCCGAAAAAACCTAGGGGAGAGCCCTCTATTCAGCCTACAAGAAATAGTAAATAACCGTCGATTTAATTTAACTCTTCATTATTTGTAAAATGAAATCATGTTTTATATCACCAAAATATCATTGTGTTTCTTTGTTTATATAAAGGGAGCACCAATAAAAACGAAGCCACAAGTGGACAACAACATCGAGGTAGTGGACTATAGCTAAGACATGGTTTGTCCTTGCGGTCACATTTTAACGTATTGGTCATTATTGAATCTGAGGTATTGGATTGCATCCAAGACATGGTTCGTACTAAGAAAATTTAGAATTGTTTCAATGACAGTTAATGTAGGTGAAGTCCCTATGTGAGCAGAGGAGCACATGCCAATCATTCCAATGGTCTCTACTAGTGCGCCAAGTAAATAACATTGTAACTATAAAATCATATATGACTTATTGATTTTGTACTTTTAATTATTGTACTTTTGAAATTTTGTATACTTATACATTTATGATTCTATATTTACATATTTTAGCATTGTTTCAGTGGCACGACATGTAGTTGAAGTCCCTTTGTGATCAAAGGAGCACATTCCAACCATTCCAATGGTCTCTACTAGTGCACCAAGTAAATAACATTGTAGCTATAAAATTGTATATGACTTATTTAATTATTGTACTTTTGAATTTTTGTATACTTATACATTTATGATTGTGCACTTGCCAATTTTAGCATTATTTCAATGGCAAGGCATGTAGTTGAAGTCCCTTAGTGAGCAGAGGAGCACCTGCAACCATTCCAATAGTATTAACCAATGAACTGGGTAAATAACTTTGCATATGTTTTTGTAATCAATGAATTTTTTCAATGATTAATAATTGACCTCATTAATTTGATTATTTTTGTAATTTTAGGTGATCACATGAACTCACAGTATCCTCCATGGCACGATTACTAGGATAGGTGTACACTTTGTCGAAGGACGCAAATCCAATCTATAACTGAACAAGGCTCAAAAAGTGGGGGTGGTTCAAATGGATGGAAAACTTATGGCATATGTAAAAATAAGTAATAAGACAAAAAAATTGATCACAACTATCTCTCAGACGTGATAGGTTTCTAGTTGATGGTCCTCAATATACTTGAATCATTGTGCATTTGATATTATATCACATTTTTGGAATGGAATAAAATTACCTCTATTAAAAATTTTATTCCTCTTTATGATTTATTAGATGAATGTTATGTTTTGTGTGAATGGTATCTTTTGATTCCTCTGTATGATTTGTATAGATGAATGCTATGCCTTGGAGTACGTATGATTTGATTCAAGATATGCAATTCAAGATAAAGGTCACCTTGCATACAAAGAATATTTTAAACAATAAGTTGAACAACATGCAAACAATTGAAATAATCTATAAAAATATATCATAGACAAACAATGAACCATTGCTCACATTTGTCATAGAAACCATATATATCCTATAGGATCTCCCTCTTCTACACCTACTTGATGCAAGGCCCTCTTTCCTTATTTATTTTTATGTTCCCTAGATATCTGGGTCAACCTTTTAATTTCTCCTTTGAAATGCTTTGCCATTAGTATGAATTCTAGTGTCTTTATTTTTACCTTTATATTGAAATCGGGATCCTTGAGCCATGGCCTCAAATAACATAAGTTTTGTATAGCCTCAAATTGGTACTAACAATTATATGCACCAATGATGGTTTGGTTCTTGATCAATGTGTTGATCAGAGAAAAATATTTATGAAAGGACTAGGAAGTGAGCTTATCTAATATCAAGGCTTATGAAGCATGTGAGAGGTCAAAGATATGAGAATGCTTGGGTTTTAAAATGAGACCGGTATAGAATATTGTCCCCCCTTGCAACATGTTGACTAGATTTTTTATTGTCCCTTAATGACCTTATGTGTTACATGTCATCCCAACAATCATATGCACCAATGATTATCCTAAAGATTATAATGCTATGTGAGACCACATTCTATGTATCCTTGTAGTATCCCCAAAAAACAATTGCAATCATTATGTGTGTGGCATTATCCATTTACAATGACTAACTTCTATCTTAGCTCAATATCAAGCAAACCATATACCTTGGTATATAAGTCTTCCACCTAGCATAATATGTATGGTATATAATTATGTACATTGATATGAATCGCAGAAATGCAATCTTTGTATATGCTAAGTGTTTGTAAAGTTGAATGATATGCACACTACTTGAATATTAACTTCTATCTTATGGGAATTTGTATTGGACTTATCATAGTAGGGAACTTGTTTTGGACTTGCCAGAGTAGGAAAGTTGATGATGTATAGTTAGGCTTCATGTTGTTTCATGTGGTAGGGTCATTTATCATTGTGTTATCTAATCCAATAAAGTTCTCAATATCATAATCATTACAACATTTAATTTGGTTAATTTTAGAGGGTGAAAACATGAAGTTGGTATACACTTTTTGCCTGTTTTTTGACAAAAAAAACTGCAAAAAATTATATTTTTCAAGTTAAACTCTTTCAAACCCATATCCTCCTTGGGAATTTCACCTTGACGTAAACACAAGAGGTTTAGAGAATTTTGATAGCTTCGTATTTATATTTTTTTGAAATTTTTGTATGGACATATAATAGGAAAATTTTGATGGGCACCAATGACATATACTTTAAATTTTTAGGTTTGGATAATGACTGACTTGTGTGCCCTTCATTTTTTTAGATATGGTTATTCATTTTACGAAAACCAAATGGGTGTTCATAATCTACACAGATTGTACTTTACAATGGACTATAAGTTGAGGGTTTTCAAACCTAAATACCATTTTTTATTATTTTTCGAAATAACATATGTTTAAAAAATGGTGTCTTATTGACACATGTTTGTGTCCTCCCATTTTCTTTCAAATGTTACTCTTGTCATACAAACTAAAACTACCCTTTTGAAGAAGACAGTGCAAGGAACATCCCTGTGAGATTTTACATTTTTTTTTTCATTGTGATGATATTGAATTTCCAGTGTGACTGATTCTAAAAAAAGTGTATAGTAACTTTCTGTTTTCACCCTAGACTTTTATAAGAATACCCAAGTTTTGTAGGTGATTGTTCACTTACACAAGTTGATTTTCAATGAATGGCATATCAACTCAAATTTGGTTGATTGTGGGATCAACTAGAGGTTTTACTAAACTTTCAAGGAGAAATAAAACCCGATACATATCAATTTTATCATAGAAATGTGAGAACACCAGTAGTGAAGTTCTTGAATTTAGTTGAATATTATTTTATTGAATTTTTATCTGTAGATGGTTTTAGTGCATGTATGTATGATTTGGTTCTTGCTCGCTATGTTTTTTAGAGAAATATATTTATGATAGAGCTAGGAAATGAACTTACTGAATATCAAGGCTTATGAAGCATATGAGAGGTCAAAGATATGAGAATGCTTGGGTTTTAAAACAACATTGGTATAAAAGTTTGTCCCCCTTGCAAACTATTGACATGATTTTCCTTATCCCTTCATGACCTTACTATGCCACATGTCATCCCAACAATCATACACACCAATGATGATCCTAAAGATTCTAGTGTTATGTGAGACCACATTCTACATATCCTTGTAGTATCCATAAAAATCGATGTCAATCATTACATGTGTATCCTTATCCATTAAAAATGACTAACTTGAATACTAACTTCTATCTTACCTCGATATCAAGCAAACCACATAACTTGGTATGTAAGTCTTCCACCTAGCATATTATGCATGGTATATAATTATGTACTGATATGAATCACTGAAATGTGGTCTTTGTATCTTCTAAGGGTTTGTAAAGTTTGAAGGATATGAACACTACTTGAAGACTAACTTCTATCTTATGGGGATTTGTATTGGACTTATCATAGTAGGAAATTTGTTTTGTGCCTTTTAGAGTAGGCAAGTTGATGATGTATAGTTAGGCTTTATGTGGCAGGGTCATTTATCATTGTGTTAACTAATCCAATAAGGTTTTCAATATGAGAATCATTACAAAATATGGTTAATCTTAGACCTTTTTGGAAGCCCCAAGTCCTGTAGGTGATTGCCTTTTATCCTTAGATGGTTTTAGTGAAGGTCTGTATGATTTGGTTCTTGCTCATTGTGTTTCGTAGGGAAATATATTTATGAAAGGGATAGGAAATGAGCTTACTAAATATCAAGGATTATGAAGGTGAAAGATATGGGAATGATTGGGTTTTAAAACAAGACCGATATACAAGGCTGTCTCCCTTGCAACATGTTGACTGGATTTTTCCTTATCCCTTGATGACCTTACCTGCTATCGTATTAGAGGAAATTTGGGGTCTAAAATGGGCCTTCTAAGAAAGCATGCATGGATGAATAAAATTGTATTTTATTAAAAGTATTTTGAGCTAGATTTCTCCAACCAATAGAATTTCAATAATGTTGGTCAATCATTATGGTTGAGTTGGACATTAGAAGTCAATAATTTTTATGTGTCATATTTTTATTGGATATAACTAACTCCATATGAAACTCATATTGGTTAATCTTGTGAAAAGTTCATCTCGAAATATGATAGATATACTTGAAATAATAAATATATAATTTTTTATATTATCGTTACTTCCAACTCCTTTAACACATAAATTTCATATTAATTAAAATGATACTAGAACCTTTTTGAAATACTAAAAACATTTATACACTTAATCTTAAAAAAACATTAATTTCAAATAAATTTATTTTAAATACTAACTTCTTTTTAAATTTTAAATATATTTTAATATTTAATTCTTGAATAATTAAATTAAAACTTTAGTAATATAAAATAAAAGTTTATATTATTATTTTA
>LPNX010513550.1:194846-218311 GCA_001517045.1 Pseudotsuga menziesii | reverse complement strand
TACTAAATAATATCTAATAAAACTTACATAAAAATTAAAATAATAAAATATAAAAATTTACCACAGTTTTGTCAATATTTGACCTAGATCCAATTATTTCCACCAAAATTCGGTTCATTTCAAAACTAAAAGCAATTAATTCTTGGGTTGAACAAAATTCTTTATTCTTGCTAAAAAATTCCTTCAAATTACATGGATTCCTCTGGATAAAACTTCCATAAGATAAAGAACAACAGTTACAAGAAAATATTAAAAAATAAAAGTATAATTATAATATATAATTGTATGAATGCTTTTTAATTTTCCATTATTTGCAATTTTTAAATATTTATTATTAAATATAAAATAAAACAATAATTTAATTATATAATTTCTTAAATTAGGAAACATAAAAATATAACAATAAAAAACTTATATATATTTAAAGTGGGGGCACCTCACTTGAATTACAGTAAAAGAATCTATATAGTTTGGGTGATTTCTTAGTTGGATTTAAAATTTATATAAATAATAGAAGTGGTTTTTTTCTATTATTTTTAATATTGTTATTTTAGTAGTTAGTTTTTGAGTTTTACATTCGATTAAATTTTTTAGAAAAGTAGGTGTAAATTTATAAAATAAATAAATAACCTATAATATAAATTTCAATTTTTTATCACTATATCATTTATTGTGTGTGCATGAGAATCCAAACCATTCATTAATATTTTCAACCACATCTCCTAACTCTTCACTAACCCAGCATACTTGTCAACTACCATTAATGAGACAATATAGGTTGACCATCACTAATAACAACTTTAAATTAATGTGACATGGTTTTTTATTACTATGTTCCTTAGTGTGATGTGGTTTTTATTATTATTTTCCTTAGGAAGCCCATTTTAGACCCTAAATTTGCTCTAATATGATGCCATCCCAACAATATTGTGCAACTTCCTAACCAAACCAACCCAATATCTTTCATATGGGACCACTTCATTGAGACCATTGAATCAAGAGAAAAAATTGAAAGATATTACACCATATACAAGTTAAATTGTTGAAAGTGTGCAGAAGAAACTTAGAAAAAAATCATCAATTTGGCCTAATAAAACTGTGACTTATTGAACTCAATGTTAGACCAATCCCGACTTCTTCATCCTATTTATTCTTCTAAGCTATCCATGATCGATTGTTGGATGACTTGACGACTTATGAAGGGATTATGGATTGAAGCTGAACAAGTGGGGCAACGGAAGGAGGTGGTTGGACGGATGGAAAGAAGGAAAGAAAGAAAGAGGTGGTCCATATTTCAATGAAAGAAGTGAACCTTTTAAGCCCATCAGTGAAATTGCTTAAGATATTGTTGTCAGTTGATATCTGACTTATGCTAAACAAAGGACCTAGGCATGTTAGAACCTCAAGGCCACAAATTAGAAACTAAAAAAGAAAATTGATATCAAATTTCATCCCATGTAACATGAGATGAGACCATGTAACTTTTGAAGCATTTTCCATGACACATAAATGCTCCTAGCTCTTGGCCATTAACTACAAAATGTCAACCAAACACCAAATTAAAGGATAATTAGTTGCAAATGTAACACTATCTTGACCATTGTTTTTGAGTGACATGGTACCAGCAAGAAGCGAACTTAGAAAGTTCAAGATGATGTCAAAAGTTAACTTTGATTTGTTTATCTCCAATATCTTAATTATTAGCATGCTAACAATAACAAGTGGAATTAGAAAGTTTAGGGTCATGGAAAAAGATAGTTTTTTTGGTTTATTTGTCATGTTGTATACATGTTTGGAAGAAGAAGAGGATTTGTGGTACCACATTCACACATTTATCACTAGAAGATGAGATGAAAGGTTTTCCAAATTATGGAAGCATAAGTCGAGAATGTATGTGAGAGAAGGTTTCATGCTTTATACCATTTTATATAGGGCCAACATTGATGTCCATGTGCTCAAATTTGTGAATGTGAGTATAAGAAGTAAATAAGTGCAATTATATGAAAGCATTTCTATAGTATAATGAACTATATAGATTTTTAGTGAACTGTGTGGATTTTTACAAGATAATAGATTGTTATAATGATAATGTAAAAATCATGTCACGGAGCACACCTAACTATCAACTAAAAAATATTATAGTGTGGAAAATGAGAAAGGGTATATGCTACAAGGAACTGTAATGTGATGAACGATGTCATTTAATGAAGGAATATAACCAATCATGTTAGAATTTTGGTCTTCCCTCAGACCACGAGCGTTGAATTCCATCTTCTAAGGAACCTCAAAATGCGGGCAATATCATATTTTGTAGTAAATGTTGTGTTGATTATTAGAGGTGTAAAGTGGCATAAATAATGGGAACAAAGGAAGAGGAGGGACTAGAAATTTTGGAAGGGAACTATTTATGAAATTGGAGAACTAGATTGGAAGGAAAACATAGGAGTATGCATTTTGTTTCATTCATTGTATTTTATTATAACTTATGGCTAGAAGTAATATTGTTCTTGGAGATTTAATCACAAAGGTCTAGGAATCCCAAGGGTTCCTTGAAGTTAGGAAGTCTACGAGGCTCCTAGTTGGGATCAGGTAGGTTAACCCCATTATGAGCAAGAGGAGAGGAGGAATCTAGATATTCACTACATTATTCAAGATTAAAAACAACACTAAAAGTGGTATTTTAGTTATTGAATTTAAATGTTTTGTAAAAGAGGTATTTTAGTTATTGAATTTAAATGTTTTGTTTGCTAATTATTGAATCTTAATTGTTGCAAAACTATTTTAGTTGAATTTCTATTAAATTTTAATTTAATTACTTCAATATTTAAATTAAAAACCATGAAACAAGGTCAATTTTTCTTTATCCTAATTACTCTTTAATAATAGGTAAATTATAAGTATGACTATTGCATAGAGAAACATAATAATATTGTAGTGGATTAAATCAAACCCGCCAGCAATCTCTGTGTGAATTAGTTGAATTTTAATATATTACTATGAATACTTTAGACTTCACTGGTATTATTTATTGAATATATTTGATTCATGCCATTTAGTGGATTAACTCAATAGGTGACACAGTTATACCATCCATTCCTTTTAATATTTGAGATTGATGATTGTTGTAGTTTGGTTATTGCATTTATTTATCCAAAATACTAATGATGTATATGGTTTCTAGTCATTCCTTGTTTGTTGAGGAAAATTCCATTTAGGAAAGTCATACTCAACCAAGCATTGTTTATTGAGGACATTGAGTAGTTAGATAGGTCGCACACATCCTTGGTGTGGGTTCCTCTTCTTGGAAATGTGTGGTAACTCCTTCCTCTTGGATTTACATTGAGTTAAAACCCACAACCAAGAATTGATGTGTTGGTTCAATATGCATATAACATCATTCCCACTTTATTAAAGCATTGTCTATGTAATTTGGTTAAGGTAAGATTATCCCTTAACAAGATGTTTGGAATCTGTTTGTTTTTTCTTAGGTAAAAATAGTTATATGAACTATGCAGAGGGAACTACATTAAATTAAAGGGAGTCAAAGAATGGTTATAAAAGAAATGGCATGTGAATGTTTGAAATCAGTCATCGCTTCCCCATGCATCCCAATGTCTTACTCATCCTTTGTTGGTCAAATTGTGAGAGTGGCTTCAAAATTTATTAATACCTCTTGAAAGATATATTTAATGCCACGTTGTGAACCATTTAAATAGGATAAGTAGTATATAAGAAGAAGAATTGGAAACAATGTTGGAATGTTGCCCTTACCTCCTATCAAAAGCAACCCTATAATAACATGATTGACAATGTTGTGGTTGGACCATTGGAATAATGAAACCTATAGCTTGCATGGTTATGGTTCTTATTTGTAGGAATTATATCATAGATTCAAAACAATATACTCATTGTAATTAAAATGGTTTCCACCTTGGATGCATTGGAACTTCACTCCCATTTGAGTTTTATATGGAATTTACATGCATATATATGTTAATCAATGGTAATGTTTCCATTTATTAATATTGGAGTGTCCCCTTCATTGTTAATTCTAGAATCTACTATCACTTTATTGATGGAGTATTCATAATTTATTATTGATCATAATTACTGCCACAAGCATAATTTGGATGATAAGTTGTTGTGTAATAGATTCAACCATATATTGGAACCATTCTTACAGGATTAAACTGATGGGATTTGAGATTGGATGTATGTGCATCATATTTTTGTTGTTTACCTGAACAATAGTCATAGATTATCATTGATATATAAGAATTTTAATCATTGGGTAGAGTTTGAAAAAGACAAAATGCAACCTATGTATTGCAGTTTATAGTCATTGGTGTTTCCTATTCAATTGAATTAAGAAATAGTGTATTTGTTGATTGGCATATTCTAGAGTAGAGATTGTCATGAATAAAACACCTAGAACCATACATTTAGAATAATTGGAAGCTATTTTGGGGAAAATGAGGTGTTATGCTTGCACATGAACGTTTCCATTTCTGTTTCCATCTAAATGACATTGTTGTAGAATCAAAGAACTAAAAGAATTTGTAAGCACAGTGTAATTTTTTTCATGTCAATAAGCAATTGATCCTAGTAGAAGAAGGCATACCACACTTAGATTCATGGATTTGTTGCATGAAGAAATATGTGTGTTGGCATCTCATTGAACAACAGAAAACCAAAGTTTAACTTAGGTATACATGTGCTTGATCAAGTAAGTGCTTTATGTAACCTCTAAAGTTTGGAAAAGAGTGGTGATAATACATTTTAAAAGGAAACATAGAGCTTTGCTAATTGGTGGGCATATTGCATAGTAGAATTAAATTTTAGTTTGGCAATAACAAAGTGAAAGAGTTCTTGATTTTGTTGCTAGAATACATTAGTTGCATGGACAAATCATAAAGCTTACTTTGGCTTTATAAATCTTTATGTACTCAATAAAGAAAAACTAAGCTTTATGATGGAATTTGCATGTATATATATATGTTAATCAATGGTAATGTTTCTATTTACTGTTGGAGTGTCCTCTTCATTGTTAATTCTAGAATCTATTATCACTTTATTGATAGAGTATTCATAATTTATGATTGCTCATAGTTAATGCTACAAGCATACTTTGGATGATAAGTTGCTGTGTAATAGATTCAACCATATATTGGAAACATTCTTGCAGAATTAAACTAATGGAATTTGATATTGGATGTATGTGCATTGTATTTTTGTTGTTTACTTGAAAAATAGTCCTAGATTATCATTGATAGATAATAATTTTAAGCATTGGGTAGAGTGTGAAAAAGACAAAGTGCAACCTATGTATTGGTAGTTCATAGTCATTGGTGTTTCATATTCAATTGAATTGAGAAATCGTGTATTTGTTGATTGGCATATTCTAGAGTAGAGGTTGTCATGAAGAAAACACCTACAACCATACATTTAGAATGATTGGAAATTGTTTTGGGAAAAATAAGGTGTTATGCTTGCACATGAACGTTTCCAATTGTGTTTCCATCTAAATGACATTGTTGTAGAGTCAAAGCACTCAAAGCATGTGTAAGTACCATGTAATTTTTTTTATGTCAAGAAGCAATTGATCCTAGTAGACAAAGGAATACCACACTTACTTTCATGGATTTGTTGCATGAAGAAATATGCTTGTTGGCATCTCATTGAACAAGAGAAGACCAAAATTTAACGTGGATATACATGTGTTTGCTCAAGTAAGTGCTTTAGTAACCTCTAAAGATTAGAAAAGAGTGGTGATAACACATTTTAAAAGGAAACATAGAGATTTGTTAATTGGTGGGCATATTGCACGGTAGAATTACATTTTCGTTTGGCATTAACCAAGTGAAAGAGTTGTTGATTTTGTTGCTTGAATATATTAGTTGCATGGACAAATCATAAAGCTTAGTTTGGCTTTATTGAGCACATAATGTGTCATTGTTGGCATATTGACATAACAAAAATAGTGTGGCATTTATTTTGGCATAGACATGGTGTAACTGCTTACCTTTGTTGGGCATTGGTATGTCCTCCCTAATTGATAAACCAAGATTGGAAACAAAGCATTGTAAATATAATTGGATAGTGTCTTTCATGTATGGCTATGAAACCACCTCGTTAATGCATGATTTTGACAAAAAAAAAATTGTAAGTAAATAATTATATTAGAAATCAAAAAATAAAATTACAATGAAACTCTGTTAGAATATAGGTTTTCTACCCTACTACCAATCAAATTTCATACATCCCAGCCTGTTGATTAAATTGAAATTGTTGGCAGCATAGATCAACACAGAACTGCATAGTTTGCAGTTGGTTCATTTAAACAGATAACGAGGGGGAACAGATCCATGAAGCAAAATTACACAGTAGATAGAGGTCTGCAAAGCCAAAATAGATGTTCTGTAAGGATCATAGATCGATAGATGAGAAGGAATCTGCAAGAGCTCAACCACTCACATAGTGTCCCACAGGATAAATTGTTCGAAGTTTAATTACATGAATGGGTGAGGAGTTAGAAACAAAGGTTAAAGTTCACCATAGATCGTGGATCTGATGGCTAACAGAGACAGTGGAAGGGCCACTTGCATATTTGACAATTGTAAGGAGTTGCACAAGACAATTTGCGGGATACTATTTGCGGAATTATGTTTCGAAAAAATTGAAAGGAATCCCCGTAACCCACAAACCACAATTGTGGAAGGAAGGAGTTCCCGCAAATTGTGGAAATGAAGATTGCGGAAATATTGTTGTGGAAAGAGTAAATGCGAAAGCCTGTTTCAAAAAAAGTTGAAACGAATCCTCGAAACCCACAAACTGCAATTGTGGAAGGAAGGAATTCTTGCAGATTACAGAAATAACGATTGCATAAATATCGTTGTGGAAAGGGTAAATGTGGAATCATGTTTCGGAAAAAGTTGAAAGGAAGGTCCACAACCCACAATTGTTGAAGGAAGGAGTTCCCACAGATTGTGGAAAGGCTGATTGCGTAAATATCGTTGCAAAAGGTTAATTAGGGAAGGAATTTGTGGAAGGAGGATGTGAAAATGCACCCGCAATTATAGAAGGAAGGCATTCCTGCAAATTGTGAAAATACAGTTTGCATAAAGATAAATGCGGAAAGGTCGTTGTGGAAAGGTAATTACAGAAAGGTCATTATCGAAAGGTTGTTGTGGAAATCACGTGAGAAATTTCTGAAGAATCCTGATGAAGATACGTGATTGTTAAATGAAGAGGAAAAACTAAGGGTATATAAGAAAAGCTTTAAACCTTCATACAATTGTCTCGGTACATTCAATTGCAATATCAAAAGTTGTACAGAAGTCAGAGATCAAATTATCATAAGAGGGAGGTTGGGAGGCACAGGGACGGGATGCAAGCCTATAGGGGTTTGTAGCCTCTTTCTAGTTGTTGTTGGTAAATAGGGTGTTGGAATATCCTTAAGTTCTAGCTAAAAAACTCAGCTGTTGGTGCATCCAACAAGTTGGTGCTTGCAAACTATTTGTAAATATAATTTTGTAGTAATAGGAAGTACTGGTAGTTTTCCCAGTTGGGGTTCCACGATAATATTGTTTGTTATGTCTTCATTGTTGATTTTGTCTTAAAGTGATCAAAATTTAAATAGATTGCTTAATACTAATTCACCCCCCCCCCCTCTCAGTATTACTTGATTTTCGAACAATTTGTATCAGAGCAGGATCTTCACTAAAAGTTTAAACACTTGAAGATAGATATTTTATCACTATGGATCAACAAGTAAAAGAATCCTCCAAGGTTCCAATATTCAATGGAGAATATTATTCTTTCTAGAGCATTAGGATGCGAATCCATATAATGTCTATTGGACTAGATGTTTGGATGTATGTAGATACAGGGTATATATATCCAAAATATCCTCCCATGGATCTTGAAGGAATAAAACAATTTGGACACAATGCTAAAGTTTTTAATGTAATATTGGATGGATTAGCCAGAACAATCTTTGTGAAAGTGATGCATTGCAAAACAACAAAGGAGATTGGGTACAAACTGCAGACCATCTATGAGGGACACACCAAGGTAAAAAAGGACCAAACTCCAAACTTTGAAAACTCAATTTGAAAGTCTAAAAATAAAGGAAGAAGACAACATTTTAGAATACTTTGAGAGAATTGATGAAATCATTTATGCAATTCTAGGGTTATGAGCATAATTGAAAGAAAAGGAAATAGTTGAAAACGTACTAAGATCGCTTCCAATGATTTACAATCCGAATATTTCCACCCTAGAAGGACAAACTCACCATGGAAGAACTATATGGGATCCTCATAGCTTATGAAATGAGGATTGGGCAAGATAATTCTCAAAAGAAAGAAGCAGCTTTTAAAGAATCTAAGGTAGCTAAGAAATCTAAAACAAATATTCAATTAGAAGATTCTGATGATGAAGAAGCACTTCTTGTTAAAAATCTTAAGAGAGGTACCGGTAAGTACAAAGGGAAATTTCCCTTAAAATGTTTTAACTGTGGAGGGATCGGTCACTTTGCTTCCAAATGCCCTTATCCCAAACAAGAAGATGATGATGAGTGCGTTGAAGATTCAAATAAAACAAAATGATTTTTAAGAAGAAAAACAAAAAGAATACCTTTTATTCCATGGATAATAACTTCTCAAATGAGTCTAGTGAAAATGAAGATGTTGAAGTCCTATTCATGGGATTAGAGAACAAAATACTTGAAGAAGAAGTAGAAGGTGTGGTAGATCTTGAAGCAGAACTTGTAAGTGCTCTTGAAGAATTAGGGAAGTATAAAAGGATGTACAAAAAATAAAAAATTCATATGACAAAATTTGAGGAGAAAAAAAATGATGCATAAAGAATTAGTGTTGACTTAAAAAATCAGCTTCAAGAAGCCAAAAAGGTTGAAAACAATCTAGAACATCAACTCAAGAAAAGAGAGAAAGAATTAGAAAAGTATGAAGTTGAATTGATCTTAATTAGAAATAACAAATGAAGAATTCTTTCAACCAAAGTTTAAGAGCAGTTCAAAACTCTGGATGACATCCTAAGTTGTTAAAGATCATTTAGTGATAAAACTGGACTAGGTTATGGAAAAGGAAAGAAGACAGAATGATCCTCTTTCATAAATAAAGAAGGAAATAAAAGAATTATGTTGAAGCACTTATGAGACGAGTTGTAAAGGAATACAGTCAAAAATTTGATTTCTCTCAAAATGAAAGTAGGACAGATAATGTGCCAAGTAGACATCAGCAACTCTTTTTGGGAAATTGTTATGCCTGTAACAATTTTGGACAAATAGCTAGAAATTGTAAACTAATTGTTCCCATTGGGAAAGGAATTACATCACAATCTCCTTTATATAAGAAGAATGTCACTAGAAGCAATCCAAAATGAAGAAACTATAATCATTTTTCTCGTCTACAGAGTTATAGTATATAATGTTGTAAATGTGGTAATCAAGGACACATTGCTAGAAATCGTAAACTAGTGATTCCTATGGAGAATGACACCACAAAATCTCAAGGAAATGAGGAGAGGAAGGTTTGGAAGAAGAAGGATGATGTGAAATGTTCAATAGCTCTATGTGTAACAGAAAAACAAAATATATGGCATGTGGACAGTGGATGCTCAAAACACATGACAAGAGACCCAAATAAGTTTATAAGCCTAAAAAAAAAAAAAGGAAAAGTCACTTTTGGAGATAATCTATCCTCTAAAATAATTGGGAAGGGTACAGTGGCTCTTAGAGACCAGATGAAAGTTGAAAATGTTTTTCTTTTAAATAATTTAAAACCTAATCTTTTAAGTTTGAGCCAAACATGTGATCAAGGACACATATGTATATTTGATTCCAAGAAGTGTGAAATCAGAAGAATAGATTCAGGAAAACTTGTTGGGACTGCTGTGAGAACTCCAAACAGTGTGTATATTCTATAAAATGAAGAACAATGTTATATGAGTCAAATTGATGAAAGTTTGCTATGGCATAGAAGGATGGGGCACTTGAGATTTGACAATCTTGTAAAAGTTGGTAAGAAGGGAGTTGTAAGGAATTTTCCAAAGATCATAAAACCACCAAATCATGTTTGTAGGCACTGTCTTCATGGGAAGCACACAAGAACAAGTTTCAAGGTCAAAAATCATACAACCTCTCAGCCATTATAAATAATTCACACTAATCTTTGTGGACCATCAAGGACTAAATTTTTTCAAGGTGAACATTACTTTATGTTATTAATCGATGATTATACAAGGATGACTTGGGTGGCATTTCTTAAAGAAAAATCAGAAGCCTTTATGAAGTTCAAATCCTTCAAAGAACTTGTTGAAAATGAAGCAAATCTCAAGATTAAATGTCTAAGATCAGATAATGGTGGTGAGTTCACTTCAAATGACTTCAATGAGTTTTTTGAAACTCGTGGAATCAAGAGGCAGTTTTCAGCAACAAAAACTCCTCAACAAAATGGAGTTGTTGAGAAAAAGAACAAGATAGTCCAAGAAGCATCTAGAACTATGCTTAATGAAGCAAAATTTCCTGGTGGCTATTGGAGAGAAGCAGTATATACAGTTGTCTATGTACAAAACAGAGGACAACTCAAAGTGAATAGTGACAAGACTCCTTATGAGCTATGTTTTGGAAGACCATCTTCAGTTAAATATTTTAGAGTTTTTGGAAGTAAATGCTGCATAAAAAGAGATGATGATAATCTAGGGAAGTTTGACTCTAGAACAAATGAAGGCATATTTCTTAGATATTCTTCAACCAAAAGGGCATACAGATGTTATAATCTAAGGTTGCACAAGATCATAGAAAGTGCAAATGTAACGGTTGATGATACTAAACCAAGAAGAATATGAATCCAAAAAAGTGTGGATGTTGAAGAAACCGATGATGAAGAAATAGATGATAGAGAAAAAGAAGAAAGTTCACAAGAAGAGGATGCTTTTGAAGAAGAAGAAGAAAAGGTAGAGAAAGAAGAATCACATGAAAATGAGAATGAAGACTCTCCAAGATCAAACACAAAGACACCATCTAGGTGGGTTTAGAAGAATCATCATGAAATTCAAATAATTGGTGACAAATATTTAGGAGTTAAAACAAGAAGAAAATTATTTTATGATCAAGAACAAGCACTACCTTCGATAGTAGAACCCAAAACACTTAAATAAGATGCAAAAGTGAGGGTTGGATCAATGCTATGAATGATTAACTTGATCAAATAGGGAAGAACCAAACTTGGGAAATTGTCCCAATAACTAAGGGCATCAATGTTATTCTAACCAAATGGAATTTTGAAAACAAGTTTAATGAGCATAGTCATGTGACAACAAATATGTTCAGATTAGTATGCAAGGGATATGCTTAAGTAGAAGGTATTGAATTTGAAAAAACTTTTCCACCTTTGGAAAGACTTGAATCCATTAGGATGTTTTTAGATTTTGCATGCTACAAGAACTTTAAAGTGTACCAAATGGATGTAAAATCTGCATTTCTTAATGGAGAACTTGAAGAAAAAGTATATGTTGAGCAACATCAAGGTTTTCCCTTATCAAAAAATAGAAATTATGTTTGCAAACTTAAGAAGACACTCTATGGACTTAAACAAGCTCTAAGAGCATGGTTCTCAAGACTTGACAAGTATTTAAAGCATGGAGGATATAGAAGAGGGGCCACTCACAGTAATCTATACATAAAATTTGAAAACAAAAATATGATCATTGTTGTAGTCTACGTAGATGATACCATATTTGGAAGTGATCTACAAATTCTGAGTGTAAACTTTGCTTCAGAAATGAAGAAAGAATTTGAAATGTCAATGTTAGGAGAACTAACATTCTTTCTAGCTTTACAAGTATCTCAATCAGAGAAAGGGATTTTGATCTCTCAAACTAAGTATATCAAAGAGATGTTGAAAAAGTTCAAAATGGAATATTCCAAACCTGTTAGTACTCCTATGGTCACTGGTTGTAAATTGAGAAAGGATGATAAATCTTTAGAAGTAGATCATACTATGTATAGGTCAATGATTGGTAGTTTATTATATGTAACAGCTACACGACCAGATGTAATGCACTCTATAGGTTTAGTTGCCAGATTCCAACGAGCCCCAAAAGAAACACATGTGGTTGCAGCCAAAAGAATTCTTAGATATCTAAAAGGTATTGTGGATTATGGATTATGGTATCCAAAATGAAATAACTTCACTCTAAGGGAATTCACTGATGTAGATTGGGCATAAAGTATTGATGACAGAAAAAGTACTCGTGGAGCAACATTCTACTTAGGAGATTGCTCAGTGTCATGGCTAAGCAAAAAGAAGACTTACATTTCACTGTCTACAGCAGAAGCCGAGTATATTGGTCTTGCATCATGTAGCACACAAGTCATTTGGATGAAGCAAACATTGGAATATTTACTTGTAAAATATGAGGACCCCATTGTTATACATTGTGACAATACAAGTGCTATAAACATATCCAAAAAACATGTTATGCACTCTAAGACAAAACATATTCCAATCAAATATCATTTTTTAAGAGAGCAAGTGTCTCAAAAAGTGGTGAAATTGGAGAATATTGATACGAAGGAACAAATTGTATACATTTTCAGTAAGTCGTTACCCGGAGGAACATTTTCCTATCTTAGGCAGAAATCGGGGGTTATCCCTCATCATTAAAAATTAACTAAAAGGATGAAAACCCTGTCACTAGAAGAGGAGAGATGTTGACGTGAGGAGACACACTCACAAGGGGAGTGATTTTGAAATCTATGGTCCATTACTAAATAATTATGAGTGCTTCTGATCATCTCAAATTTGGATTGATGTTGCTGATATGAAATTGTAATACTTATGATTTATGTTGCTACGTATTGAAATTATTGTTTTAAATTTTACGGTCCCCATCTTCAGATCGTTGAAAAAGAACAAGAGAACGAGATCAACGTTCAAAGAGAAATGCAAGCACACTTTGTTGTGATGCTTATATACGATTGCAAACTATAACATTTTGAAGATATATTGCAAAATGGAGCAATGTTACAAGGGGGGTTCGTTTCTAAAAAATTTCATTGTTGTCAAAGGGGGAGAAAACACTCCTTTCTTATGTCAAAGGAAGATGTTTCCAATCAATGCCAAAGGGGGAGATTGTTGATTAAATTGACATTGTTGGAAACATATATCAACCGATAACAATAGATTTTGGAGTTGATTCGTTTAAACAGAGAACGATGGGGAACAAATCCATGAAGCAAAAGTGCACAGGAGATAGAGGTCGGCAAATCCAAAATAGATCATTAGAGAAAATTTGGGGTCTAAAATGAGTCTTATAAAAAAATCTGCCAACAATAAATTTTGTGAGTTGGAATTTAGGAACCAATAGAATTTCAATAAAATGAGTCAACTATAATGGTTGAATTGACATATTTGTCATAAAAGAAAACTACTTTTTTTGTTCGTATTTTCGACATATCTCCCTGTGTTTTTACTCAAATTCCAAGCGAGAGAGCTCGTTGGATGCAGAATTTAATTCCTCATCCAATGAGTACCCACACTGTATATTTTTTACGAACCCTGCAAGCCCAAAAATAAGAAATACCTGAAAAAATGTGATGTTGACATCATCATCATGTTTTTCAGGTTTTTCAAAATTTTGGGGTATAGAGGTCCGTCAAAAGTATGCAGTGTGAGTACTCGTTGGATGCGGAATTAAATTCCGCATCCAACGAGCTCTCCCACTAGGAATTTGAGGAAAAAAACAGGGAGATATGTCGAAAATACGAACAAAAAAAGTAGTTTTTTCATTCTTCCTCCAAAATTAATAACTATTATTTTATTATTTTCCTTAGGAGGCCCACTTTAGAGCTCAAATTTCCTCTAATGGCTCTGCAAGGATCATAGATCGACGGACGATAAGAAAGCCGCAAGAGATCAACCGTTCACATAGCGTTCTGTAGGAGAAAGTGTTTGGAGTTTAATTGCCTAAATGGATGAGGAGTTAGCAACAAAGGTTAAATTTCACCGTAGATCGTGGATCCCACGGCCAATAGAAAATACGGAAGGACCATTTGCAGATATGATAGATGTAAGGAGTTGTGAAAGACAATTTGCGAAAGCTTGTTTCGAAAAAATTGAAAGGCGTCCCCAAACCCACAACCTACAATTGTGGAAGGAAGGAGTTGTCGCAGACTGCGGAAATGACGATTATGAAAAGATCATTGCGGAAAGGGTAAATGCAAAAGCATGTTTTGAAAAAAATTGAAAGGAAACCCCGCAGCCCGCAATTGCGGAAGGAAGGAATTCTCACAGATTTCGAAAAGATCGTTTTGGAAAGGGTAACTGCGGAATCCTGTTTCGAAAAAAGTTGAAAGGCAAGCCTACAAACCTCAACCCACAATTATGGAAGGAAGGAGTTCTCACAGATTATGGAAAGGGCAATTGCGGAAGTGGTTTGCGGAAGGAGGATGTGAAAGTGCACCTACAATTGTGGAAGGAAGGCACGACCACAAATTACGGAAAGACGGTTTGCAGAAAGATAAATGTTGAAAGTTCGTTGCGGAAAGGTCATTGTGGAAACCACACAAGAAATTTCTGAAGAGTCACAAGGAAGGTACGTGACTGTTAGATGAAGAGGCATGGGTGAGGATATATAAGAAAAACTTTAAACCTTCAAACAAGTGTCTATGTACATTCAATTGCAAGATCAAAAGGTGTACATAAGTCAGAGATCAAATTATCATGAGGGAGGTTGGGAGGCGCAAGGACAGGATGCAAACCTGTAGGGGGTCGTAGCCTCCTTCTAGTTGTTGTTGTTAAATAGGGTGTTGGTGCTTCCTTCAGTTGTAGGTGAAAAACTCTGGTGTTGGTGCATCCTTCAGTTGTAGCTGAAAAACTCTGGTGTTGGTGCATCCATCAAGTTGGTGCTTACAAACTATTTGTAAATTCAATTTTGCACTAATAGGAAGTATTGGTAGCCTTCCCAATTGGGGTTCCACGATAATATTGTATAATTTGTGTTCATTATTGATTTTGTTTTAAAGTGGTAAAAATTTAAATAGATTGCTTAACACTGATTCACCCCCCTTCAATATTACTTGATTTTTTAACACGACCAATTACCCTTACAAAACATAAACCAAGAATTACAGCTTCCCCACATCTGAGGGATTATAGACATCCCGCAAAACTTATCCACTAGTTTAGAGCCTATCGTACATTTGTTCTATTTCCAAACATTACATTTAGAATCCCGAGATACAAAAATTTCCAATCTCTTTCTCTCGAAATAAAGTAAATCCATACTACTAGGGCTTATCATAGCAAAAACAAAAAGAAACATATGATAATTAGAGAGTGATGAACGGGCCATAAGCATTACCCACATACCATCCTGTTATGCATCTCATGGCATCCCCTTGCATTTTCACTTTCACTTCTCGTTCTACCATCATATGACACATCAGACCTTTGAGAACCCAAAATAGGGCCATCGATCTGTCAATTTCTACTGGTGGTCCAAATTCGCAAAAGATGTTGCCAGTCCTCCCGCATAATATCGCCGAGAAACAGACGACATTTTGGTGGTTATCCGACGCAAAATTCATCGTCAAACAAATATGCGTCGGAAAACTGACTTCGTTGTCTCGTTAAACCGACGGTTTTACATTGGTCTACAAATCTATCCATGCGCGCATTATATCAATGAAAAATATCCTTAGACCTCAAACGTGGCAATTTGTTGAGCACTTTATTGATATTACAGAATCTTGTAATATCATCAAGTTTATCTTCTCTAGAACACTATATCTTGTATGGTTTAATCCTCATTTGGTTTACTTAGCGTTGACATCTAATATGGTCTAACTATTGACTAAAAATAGAAATAGACAGTTTTCAAAGATGATCACATTTTTTGAGACCCAATATCAAGTATAGCATGGGGCTGAATTTGGTGGCAATCAAAGACTTATCATTTTTTGGTATATTTTTAGTAATGATATTTCTCAATATTTGGCATTATTTTTTAGACCTCTTATTACTATTACATATATCAATTGGGTCAAGTTTCATGCCATCTCGAGAATTTTGGATTTTGGTCAAATTTGCAGGATTTGGATCATCACTTTGGAGCATCCTATGAGTTACTTTTCAAGACCCGTTTGAGATGTAGTGGTTATTTTTAGAGATTTGTGGCACACCTGACCTGGAAAGTTCATCCTTTATTAGTTTGACTTAGATACTAAGAGTATGTTGTGAGGAATCTTCCTCAAGCTTCTTAGAGGCCTTCATTGTTGTTATTTTTTGCTCAAGAGGGAGTCCCTCTGCTTTTTTTTAGCACCAATTCTATTTTAATTTACCTTAATTATATATGGGTTGTTATTTCAAGATATTTGGTATCTATAGATGTTTCCATCCTTGGATCCAAGGCACACTTGATGAGGATCCTTCCCATGTAATACGTTTTAGTCTTCTTCATGTTATTTATGTCAATGAGGATCCTTCTTATGTAATATTTTTGAGTCTTCTTCATTTATTTATGTCGATGAGGATACTTCCCATGTAATATTTTTTAGTCTTCTTCATGTTATTTATGTCATATGAAGGTACATCCCCTTTTAAGATGATATTGATATTTCTAAAGGCCTATTCTTGGAGTTTGAAACATGTTCCACTTTATTACTATCTATAATCACCTAAGGTGTACATCTTGAGGAGACTTCCGATGACTTATTTATGGATGTCTTCATGCTATATTTGACATAGGAGAGATTTTCCCACCTTTTGAGCATGAGTTGGCTGAATTTTGTGCGGTATGTGTTATTTTTAATTTTTCACCACTAAGAGAATCATCGCTAGACTTATTCACTTTACTTATCATGTAGCATGATATTTTAAGAGAGGCCATTAAAATACTATGATACATAATCAAGAAAGAGAACAAGTCTTATCCTAATGCTCCTATGGTAAAAATATCACACACCACATGATTTCCCTACTTGAGCATGAGTTATTTTTTTTTGCACAAATTCTACTTCAATCATACATCAATTCATTATGGGTTGTTATTTTGGAAGTTTATGTATATATAGTTGTTTCCATCCTTGGATCCTAAGGATCATTTCCATGCAATATTTTTTAGTATTCTTCATGCTATTTGTATCCTAGGGAAAGTATGCTCCTTTTAAGTTGATTTTTCTATTGTTAGAGACCTATTCTTGGAGTTTGAAAAATGTTTCACTTTACTACAATCTATAGTCACCTATAACACACTTCTTGAGGATATTTCCTATAGCTTGTTTATGGATGTATTCATGCTACACTTGATTAAGAGACATGCGCTCACATTCCAATCATGAGTTGTTCAAATTTTATCTGGTTCATGTTATTTTCACAACCAAGAAATTTTTTCCTAGACTTGTTCTCTTTCTTTATCATGCAAAGTATTATTTAGAGACATACCACGTGATCTTTATTTAGAGATTGGATTAATATTTCCACACTTAGTTATTCTAGGATCCAAACACACTTATGGATGCTTATTATTACCAAGGTTTGGTAAATTATTGTGGATTTTCCTTCCCTTGCTCATGCGCCCTATTTGAAGGTTTCCTTATTTAATTAACACTAAATTTATCTTGTCTATTCATAGATATGGTCTTTGTACACCTTCAAGCTTACTCTGTTATTCTAGATGGGTAGTTAGGATAAATGGTTCTTTTCAGTTGTTCATATATTATAGTTATATTGTTTGAGCTTTCGTCTTCTACTCCCATTCTTTTCATTTGAGTGTAAGGGAGCACACTAGTCACTAAGAGTTAGAGGCCAGTGTAATACTTTAGGGATTCAACACACGTCAGTTAGGGCTTCAGCGTGAAACCAAGCAAGTCAAATTCCTTTGTTGTCATAGGTATGTTTTGATGTCTTTGTGAATATGTTCCAATTTGAAACCGTAGATGGAACACTAACATGTTTATTTTTAAGTAAATTTATATGAGAGATAAAACACCTAACATGTTATGCAAAGTATTAATGACGAGTTCAATTCGAATATTGTAAAGGTGTGCATAATACTTTTTAAAGTAGCATTGTAATTTGTATTTTTTTTGAAATGGGGTTCCATGTTTTTGGCATGACAGTATGTGTGACAAACTTCTCCTATTGATGAGATGAGAATGTTTGTCATGGATTATATGGTAGCTAATTCGCTAATGTTGCTCCTTGGTTGTTAAAGTTCATAGAAATTGGTTAATGCATAATATTCTAAACTATTTCTATTAGAATTATGGCATTCTTAAAATATGTTCCTTGTAATCAAGCTCTTGGAGGTCTAGCTATCAAGCATTTAGATCTTGGGGATATACTTGTACACATGAATGGCGAGGGATTTATTTTCAGCCATATCTTAGTAGGCAGTTATGGTAGTTTTTCTTTGACTACCAAAATGTATAGAAATATCTAAAGTGTTAGAATTTTAATGGTTATATAATATCTTAAAACATCTATCCTTGTAACATCATAACCATATGCAATATGAGCATTGAAAGAAATACAAGCATATCAACACAAAAGAACACAAATATTTATCCTGGGAAACCCTTTGGGGGGGGGGGGGGAACCAACAAAACTTCCACAATATAGAATTTGACCAAGTACATTGAACAACCTCAAGAAAAAAGACTGACAACTTCTTCTTTCTCTCTCTTGCACACTTGCTTTGGTGTGAAGTGTGTCTAAATGAGGGAGGTGCTTCACCTATTTATACTCATCAAGTGAGTGACATATTAACTTAACTAGGTCAACCTGTTGCTCTAAACAGGGCCGACTTACCTTGGGAGACTTAAAATAACATTTATATGACATTCTTGTGGGTACTATTAACCCAACTTACAACAAGGGTTTTACCTCAAGACTTTTGCATGACCAATTACATCAACGACATCTCCCAAAGTAGGAATAATAATAATATAATAAAAGTACAATAGAATATCTTTCGAAGTTACATTTTTTAAAACTCCCTCTTAACATGGAAGGTATTCTACAACATCAACAACAACAACTGTACAACTGACTAGTGAATCTTAATGTCATAGGAAGTTTTGAAATGACAACAACATGATATATCTAGAACATCATCATCAGTATCATCATTGAAAATCATCATCGGCAGCAGCATGGAACATCTTCATCAGCATCATCATCGACAGCATGTGACTGCTGGAACACCATCATCATCATCTGGAGAATCATCATCAACATCAGCATGTGACTATCGAAGCATCATCATCAACATCAACATTTGACTACTGGAACATAATCATCATTGAACATCTAAAGCAACTCTATAGTGGGAACTTTGGTAGATCAAACATGCCTTGTCTAGCTTGTTACTCCTTTCGGACCAAACAAGCCTAGTCAGACATACCAATTTACCTGGGGACCAAAAAATCCTTGTATAACTTGGTAATCCTTTTGGACCAAACAATCCTAGTCAAACATACCAATCTACCTATGATCAAACATGATTTGTCAGACTAACATACCAATCTCCCTAGTATCAAATAGGCCTTGTCAAGATGACATGCCAATCCTAGACTAAGTTGTCACACTACGGATCCAGGAAACCACATCATCGACATCATTATCACTCCCTCTTATGAGGGAAGCCCTTTTGGACTACACCAATCTTGTCTCTAACTCAACATCAAACAATCCCGCAAGTGGCCTCCAAATTCACACTGCCTCACAACTTGATAAACAAGTTGCAATATACTATACCTCGGTTGTACTCAGTGCTACGTTCGTTAGCTTCTTGATGAACCAAGAAATCATGTCAGAACCAAAGCTGAAACAACACCTTGAAGTGCTCTTTCTATATGTAGCACTACCAGCCCAATCGAATTCAACATATCCCTACAAGAGCATCCTTTAATCTCTCGCAAATTTGAGGCCATACTCAATCGTACCCTTCAAGTACCTCAACACATCCTTTGTCCGCGCAACCATGTGAACAGTATCAGCTCCACCATGTACTGGCTCAAAGTATTTAGTGGAAATCATATATCTAGCTTCATGTTCCTTAATTACATCAACGAACCAATCATCTTCCTATAGAATGTGGCATCAACTGTCTCTGAAGTAGGATTCACACAACAAATCCAAGTTCGATGCCATTGGTATGACCTTGCAATCCAACATCTTGAAACTCTTCTTGGCTGATTATTTCCCTTTGCTAAGGAAAATATCCTTTGGATTATGTCACACCTCTAATCCCAAGAATCGTGTCAATATTCTTGAACTCTAATATCTATTGTAGTCACTCCCTTTGAAGAAGAGAACCATCCTCCCTCTGCATCTTGCACTCTATGCATAAGGACATTCTACACTAGAGTGACTATTATTCTCCTTTACTACTGATCTTATGTGTATCCATCTATGTTATCTCTCAAGGTCACTAGATACCAAGTTCCTCCATCTTGAACTTTGTTGTGAGTTCCTCTTGCATCCATCTATGAGATTCTCGTTCTCTATAGGCTTCCATCTTCAACCTTTTAGCAAAGGTTGAGAACTCTATCACTCTAGGTCATCCTCAAGCTCCTTATGTAACTGTATGTGTTATCCTATGGGTGCCTTATGAGTCTATACAAATCCTTCTACACACATGTGGTTCTCTGTAGAGAGGCCGGAGTCTTAGAGGTTGCTCGATATGCACTTCTACTTGAAGAAGTGTGCTTCGTTAATGGAGAAAACGTCTTGCCATAATTGACTCCCTCTTTTTGATAAAAACCACGAACCTTGCCTTATATTTCTCAATGCTTCCATTTGTTGCATGCTTGATCTTGTAGATCCACTTGGAAGACACTATAGACTTCCCTTCAAGTCTTGGAACCTCATTCAAGAATTCATTCTTCATGATTGACTAGTACTCTTCAATCATAGCATCCTTCCACTATTTCTTCTCAGATGCTTATTCATAGTTGGAAGGCTCTACATCAATGATGTCACACAACAATGCCACATAATTGGAGTGTGTATGAGGCCTCTTACTTTCTCCAAAAGTCTTGACTAAAGTACCATACTTATTTGCATATTGGATGATCTTACTTTTGTCTTCTCTTGTGGGTGTTCACCTCTCGGGGTGGATCTACAGGTCTTAGTGGCTCAGTCATATCATGGTCATCATGTTCTTCTAATGTTCCCTCTTCTATAATTGCGCCTATGACTCTAGGAGCTTCATGTTCTTCTTCATGTGATTCATCTAAGTAAATATGCATTGAGTGTTATGGCTTAACCATCATCACTTGTTCTTCAGAACAAGTGTCATCCTTCTTTTCTTGTAGGTGATTGCATATGATCCTTCCTACGAGTCAAATTCAATTGCATGATTAGAAACATGTCATATTTTTCAAAACATATTAATAATGAAAAATTATTATGCATAAAGACATATGTCACAAATACATACGGTAACTTTCTAGATGCCTTCCATCTCTACCAAAACATTCTTAAGAACGTGCAGTAATCTCAACATGTCAGCAAAGAGGTTTCATTCTAGATAAGTAGCAATGGAATGTTGTACAACACCATATGCCACTTACCCATCAAATGCATATTAGTAGTATACTGTTCATGAATGAAAACACTCTGACATGCATAATATATTTCCTAAATCAACTGAACATAAATATGTACACAAATAAACAATATCATTTAAGAACTAGATATACAGGAAAAGACAATTCAAATATTTATCTTTGTTTATTTGGTAGAATCCCTCTTCATCTATATCTCCTTACAAGAATTATGGGAGTCTTTGAAAGTGTGCTCTACTCCATTATCTGATTCTGAGGACCTGCACATATCTTTCTCACAATTGACAATGTTGAGCAAGTATTATACACCATAGATCACATGGAACTGTGTACTAGTGTTGAATCTGTGTGTCCCTTATTCTTCATTCGTGACCACATCCCTTATTATCCAATGTTGAAATGGATAAAAGGTTCCTCCATGGAGCATGATCTTCGTATTCATGGGTTGAAACATTCTGGATTGAAGTACATATCACTTGAGGAATCTTCCCTTTCTTTTTTCTCATTTGGTTCATCATCTTCAGTGATGTGAGCATGGTGTCTCTTCTTATTTCCTTTCTTCTTGGGAAAATCTTTTGCAAAGTGTCCTTTATCATCTCAAGTGAAACATATGAGTTGTGAGAGGTCCTTCTTCTAAAATATTTTATTCTTGGAAGAATGTTCTTCCTTCTTGTTATTTATCTTCCTGGCATGAGTTGTTAGGGCTTGATCATCATATTCACCCATCATTTCTTCTATTTCTATTAGGTGTGCATTCCTCCCATAGTCTACTCAATTTGGTGAGATTCCTTTTGGAACAAATTTCTTGAATGCATGATTCCCATGATCTTGGAATACCATTCAAGGTGGTCATCACAACTTCTGCTTCCTTGACATTGTCTCCAACAGCTTCTAGTTGTTCCTTGATCTGGGAGATTCTTGTGAAGTAATATTAAATTATTTATGACATATGCATATTCACACCCTTGAGTTGAGTCCTCAAGGTCATCATCATGTTGATATCCTTTCCTTCCTATAAGTTGGTCAATGTATCAAACATATTGTAATGCCCCATATTATTTAATGATTATTAGTAAGTGCTTTTAATTTATATATATATATATATATATATATATATTAAGGTCATTTATTAAGTAATTATTATTTAGTTATTAATAAATAATAATTAAACAAAATTATCACCTTGCCGCTCAGTATAAAAACTTAGGTAAACCATTAGGTAAATTTCGAGGGCATTGGTTAGGTGGTATAACACGTACCATCAATAAAAATAACACATGTCAAATTTAAATTTAACCACACTGCCCAAGAATAAAAAAATAACATAAATTAATGAAAGGGCGATGGAAGAAGGGGGTGGAGAAAGGAAGGCGGTGGAGGAAGGAGGTATAAGGGAAATTTTTATGGAAGAATGGAGGGGGGGAGGTTGGATTTATTTTGGAGAGAATTGGACTCTGCAGGAGGAAAATGAAGAAGAAAAATACTTGAGGAGGGGGACAACTCAAGGATGAGAGTATCTGTAAATGACTGAGACTGAGAAGATAAAGAATGGAGAGGAAGCTGCTCTCGGTATTATTGGTCTGTGGGCTCGGGGGCTAGGAAACCCGTGGGTTTCCTAGGGCCAACACATGATGAGAGCTGGTCGGCAGGGAGGCACATCATTTTGTTGATTAAGGCTCGGACGGAAAGCTGGAAGAAGAAGGAACCAGGTTTACAGCAAACTGTTGGATCTACCACGAATTCCAGATATTTAAATTTCAGGTATGTAGATACTAAACTCATGCATGCTATTATGGTCTAATTTATGAAAAATTCATGAAGTTCTTAACATGTACAGCTCGAAATTTTCACTTGAATATGTTTACAA
>LPNX010513550.1:170943-194804 GCA_001517045.1 Pseudotsuga menziesii | reverse complement strand
TAGAACAGACCTGGATATAAATGTGTAATACAATCTAAATGTTTTGATAGAGAACATTACAGAGAATTGGACACAGTGCTCTAACCGTTAGGCAGAGCACTACACATATCCTTGGGAGTCTTAAAGGATGATACATGTGGGATCAAATGGTGCTTGATAGAGTCTACAATGATCCTCTTGGATTTGACCAGGTTATTTTTATGTTTAGATTTTTCCTCATCTCCTTATGGATCTGCAACTTCTCCTTTGGCATCATCTTCCAAAACACGCTCTTCTAGTAAGTGAATCACTCAATGAGAGTGCTTCAACTGAATGCTTGTTTTAATGCTTTTCTGGAAGACTGCTTTTGGTGTACCTAGGGTTTGATAGAGAAACCGTAATTTTTCAAGTTTGGTGAATTGAATATATTATTGGATATAAATATGCACCTCCTTAAGGAGAGTTATGAAGTATACACCTATTCCCAAATATGTGGACAGAACTGCAAATATCGGATGCCCTAGTTTCTCCAATTTCTTTTGTTGAATTGTTTGGTCTTAACTCAAATGTATATTCAAAATATATGCTCCTCAAGGTCTGAAAATTCTTCATAAGGTATTTTTTTATGTCCTATGTCCAAACCTAAAGTTTAGAGAAAGATTGGATTCACCAAGTGGAACTTGCCCTAAGTTTCCCAAGGTGGCTTGTTTATGGATTGGTTTAGTATACCAAACCTGTACGGACTACCATGTGTCATTATTTTCAACTTAGGGTTTTGAAACTCGCACCAAACAAACTAAAGTCCATTTCCTTTCTGGAACATCTTAAGAAATTTGATTTGGATCTTCCTATCCCAAGATATAGCATTTCTCCCAGGTCCCATGTTTAAACCTGAATTCTGGAAGAGGTTGGAACCCTGTTTTGCATGGATCATATCTCATAAAGTATAGAGAATATGAGGATGAAACTAGCATACAAGGTACATAAACATTTCATCTTCGGCATAACCGAGTTTCATCTCTTGGACCTTCACCATAATCAAGTTGTAGAAAAAGTTCTCGAATGACTAGATTTTGTCTTCTATGGTTTCAAGCATGAATCCCTAATCTCCAACAATTGTAGTTGTAGCAATGTTATTATTGTACAATGGATTATTTCAGAGTAGCTCTGGTACCATGTTAGAATTTTAATGGTTATACAAGATATTAAATCATCTAGCCTCATAACATCATAACCATATGACATAGGATCACTAAAAGAAAGGCAATCATAACAATACAAAAGAACACAGATATTTATCTTGGGAAACCCTCTTGGGGGAGAAAACCCAACAAAAATTCCTCAATATATAATTTGACCAAGTACAGTGAACAAACCCAAGAACAAGACTATAAACTTCCTCTCTCCAATGAGCTTCTTCTCTCTCTCTCTTGCACACTTTCTTTAGTGATAAGTGTGTCTAAATGAGGGGGGAACCTCACATATTTATACTCATCAAGTGAGTGACATATTAACTTAACTAGGTTTATTTGTTGCTCTAAATAGACATGAATTACCTTTGGAGACTCAAAATAACATTTATATAATATTATTGTGGGTATTATTGACCCAACTTACAACAGAGGTTTTACATCAAGACTTTTACATGACCAATTACATCAAGGACATCTCCCGAAGGAGGAATAATAATAATATAATAAAAGTACAATAGAATATATTCTAAAGTTACATTTCTTTAACATATAGCAAGTTGTAAGTATGAGAATTTGGAAAATAACAATTCTCGTATTGGTATTTTTGCTTCTTTTTGCAGTTTTTTAGAGATTGATTCTAGTTTCCTTTCAATCATTTTGACTATGTGGTACATATAGAACCTTCTCTTACTGCTATCCCACATATTATCTCCAAAATCTAGGTATAAATATTGAAACAATTTTACCCTTTAGTGATTAGAAAGTTGAAACAAAGCAATTTACTGATTAGAAAATGTTGGAATAAATATTTTTGGAGAGTTAGGTGCTTAATTTGAAACCAATTTAAGTCATATAAGGAAGAGTAACTAATCCCAAGTATTTTACTTCTCAATATAATTCGTAAGTTCTATTTCACTATCCCAAAAAGTTTTGGTTCTCACTTTTTGGTTCTCACTTTTCACTTTTTATGCTCACCTTTATCTTTCTAAATCTAAAGACCATTCATATTCTCTAAAGATCTAATAAATTGATTAAATGAAGTGCATAATTGTTGCTTGTGATTTTAAAATTACAAGAAGGAAGCTTTTATCTAAGTTACAACAACAATTTAAACATGTAATCTTCAAATTGGAATACAACTATTGGAAAAAGTATGTTTATATGCACAGTGACAATTATGTTTTCTTAGTTGTGGATATGTTTCTCTAAGAGTGCAAGTTTGTTTAAAAACTAAGAACGATTATTTTTGTATCATTTTGTGTTGCTAGTTGGGATATACTGATTATCACATAAGGTTGTAGGTTATTCCTTCAGTTGTGAATATTATAAATATTTTTAGATAGTTCCCTCGCTCAAGCCTCAAATCAACTTATTTCTCCATAAATTGGAAGTGGATATGGTGGAATCATTCTTGGCTCTAAAAATGTAGATCATTGGAGGCTAGCTTATAAAGCTTTATTCTGCCAAGATATGAACCAAAGTTAGAGGGATGAGGAACAAGTAGTTTTCCCTCTATACAACGAGCATAGATGTGATGTTGAGCATGTTTTCTTGGGGTGCAGTTAGGCCTAAAATATATGGAATCTTGAATTTTCAACATATGAAACTGGTTATTGGTATCTTTCCAAGAAAATATATGTAATGGAAATTTCCTAAGCTCATATTGGTATTTTTAGTTGAAATACAAGTTGGAGACAACCAACCAAGTCAAATTCCTTTATCCAATAACCCTTTAAGCCCATATATATACAATTTGACAGAATATCGACAAATTTCTATGATCAATCAGTCCTAGCTCTAGAAAAGGTTGGGAGAAAATGGGATAACGAAATTGCAACTAGTATTAACATGGGACTCTATTGGATAAATTCATTCATGTCCTTGATATCTCACACTCAAGGGAGTTCCTTCCAAGTGACTGCAACAATATCTAATCTCATACTTTCAAACTTATTAAAGACATTATGCACCGAATAGAAAATAATTTAGTAGTGAGGTATAATGTGTGATCAATTATGTACTGCTAAATTATGTCTACCTAGTTATTTGATGTCATATATTTTAATCCATGTTTTCTATAGTTAATTCAAGATCCTAAATGTTTTTGAGAAACAAATCCATCAAAATATACTAACATATACACTATATAAAAAATTCTCTTGAAATGGGAGCCTTTGAAATTTTTGCTTTTCACTATGCTCCTGCTCTCCGCTCCTAATAGATTAGTGTTGGTTATTGTTTGTAGTCATCTGCAAGAGTTTCCCTTAATTTTGTATCGTGTGAAAATGTACATGAATGTATCCAATTGACTAATGAGTTCTACTTGCTTCCCAAGGAATATAAGGAAAAAGAAGACAAGTTAGAGGTATGCCATATGTAAGGATATTATATGTTTTAGGATTTATATTATTCATATGTAAGTATATGATATCTTTGGCTTAAGATATTGTAGATTCTATCCAATTTTGTACTTGGAATATTTTTTTTTTGTCTCCTCCTTTGGTGCCCCAACAAGCGAAGGATGTCTTGCATCCTTCTTATTATATATATGAGCACACTATTCTAGGTGGTCAATTGGGTTAGGTTTTTTTTCCCTAGTCTAGGCACACCATATATGTGGTGCTCATTGTATTTTTGTATACCCTTGCCATTCTTAATCTATAGAATAATGGCAGGATGATTGTGTTAGATATTCCAATTTTAGGCAATGGGGTGAGAGTGATTTAATTTTTTATCTATTGTATTGTAATTTTCTTCTTTTAGTGAATAGAAGACAAGAGATTGAGTGGTACATATTTTTTACTTTTTCATATTTTTAAAGTGATGTGTTTGCAATCTAGCGTTCAAATTTGCATTATGTTGAGAGGTGTTAATTAGTTTTTCAATTCCTATTTTTAGGGATTAGATTTTCTAACTGCAAGGTTGCTTTCCATGATCTAAGAAACTTAACATGGGCAGTATATCTTGCCCATTGGTATTGGGTTGATCACTTTTTTGTTGGTTCCCTGAACATCCATCTCTTGGACTTTCTTTTTTATTTCAATTTTTACTTTAAGAGTTGTAGACAAAGAATTCCATAGGGATATATTGCTCCATTACTTATCATAGATTGTATATATTTCATAGATTCTTTACCATAGCTTTAATAGTGATTTCAATAGTTTTAACGATACACCCCCATGAATCAAAATTTACTCAGGAAAATGAGAGAAATTGAGAAGTAGAATTATGCAATGGAATATCAAAGACAATGTACACTGAACAAGACAAATTTGAGACAAATCTGATAAAAATTCATCAGTTAATTACAACTTTAATCTTTATTCGTTCCTCAGTAATACAATGATTATAAAATAAATAGAATTTGAATTCCATGGATAGGATTCAAATCTACTAGATCAAGCTAAATTAATAGCTAACTAAAGTTGACTGAATAGCTAACTAGGTGTGTATACATCACTGCATGGGAGCCATTAGTCTAACTCCTGATGTCTAAATCAGTCTACAATCAGTTAAACTAGTTAAACCAGTTAAATTGATGAGGTGGGTGGAAAAAGGCGTCACTTCCCCATGCAGCCATGCAAAAGTGGTGCTAGACTAACTGAGAGTGATCTAATTGATTGTAACTAGAGGTTGACTCAACATAACTACCTACCTACCACAACCAACTAATGGAAGATGCTGGTGGCACTCAGAGTGGGATCCTATAATGTAGGGATTGGTCTCATAGGCACATAAACTCATGCATGAACATGCAGTAAGTGGCAGTTAACCTCTATGTGTGTTCCCCACACTCTATTACAGCAATAATGTCTCCCTAAGTTAGGCAAGATGATCAATTAGACTATATATGGTCACGAGAGGATTAAATAATCTTAACATCCCCCCTTAATCCTAACTTGGACAACTTGGGCCCTGACAACTAGGCCAAAATTCACCCATACAATCTAAAAGAAATAAAAGTCATTTATTAAACTGAGGGAAGTGGGGGAAAACTCATGGGAAACCCCTCCCCTCAAATGAAGAAGGAATCACGAAAACAAGCTATACTTAAGAGAAAAATTTCCTCTTTGGGTAAAAACTAGTAAATAATTTGTTGCAATGTGTAGCTCTATGGAGCAGCCATGCAGAATCATGGTTGTTTTGTGCATCAACATCCTGGGACTATGCATGAGAACCTTTCCATATTCTTCCGATCTATTGAATGTCGGTTTTGCTTTTTCTTTCTAGAGGAAGAATGGAATGATCTATTTTGTTCATCAGTGGGCCAAATTTTGGATCAATATTCAACTTCAAGTAGCATTTCTCTGGAATTTTGCATCACTCTGTAGCTAGCGAAGCTATGTGACAGAGTGCAACACTTTCATTCTAATACTAGGACCTCATTTTTATTCTATCATCTGGATTCCCAACACCATTCCTAGCTGCTTCAATGAGATTTTGGGACGATTTAGTCTTCTAATTCAGAAAAGGAGTTGGATCTGGATCTAGATCATATTGAGGTATAATTTGAATATCAAGATCATGTCGATCTTGTTCCTCATCTTCTGGAACTGAAATTTTAGAAAATATATCATTATCTACAAATGGAGATGAAAGAGATTTTTTACCTTCCCTTTCGAATGGCTGTTGAGATTGAGTTGGAGTTGAGTATGGAAGAAAGTGTGAGAATTCATATGCCTTGGTGGCATGGTTTGCAACACCCTTTGCTATAATCTTCCCAATTGAGATATCTGACATATCCACTAAGTCAGGACCAAATGCAACTTGCTTTGGAAATCTAGTATGTGTCATCTGATAAACAAATAACAAATTTGTTGCAAGAGAGGGCACATAGAGTACATTCTTGAACTCACCATGCTGGATTTTAATAGAACCTTTACATGTTTTTGGGATCTATGAATTATCCCCCATATGAATGATATGTCCTCTTGAGAGATCCATAGTAGTGAAGGATTCTTTGGAGGCAACCATGTGGTTGGATGCTCAAGAATCTATCAAGTAAGCCTTCGACTGAGTGAAGCCTACTTTCAAAGCATGAAACATCTCATATTCTTCAGTATGCTCTCTAGATTCAAACATCTCTACACCTTGTGGAAGGGAAATATTGTTCTGTTCAAGGAGTGTTTTCAATTGGTCGATGGTCTTATTCATGCACTAGCTCTCTGGATGAAAGCCTCTCATATAGTATGGACACTTGGTATTATTTTTCCTGGAAACTAAGGCTCCATCGGAATATTCTTGATTCTCCTTGGCTTCAAATCAATGTTTTTGGTCTCCTTCCCTCTTGCGTGTGCATTGTTTGAGTCTATTACTAAGAGTGCTTGATTCTTGGAGGTTTGAATCGCTCCCATTTGAACCCATTTATCTTGCTCTTGTATTAAGGACTCAGCAAAATCATCTAGAGAAGGAATCTTCCAATTAGGAATGGAAGCTATTCCAGAATAGAAGGTAGAGACAAACACTGAGTACTTAGAACCAAGCTTGATCGGTACAGATAGCACAAGTTGCTCATCTTTCCTCTCTAATCCACATAATTTGCGTTGCGGTACTAGTGACTTGTATTTTATGAAGAATTGCTTAATAGATTCGAAACTGCTAGGATGTAATGCAATGAGCTCATTCTCCAATATGTGCCCTCGAAGCTCATATTGTTTTCCAAACAAAGATTCAATATTCTCCCAAGCTTCCTTCGGAGTCCTTATTCCCTCAAGGTGGAACAAAATATCCCAGGAGATGTGAGTGCACATGAAGCCAAAGGCCTCATCAAGCCAATTCAAAAAAAAATTCTTCTCAACATGCTTTTGGGGCTCAGTTTCTCTTCCCATAGTCATCCTATACAGGCCAATATTGCACAAGGACATCTGCATATCTTCCCTCAAATCATTGTAGTTGAAGGGTGTAAGGATTCGGGGTCGGAGAGTTGAAGAATCCATCTTTATGTATGATGAATAATCAATTCCTCAAGAAGCTACGTAGGTACCTGTAAATAACACTACAAAACCAAATTTAATTTGCAATCATGTCAGTTTAAAGAATTTCTACCTCGACATGTACACTTTCTCAAAGTCTATCACACCTACAGAGACTTCTCTGAACGAATCCAGAGTTAGCAAGGAAAAAATTACAGGATTTATGTGGCAACTCAGTTGCTTTTGGTGTATAATGGAGATCAGACAAGACTTGTTGCTAGCCTGAACAAGGCTCTGATACCATGTTAAATTTGTGAACCATTGATCTACAGGAAAATGACAGCAATTGGGAAGTAGAATTAAGCAATGGAATATCAAAAATAGTTTACACTGAACAAGACAAATTTGAGACAAATATGATAAGAATTGATCAGTTAATTACAACATTAATATTTATTCGTTCCTAAAAAATCTAATGATTATACAATAAATAGAATTTGAATGCCATGGATAGGATTCGAATCTACCAGCTCAAGATAACTGAATAGATAACTAAAGTTGACCGAATAGCTAAGTAGGTGTGTCTAAATCACTGCATGGGAGCCACTAGTCTAACTCCTGATGTCTAAATCAATCTACAATCAGTTAAACTAGTTAAACGAGTTAAACTGATGAGGTAGGTGGAAAAAGGCGCCACTTCTCGATGCATTCATGCAAAACTGGTGCTAGACTAACTGAGAGTGATCTAACTGATTGTGACTGGAGGTTGACTCAGCATAGCTGCCTACCCGCCACAACCAATTGATGGAGGTTGTTGGTGGCACTCGGAGTGGGCTCCTATAATGTAGGGATTGGTCTTAGAGGCACATGAACTCATGCATGAACATGCAGTAAGTGGAAGTTAAACTCTATATGTGTTCCAAGTACAGTGATAATGTCTCCCTAAGTTAGGCAAGATGATAAATTAGACTGAATATGGTCAAGAGAGGATTAAATAATCCTAACAGAGAGACATTGACATTGTCATTAGAGTACCTTTTGAGGACTCTTGAAATATTGTTCTCCCTTGGTAATTTTTCAAGGGGTATATTTGCGAGATAAAATATTTCAATCTACAATGAACATTGTACCCCAAATTTTAACATCACTTTACATGACCTCACTATTTGATTGATTTACTAGCTTTAAGAGATTTGATTTTCATTTGCAACATTTTGAAGCACTTATCTTTCACAATGTTCAACGCTCGAAAATTGAGAATTTTTTTAAAACAAGGTTATTATCAATGAGGGAATAATTCAAGCCATTTTAGTTAGTGGAGAAAGTGGAGCATGTAAAATAGAATCCACCAAAATGCTTCCAAAATTACAAGATACAACTTTAATCTTTTTTCAAGAATATATCAATAATATATAGATCACACTACTAAGACTCAACATTCATGGCAATGTTGGTATAACAATAAGAGGTTTATCTCACTTTAAGTGTAAAAGAGAGTATTAGTTCCATTTACACACATGGTTTATCATACGTTTGATTAACATTCGTTCCACGTTTGCAACATAGCTTATTGGGTGTTTTCCTAACGTTCGCTCCATAATTGCAACATAACTTATTAGACATTTGATCAAAATCTGTTCCATGTTTTCAACGTATCTCATCATACAATTGATTGACGTTAGTTCCACATTTGCAACGTAGATTTTTGGATGTTTAACTGACGTACCACCCACGTAAAACTGAAAAGACACGTGTTGTATCCAACGTTTGTTCGATGAATTTTGATGTGTCACTTAAGTGACTATTTAAATGGCATCAAGGATAATCTCTTAAGTGACATAATGGACGTCACTTAAGCAACATAAGGGACGTCACTTAAGCGACATTAATAGATGGAAATTAAACCAATGTCTGAAGCGACGCTCGTCCGACGAAAAAAAATAAAAAAAATTCAAATGAGGCATATAAATTTAGTAGTGTCATGAGATATTTTTTTCACTTTCACCAATAATTTTCTTACTCCCCTGCCCCCAACCCTACCCACTTCCTCCTCATTATCCCCTCCAACGTCCTCATGATCTCATGGAGGTGAAGTGGTAGGAGATGGTGAAAGAGAAAATTATTGGATAATTTTATCATGAGGAGGGTTGGGGATTTCATGAATGGGTTGGGGTGAGAGTGAGCAAATTATACCTACCCTATTCATAAGTGTGGGGGTGAATAAGTGTGGGGGTGAGGTGGTGGGGAGTTAAAAAATTACTAGGTTGGAGTTGAAGTGAAAATTATTGAGTGGTGGTGGGTGAAATTGATTAGCAAATTATTGAAATGTTTATTTCACTTTCATCTCCCCCCAACTTAATAATTTTCTCACTTTACCTCCTCACACCTCCACCTAGAACATAATTCAATTTGATCACTTGCATTCCTCCACTTGGCCCAATAGTTTTCTCACTTTCATCTCCCCTTAGCCCAATAGTTTTATCACTTTCATTTACCTACACCCATTCCTAGAACATAATTTGTGCACTCCCCCCCCCACCCCCCAAATGAGGGTTTGGGGGGTTGAGATGAAAGTGAGAAAAATATTCTCATGAGAAGATAATTGGACAATTTTATTCCTTTGAACGGGAGATCATTTTGCTAACTTTTATGACTTTGATGAAGAGATAATTTGGCAATTTTCTCTTTCAAAAGGACAAAGAGAATAATTTTCTCACTTTCAAGATGTTTTTTTTAGCAAATAGACAGTATAGTTTTCTCACTTTCATGAGGAAATAATTTATTACTTTATTCCATATTTTGCACACTTTCACTCACCCCTCCCACCCTCATTTTCTTGCTCACTTTCACCCCTTTCCCATTCCCCATAAGTGTACAAATCCCAACCACTAAGCAAAGTATCAATCATTGAGATCAAAGACATATCAAGTAAGATTTAATAATTTGCTTGCATTTATTACCCATCAATACAATAAACAGCTTACACACCAAAGGTTATTCATAAAACAATCTTACTTAAGCATGGTCAATCTATGGATTAAGCATGTTAATTAAATTCAGTATGCTTATTTAAATTAGAGATTAAGCATTTTAATAAAAAAATATATGCTTATTAACATTAGAGAGCATGTCATTAATAAGTGCTAATCAACTTGAAAATTCTAAATCACAAAATTCAACACCATTGATACTATATTTTAACCAATAAAAAAATTATAAAACTTATAACTAATCATCCATTGTCATTGTTGTATTTTTGGGCTATAGCTATCTATGCCCATCAACCATGTCCTATGATAATAAACAAATGCATTCAATATATAATATGAATGCACATCACAAGAGTTTCCATATTATCCCATGCATACTAGAACCACCTTTATCGCACTATTTCATCACAACTACTCGTGTTTCCATAAACAAAACATAAACCCAAATCCAATGACTTAACTTATCATTGGTATCTAAAGTCTATAACAAATAAAATAATGTATCAATATATCAATAAACAAATATTGAAATAATAAAAGAAAAGTATTTAAAAAAATATTAAATAAATTTGATATGTAATTAATCGAAAAGATAGAGACTCACTTTTCCATTGAAAAGGAATATAAGACCATATTTATATGGTCCATCAAATTGTAATGTAAATATATCTCATCAATTTATATTCAATATTATTTACTATTTCCAAACAGAGTTATTTATTATTGGTTGATTATTCACTTGAGTAATCCTTGAGAATATTTAAATACAGATATTACAGTCGTATCAAAGCCCCTTCTTGGGCTTGATTCAGACCTTCGGCCGCAACCCTTCTTGGGGCTTCTCCGAAAATTGGCGTTTGAACATTATTTTTAGACTTTGTCTAAACTTGGTTTTTTGCCATCATTTTTAGGCTTCCCAAAAATATAGGACCTTGTCCAAATGTAGGCCTTTGGCCAAAGAAGATTCAATCAATTTAATCTAAAAAAGAAAAGGAGAAAAGAATAAATTATTTCAGCTGCAAATAAGAAAAAGAGGCCAAGAAGTAAGAAAAAAATATTACAAAGAAGAAGTGGGAAAAAGAATTATCCGCTAGAGAAGGGAAGAAAAAAAAAGAGAGAAAAAGTTGTAGAATAAAATTCATAAAAGCAAAGCACACGTGGTTTTATGAAATCTCACATGGTTTTACTTACTATATTAAAATTATAAAGAAGTTTGATAAGGTATGCTTTGAGGACAAAGCATCCTTATGAGTAAAGAAATGTAACAAATGAAATAATATATCAATACATCAATAAACAAATATTGAAATAATAAAAGAAAAGTAATTAAACAAATATTAAATAAATTTGATATGTAATTAATAAAAAAGATAGAGATGTACCCTTCCATTAAAAAGACACATAAGACCATATTTAAATGGTCCATCAAATTATAATGTAACTATATCTCATCAATTTATATTCAATATTATTTATTCTTTCCAAATGGAGTTGTTTTTTATTCGTCGATTATTTACCTGAGTAATCCTTGAGAATATCCATACAAGTTCTTAGATTAAGGTCTACTAGGAAACCCATAACTCAAAGAATTATTAATCTTGAAGGACCATCATTTATGCTCTTAATTTATGTGAAATCTTAGTAAGAAGATGCATTCTAAGATATGATATATACTATACAATCATTAAAATATGATGTGCAATCCCATTTTTAATTAAAATTGTGATACTTTGTTATCAATTAAGCGATCGACATACTTTAGTAATCAATCTTGAAACTATATATAAATAAAGAAGAAACAATTTATTAAATTACAATTCTATCTTTATAATTTAAATCAAAGAACATGTCATTGATTTTGATATGTATTAGTGTTTAATATTATCGTAGTTTTGTCATGTAATCACAACAATCCATTCCATTGGAATGACAAATCACATTGTCCTATATTAACAAAGAAATTCATAACAAAAATAGTATTACAAATTTGGTTGAAAAATGTTAGTTCACTATCTTTTTTTGTTATTCAAAGTTGTCAACTTGAATGATGTTTTCAAACAGATATTTTGAATAAATATATCAAACTAAATATCATGATATCTTTCATGTTATTATAAATTATGAATTTTATCAATCTATCCTCAATCTAACAAGTTTGGGTTACAGGGTCAGGATGTTACGGTTGATATGGTCTCGGCACTTACCAACCGAGCACTGGTTGGTAGGTTTGAATATCTAAAACAGTCTCGTGCTATTGTTCTATCTTGGGTGTGCGAGTATTGGAAGCCTATATTGAAGTCGATACCGAAGGTACTAACCCTAGTCAACGTCTAGACTCTGTTCCAGTTCCTCATCATCAAAGATTGTGTGATTATTGAAAGCAGATATTGGATCCTGGGTGAAGGGTCATTGGTTCTCAAGAGTTGACACGTTGGATTTGATCGTAGGATGGAAAATATTTGTCGTAGGAATTTGTGGGTTATCCTCCCCGATTTACCCATCCAATGCTAGAACCTCAAAGGTTTTATGGCCATTGCAAACTCTATTGGTATATTTATGCTTATTGAGGATGATCAGTTGTTGGGGTTTGATCGTTCGACGCCAAGGGTGATGGTGGATGTGGATATTACGTAGGGTTTGCCGACAGATATTGAGGTTGTATGGGAAGGAGGCTCTTTCCTTCAGCGGATCGACTATTGGAAAGTGGCTTTCTGTTGCCACCTTTGTCGGCTTATGGTACATTCCAAAGACTTTTGTCCCTCAAAAGGGAATCTCATTTCGAGGCCAAGAAGGGTGGCGAAAAATGTCGATTATTTTGTTTCGCCACTTATGAAGGACATCTCTTTTCCTTTACTGCTGGACAAGGATTATTCTCTTTCATTTTTAGTTAAGTTCACGCAGTCTATTCCACTACTGTTAAAAATTTTATCTACTAATGACATTTTGAATTCCTTGGCGGTTTCGATGGTCATTGATTCTTCTTCTATGGAAGTTATACCATCTTCTCTTGTATCCTCGGGTCCTAGGATGGGGAGGGATGAACTAACTGAGGCACTTGAGGCCTCCTCCTTGCTTCCAGGGAACCCTCTATTGCTTCCTGATGATTCCTCTCGACTTGGCTCTCCCTCCTTTGGTGATGATCTTCACATTTCCCTGTCCCCCTCATCTATCCTTGATAGATCCTCGAAAGAGAATCTAGTGGAGATGCCTCACTCTTCCCCTTGTTCTCTGATTGATTATGGGGTTTCCTCGCCCAACCCTCCGTTGGCCTCTTTTTCTCCGCTTAGGTTTTATGGGAACGATGTATCTCCAACCTTTGACATTTTTCCCATTTCGGCTATCTGATCTGCCAATGTCTCCATCAGAAAACCAAAAAAAATATGCAGGGGCAGCATGAAGGGGCTTAAGGATTCAATATAAGACCTCTCTCATACTAACCCTAAAGTAGTTCCTTTTTCCTGTAGGGGTCTTCCTCCTACCCCTGAGTTTACATCGGCTTCCAACTCTCGGGATCTTAGAGAAATTGCAGCCCCCCAATGGGTGACCCGATGAACTTCATCAGTTTCAACATCCCTGGGCTAGGTAGGGGCCTGAAACGCGCCGCTCTAAAACATATGCTTGATTCTATTTCCTCGGTTGTGGTTTTCATCCAAGAAACCATGACCTTAGGGAATCGTGCTTGTGACTTTTTTCTTCGTTTGCGTCCTAACTGGTTATTCTGTGCTCAAGATGCTATGGGCCACTCTGAGGGCTCCTTGACTGCATGGAATCCTTTGTTGGTTGACCTTCATCCTTTAGCTCATATGACAGTATTCTGCTTCATGGATCTATTTTTGGATTGGAGCAATCTGTGTATTTGCTCAATGTGTATGGGACTTATAATAACCATCTTGTTTTCTGGGATTTGGTTAAATCTAAAGGCCTGCTTGATTTACTGAACCTAATTTTGGCTGGTGACCTAAATTTTACTTGGTCATCCGAAGAAGTGTGGGGAGCAGGCCACTCTGGGGATCCACTTGCAGATTATTTTATATCACTTTTTGAGGATGCAAATCTCTAGGACATCTCCCCAACGGTTATTTCACCTTCATGGTCAAATGGGTGATCTGGATCTTTGTCCACTACCAAGAGGCTTGATAGATTCTTCATGGTTGATACTCTGTGTGATATGATTGGAAATTATAGGACGTGGCATTATTCTAGTGGGATCTCTGATCACAGAGCGGTTGTTTTACAACTGGCTATTGACAAGGAATTTGTAGTGTACCCTTTCAAGTTTAATCCAACGTGACTGGTGGAGGAGGAATTTAATGTTCTTGTCAAATCGGAGTGGGTAAATTTGTCAGTCAGTACCCCTAATTATATGGGTCCATTGAAGGATTTTCTGAGAAAGCGAAATAAACTTCAGCCATTGGTCAAACAGTGGGAGAAGAATCAGAAAACTTCTATGGATGATGAGATAAGGGCTCTTGATTATGATATCCTAATCTTGGAAAATTTTATGTTAGTTTATCCCCTCTCGGAGAAACACCAGGAAGAACTAAAGGAGTGCTTAGCTTCAAAAAATAAGCTTCTCTTACACAAGATGGAGACCATCCGTAAAAAAAGTGGGGCTCCTTGGCTCTTAGCTAGTGATGAAAACACCCGATACTTTCACAATTTTGCAAACAAGAGGTGGTTGACTAATGTTGTTTGGGAAGTAGTGGATGAAGATAATTCTATAGTTTTTTATCAGGCTTCAATTAGAAGAGTGGCAAGGTCCCATTTTTCCAACATCTATAAAGATACAAACCTGTGCAAAATAGATGATCAACTAAATATTATAAAACGTTTCCCCTCGTTTTTCTCAGAAGCGTAGGGTCACTCTTTAAACAGGCCGATCACTCTGAAGGAAGTTGATGATACCCTACATTCCTTTGCTAAAGATAAGATCCCTGGGCCCGATGGCTGGACCGCCAAATTCTACCTGCACTTCTTTGATCTACTCAGGCTAGAAAAGGTCTCTGATATAGAGGAGTCGCGCACCTCGGGAATGATTTCGGCTTCTCTCAACAGTACTTACCTCACGCTCATCCCTAAGGTTGATCGACCTACCTCTTTCAATGATTACATACCAATTGCACTATGTAATTTATTCTATAAGTTGATCACAAAGATAATTGCGATGTTGTTGAAGACAACTCTTGGCCAACATATATCCGCCGAATTGTTTGGCTTTCTGCCTGATAGGAAAATTCTGGACGCGGTGGGTATCGTACAAGAAGTTATGCGATCTGTCAAATATAAGCACTCCTCTGTTATTTTGCTGAAACTTGATCTTGAGAAAGCGTACGACAAAGTCAATTGGAACATGCTTCGTCTTACGATGTTGCAGGTTGGTCTCCCTTTTAATATGGTAAAATGGATTATGGTGTGCGTAACCAATGCAAATTTCGTTATTTTGATCAATGGCTCGCCATCTCATTCTTTCATGGGCTCCAAGGGCATTCAACAGGGATGCCCACTGTTGCTATATTTATTTCTATTAATCATAGAAGGTCTCATCCTTTTGCTCGATGAAGCCAAGTCATTGAAGAAGATAAAAGGCATTAAGATATCTAGTTCATTATTTCTCACCCATATCCTGTTTGTCGATGATGTATTAATTTTTGGGGATGGTTGTTTGTTGGAATGGTTACATTATAAGTCTTTGATTAATTTATTATGTGGGGAAACAGGGATTCCATCGGCCCTCAAAAATCAATTTTTGGATCACTCAATGTTAATTTTGACACTGTGGATTCTATATCTGAGCATTTTGCATACTCTTGGAATACTTTGGACGATGGAATCACGTACCTAGGCTTTCATCTTAATTCAAACATCTATTGCATTGCTGACTGGCATTGGCTATCAAAGAAGTTTCAGAGTAAAATCAGTCGATGGGCTCCTAGGTGGCTTTCTTTGGGCAGAAAGGTTACTCTTGCCACTGTTGTTTTGCAATCGATCCCGGTGTCTTGGTTCTCCCTCTTCATCATCCCAGGAAATATTGTTCAGGATATCCATCGGTCCCTCTTCCATTTTCTCTAGACGGGTGTACTGCAGTGTAAAAAATACCATCTATCCAGTTGGTGTTCTTTTTCTCGACCTAAGGGTTGGGGAGGATGGGGTATTAAGGATCTTAAGAGCTTTAATTTATCATTATGTGCCAAAATTTTGTGAAGGGCCCTGACAAACACTGGTCTATGGGGTACTGTTATTAGATCAAAATACATGGCAAGACTTCCCTTAGACATTTGGCTTTGGAGAGAGAACCATTTTTTGATTGTGTCCTCGGCTGTTTGGAAAAGTATTCTCTCTACTCTTCCCTATATTGTGCCTAATCTATATTGGTTGGCATGAAGGGGGAACTTGATCTTTATAGGATTAGATCCTATTGTGGACGTGTCAAACTATACTCTCTCAAACCCTTTGCTGGAGTGGCTTCATAGTAGAAATTTGATGCTTCTCAAACAAGTCTGTGTTCACCCTGATGGTTTGGTCTCTATGTGCCTCTCCTCGACAGACCTCGGCCTATCTGATGTTTTGGCCCTTGAATGGGATTCGTATATTTCACAATTGTATGTTGTTGGAATATCTTTGCACTCATCTCCAGACATGATTGTTTGGAATAAAAAATCACAATCTGGGATGGTTCGGGCTGATTTGGCATATCTGGAAATACTCAAGCATGGAGAACCACCAGTCAATCTGTGGTGGCATAAATCTATGTGGAAATTACAAATCCCAAGCAAATTCAAATATTTTTGTTGGTTGGCTTTGAACCGAAAGATCCTTACCTGGGATGCTCTTCAAGTGCGAGGTCATGTTGGACCAGGGGTATGCCTCCTTTGTTGTGCAGATTGTGAATCTGTAGAACATATATTTGGTTGCTGCACTGCTTTCCACAGCACTGGCCAGGGACTGTGTCGTTTACTCAGATTTTCATGGCGCTGGGATTCCATTATATTAGCTGATAAGCTACAAGTTTGGGTGGAAGGGACTAGTCTTTCGTTGAAAATACCTTGTCTCTTGCTTTGGGAGACATGGAAGGCCCGAAACCATTACTATTTTTAGAATGTGGCATTATCACAACTTTCCATCATCAACATAGTTGTCCCCTCTCCGCATTTACATGATATTTGGGGGAAGCCAACTGTTTCCAGACCTCTTTGACCTCCACCTGACACAAGGAAGGAGATGCTAGGTTATTTCGATGGAGTGACCAATGATGGTAGTTGTGGTGCTGGGATGGTGCTCATGGTGAATGATTCCTTATCTTTCAGGCTGCTTATGGATGTTGGTTGTGGCACTAATACTAAGTCTGAACTTTTGGCTCTTTGGGGACTCCTGTTTTTTGCTCTTCATAAGAATTATCGTGAGTTACATGTTTGGGGTGACTCCTTGGTGACTATTGACTGGGCCTTGGGCAAACACTCTATTCGTTTTCTGGATCTGGAACATTGGCTATTATGGGAGAAAGATCTCACAGGACACTTCAGCTCGTTGACATTTCAGCATGTGTACAGAGAGTACAATACATTGGTGGATGAACTATCCAAAAAGGTTGTCGGTATGGGACCGAGATTGATCTTTTGGGAAGAACATGTGGAAGGCACTCTGACAAACTTGGGTTCTTTAAACATATGCTGATTGACCTCTATTTTTTGTGATATGGATACGGCTGCTATCCTTGGCTTTTTTATTTTATTATGCCATAGTATGCCATTGTTTAGTGCATTGGCCAAATGAGCATGACTATGGTACTGCTCAGATTTTATGTTTTTTTTTAGAATTCAGATACTTATGTATTTTTTGTGGTGTCGCTTCTATGACACAGTTTTATAAAAGTTAAAACTGTTTTTTCCGATGTGAAAAATAAATAAATTTATGTGAACCTTTATTAACTAAAGTATAATTTATGTTACATGAGTTTCTTTAATGTAAAAACAAATATCTCCTTAATGTAAAAACAAATTCATATAATAAATGAAAGCTCCCCTAAAAAATGAAAATGTTATATATATATATTTTACAAAATATTAAGAAAATATATTCTAAACAATAAGATATAATCCTATGTTACATGAGTTTCCTTCATGTAAAAACAAATGTCTATAATAAATGAAGCTCAAAGGTGACAAAATTATTTATATATATATATATATGAAATTGTATGGATAAGTTTAATTTTTAAATTCCATTGTTTTTATAATATTTTTTCGTTATATTTTGTAAATTATATTGTTTAAAATATTTTTTTTATATTTTGTAATATATAATTTACAAAATATAAAAAAAATATTTTAAACAATATAATATAAAAAAAATATAACAAAAAAATATTATAAAAAAATGGAATTTAAAAATTAAACTTATCCATACAATTTCATATTTAATATTTTCCATAAATCCATACTTCGTATGAAATATATAAAAGATAGAGTTACAACGTGATAAGTTATGAAAACAACTAATTTCCAATTACGTAGTCCAAAATGGACAAATCCCAAAAACATTACTAAACTATGTGGAAAATGTGCCCAAAGCCATTTAAATATGAGGTTATAATTTGTAGTGACAAAATGCCATATAACTTATGTCATCAATTATGATTCAAAAATTGTACACTTAAATGTTGCCACATTTTTAGATGTTGTTCACCTAGTTATGCTCATAAGATTGGCAACTACTTTGTCGTAGTTGTCTATAAAGTGATGTTCGTAAATATTACATACTATATCCGAAATACAACCGTTGTCCACTCTTATATCAAACAACAACTATGGTCATTTCACATTTGTTTCTCTCCCTCGAGTGTGGGCGATGGTAGCAAGATGTTGGGATCATCATAAGATGCCCTAATTCTTATGTAGGTTATATTATTAATCTTTGTCGAAGGTTGGGATATGCGTTGACTGAGCATTAGTTTTTGACTCCATTGCAATATAATTTTTTATCTAAAGTTTTGAGTAAATTATCTTTTTATTAATTTTAAAATTGCATTTCTCTGCAAGCTATGGATTAGAGTTTGAGCGTTATTGTCGCGATGGCGGTATGGGTATTGGGAATGGCTCCCTCCCTTGACAATGCTTTAACTCCGTTCCTTTCCATCTTGTGCATTTTAGAGAAAGTTTGGGCTCGATTATTCTAGTGTTGTCTCTATGCTCAAGCTCTTTGGCTCTTCATTAAATTAGCATTGATTTTTGTTTTGACTGACATCTCATCGCCTTATCTCAAGGCTTAGCACCGCAGGCCTACACCGCCACAGCCTCCTAAATTTCATTATGCCACAGCACAATCACCGCCATAGTCTCCTAAATTCCATTATGAAATAGCGTCCTAAATTTCATTATGGGAAGGTGGTTTTTTCTTTATGGGAAGATTTCCTAATGATTTCGTATGCGAAAATTGTTTATGGCTTCATACTACGAGCTTAGATTCTTTATATTTGGAGAAACTCTGGAGCCAAATCTTCTTCGACCAGCAGCATCTTGCATTTTATGAGTTTTATAAAGTAACTTTGCGAGGTAAGTCGAACCTTTATCGCAGTCCATCATTTTCTTTCGGCTCTGCGCATACACAAAAAAAATGAGTTATAAATATTATAATTGCATAAGGAATGTACACTTAAATTTAAATTGTGCGCTATCAATTAAATTGTGCGCTATCAAATACTTACAGATATGCCATTTACTATGAATGCTTCCACAAGTATCGATTACCTTGTGAAGTCCCAACACAAATCCAGACCTGTAGACCGTGAATCCAAACCTGTATATTGTGATTGACATCCTTATTCCATATTCAACAGGGAAGACCGAACTATTTCCTATCGGACAAGACCTAGGTAGCTTGCTTCTAACTAGTGTTATTGAAGTAATACCAGATCCAGACCTTGCCACGGGTTTTCCAGGAAAACTCTCATTCTTACCAATAAAAATATTAAATAGAACATGCTCGAAAATACTATGAACGCTTCCACAAGTATTTATCACCTTGTGAAGTCCCAACTCTTTTTTAAGGAGGGAAAACAACAAAGAAAACGGAAAACACAAATTTCATTATGTGGGAACATCATAATTTTAGGCAACTGAGATACACAGACAGAGGAAGAATAGATGCACTTGAAACTATTGCATGCCAGTGACACTCAGATGCAAAACCCTAATGGGTTAATTGTAATTTTCAGGGAATGCAGCTCTAAGAATGAGAATGAATAGACAAAAGTATTTGATGAAAAACATGACCTACCAATTCCAGGTTTAAAGCCGACCTTTTTTCCCTCTTAGAAAGTGAAACATATGCACTATTATATTGATTAAGTCAAACCTGTCCCGACGTGGTCTCCATGCAACCACTTTTGTAACAATTAGCTTCTTTGTTTCTTCTGTTTTTTAATAGTAATGCATGGTTCAATACCATGTCAACTAACTTTATTTCTACAGTTCCGAGTGTTCACTTGCGGAATACATTTTAGTGAAGGCATTTCATATATACCTTTTAAGTGTAAATAACCGCAAAATAAACATTTCTCGGCCATGAAAATTTTGGTGAATTTTTAAGAATAAATTAAATTGTTCAATGTCAAATCATAAATATTTCAAGTTTGACTAGGTTTTCAAGATTCTCAAATCCATGTGTTTCAACAAAATCTGAAAATCCTACAGATTTTATACTCAAACTTAACAAAACTTGATAACCAAATACCAATCCAACCAGGGCCAAAAACACTCTCTTAAGCATATAGCTATTAGAAACAACCTGACACTGATTTTCTATTCTGCAAGATTTGTAGCATATATTTTCTCATTGATGTTCCATTGAAATTTAACATCAAATGTGATTTAACCTGAAATCTCATTTTGATCTGCCTTTTATAAGTGGTAAACTGGCAATGGCTTCTTCTGTTTTTTTCTAGATTATTTGTGTTGGTAATAACTCCCGATTCCAATTGATTATTCAAATGCAAATGCCTATATTTATACATTTCATGAGGCGGTTGATTACCAGCCTTTTCGCCTTCCTAGCTATTCATATTCCTATTATTTATTTACAATAATCCTGACGGATTATTCTAACAATTTGTGACCCATAGCAGTCATCACATGCCTCATTTAAAGACCCTAATACGACCCACTTTAATAACCTCTGATATGATATTTTGTTGCCAAATGCTTGCAGTTTCGGGCCTTGCTAAATTTCACACCGAATAAATGTTCCTTCTTAATGTTACGTGCCAGACTAACAATAATATCACTCGCAGAGAAGAAGCAGGTTCTGTTGTAGGGGAAATAAATTGGCCACAATAACATACCATGCATATGTGCTTCTAGCTTCGAAAACGTCAAATTTGTTGTGGAAAAATGCAATAGTTCTCATATGAATTCGTTGAATGTTGCTAAGTGCATCTATAAATCACTTTTGCAGTTTTTTTACTTAAACTTTAATCTTTTGCAAGTGGCATATTGATGGCCTCTCCTTTCATATAACTTTTTTTATTACAAATAACCCCTTGCTTCACTTTCTATATGATATCATTGTGATAATACATGATATCATTGTGATAATAGTAAAAAACATATGTATTCAATTCGAGTAGTGATTGAAAAATGGAAGAAATAAAAAGCCGTAGAAACGGAATGGCGGAGCGGCTCTTCATCCGCGGCTAGGGTTTCCCTAGCCGCCGCCTCCTCTCCTGCACAGAGCCGAGCTTGGCTGGATCGCAGGCTCTGCTCCTCGTCCTCAGCTCGGGCTCGTCCTCAACGCGGGGTTTGCTGCCGTTTTTTATTTTTCAGCATGGGATTTTGTTGCCGTTTTCTTCAGTGTGGAGTTCTCTCAGGAAATGGGCTCTCATGCCCAGCTCGCCGCCTTCAAGGCCCTTGTTCAAGTTGCCGCTCCTCAGGCAACCTCTCATTCTTCTTCCAAGTTCGTGAAAAAGATGGACGAGATCCCTTCTCTAGAGCTCTCTCCTTCGGATCCATGCCAGAAAGCTCTCACCCTCTTTGAGCAAGCCCTCATTGGCAAGTTCACAGGGTTGTGGCCCAGCCCTAAGGCGGTGGAGGTCTGGATTGCAGAACATTGGAACCCTCTGCTGCAAGGTCAGGTCTCTCTTTTTGCAGCCGGCCGAGGGTTTTTTGTATTCCTGTTCTCAAATAAAGAAGAAAGAGATCTTGTCTTTTGGTCGGGCCCTTTCTTCATGGGCTCGAGAGGTCTGTTCTTAGCCCCTTGGTCTCTGGGGTTCAACCCAGAAGCAGAGATCATTGCCGCTCCAATCTGGGTAAGACTACCTAACCTTCCTCTTCATCTTTGGGGGAAAAGTACTCTAATTGACATTGGTAATAAGCTAGGCCGCTATCTAGATACTGCAGAACCAAAAGGGGGTCAGTACAGATGTGCCCGTATCTGTGTAGAGGTGAATCTAGAGAAAGGGATTCCGAAGGCCCTAAAGCTCACTTTAGGAGAATGGAGCCACATTCAAGAACTGGATTATGAGCAAATCCCCTTTAAATGCAACTTCTGTCATGTATACGGCCACTTTGCTAAAAGCTGCCCCAAGCTTGCAGAACCACAGAAACCAGCAAATCCTTCAGCTTCCAACGATACAGAGTTCCAGACGGTTTCTAATCGCCGCCGTCCTCCCCAACGAAAGGAGCCTCAAGCATCTTAGCAAAATCCTCCTGCAGATGCTCCACGGCCGGAAAACAAAAATAGTTTTGCAATACTTCAAGAAGATGAAGCACAAGAACCTGAAGTTGCAGCTGTCCAGAATCAGGGCAACTATGGCCCCATTGGCTCCTCGGCGGTAGCTGAACAAGTTTATCCAAAACTGGCTTCTCCAGGTTCAAGAAAAGATTCCAGCGTTTTGATTCGCGAGACTCCATCCCAGGCAGGACCGGCATCCTTGATCTCTTCGCCAGAGGGAACCTCCGACTCCGAAGACTTTTCAGCCCCTTCTCCTCCCCTCACCAGAGGGCGAAAGACAAATAAAGAATGAAGAGAAAATGAAGCAGCCTCAAACATCAGCGCGGGCTCCCAGAAGAAATTGGATCCTTTCATTAAGGGGAAATCCTCTCCGCCTGTTTAATGTTTTGTTTCTGTATTCTTCTTTGCTCACAATTCGTGAAAGTCTACTCTTGTAAGCAGTGCTTCTCTCGAAATAGCATCAGAAAAATTTGGGATTCACCTCTCAAAGCACTGTTAAGAAGGATGACTGCTCTAATAGAGGTCATCAGCCTGCTTTTTCAGAATTCCTCTTTGTACGCCTGGCTGGGCAACAACCTTTTTTAATCAATCAAAAAATTTCTCAGTTTCTGTTAAAAAAAAAATAGTAAAAAACAAATGTTTATTGTATGTTTTATGTAATTTTGAGTGATCTGAGATGCACCAAATTGTGGGGGCATAATATTGGACTGCTTGGGCCTTGTTTATGCTTTTCTCTTATTCTATTATCAATACTGAAAAATCTGCCACAAACGTGTTTGAAATGTTAATTAAATATCATCATAATAGTATAAACGTTCTAAAATGGGTTGGAATAATATATTCTATCCATTTGAACCACACGTCACTACCCAGCAATAAATCCTCAAATCCCATGGAAAATAGCATTTCCAAAAAATATAATTAAGCCTATTATTTAATAGAAATAAAAGAAATTGTTTTCCATGATCAAAATCATTACCAAATTTCATGCAAAATGCTTGAACATTAAGATGAAAGCATTGATGGTTAAAGGTTTCATAGTCAAATGACAAGTCATCTTTAAG